>OX155980.1:3847223-4009723 GCA_944548615.1 Micropterix aruncella
TCAGATCAAACAGTATTTTGGCCATAGAATACTGGGATAGAGTCAGCAGGTTAGACTCCAGGACACCTGGCGAGGCACTGAGAAATTACGGCGAGGCACTGAGAAAAAAGAGCAATCTAGACTAGTCTATTGAAAGAAGTAGTCCGTCGGAAACAGGTAAGCAGGGAACAAGGGGGGCTAGGGTGCCCCACTGACTTGCCAGAGCCATCGCTGTTTGAGGAAGGCCTCCGCTGGGCTGCGTTGCAAAGTCATATTTCAATCCAGTACTAATCTATTTATGAATAATTTCAGAATAACATCCTATCGATGAATCTCTGCGAACCGTCTGCTTTTCTGGACATAGGCGAAGAATTAGTCAAAAAAGGCCACGGAGAAAATTTTAGGACTGGTAGCAGTGAAAAAGTAAATTTTGCTTTTATATTTCTTTTAAAATGGACACACGGCGGTGGCATAGTGGTTAAGTCGACTGATCTTACATTGTAAGGTTCCGAGTTCGATTCCTGGAATATTTACGGAATTTCATTTCAATTCTGTCTATAAGGGTATGGATGCCTACTAAAGCAGTAAATTGAAATACACGCTGACAAAAATATGCAATTTTGAAATTAGGATTGCAACTTTTAGATGGTGCAGTTATTTTGTCATCCCGAGCCGCTTGGCATTTGGAGCGGATCGTCCCCTCCGCTCCTTTCACCGGTCCGAAGCCAGCCTTCGCGCGCAGAACTGCGCTGCAAGTTTTTGGTTGATTTTGTAAATAAATACTACTTTTGTTACCTAATAAATAATCTCGTTAGTCATGGATATTAAACATTTATTTAATGTATATGGGAACCGGCCGAAAGTGTTACGAGCGGATCTGTCAAACGACGCTAAATGCCTATAGGCACTGTTGGCGCCCGACCGCTTAAATATGCCATGCACCGTAACATTACACTGTCACCCATTGTAGAGATAACGGGTACGCTGTACCTCTTACCATGCCACGCGATAGCCCTGGCTCGGGCGCGAACTGGCTTGCTCTATCCGTATAATACTGTGTCAGCGCAAGGTAAAGCGAATAGACCTGCTGTACAAATTTTTCACCCCCGATCTACAGCAATCTATTCGAGATTTCACATTACATGTTCGATCTTCACATCACACACAGCTTGCGAAGCGCACCTTCGCTCAGCTAAACTTTGAGATCTGAGGTTAGGTTATCTCAGGAAAGAGGACAGAGAGAAGAACAGTAAAAACATCGATTTATATTTGTAAAATTCCCTATTGCCTATTTCAGGAATGGACTTGTACTGTACACACATTTAAATCATTGGAGATCGGTCACTCAATATCTTACGAAGAAATGGAGAAGCTTCAGTATCTACAAAGTGTGCAATTCCGACAAAATCTACAAAGTGTGCAATTCCCCGCATCGGGAGGACCACGATACAGCAATTTCATTGCACCTCGTCAAGTTCAGAATACTATTCAATTCTATGAGAATGTGAGACCATCCTGTCCATCAGTTTTGGATCGAAACATACGCCCACCCATGCCTAGGAAGCCAGGAATTCCCTAAATTGGGAGAATGTGAAAGAGCAAAGTGAGTTTTTTAATTATTGTTTGGGGTGAAAAAGCACAAGGAGGTGGCATAGTGTTTTAAAACAATGTGCGGAGCTGTCGATGAGTCTCCCAATTTTGATCATTAGGTTGAACTTTCATGAATTAATAGTCAAATCAAATCAAATAATTTATTGTCCTAAAAACTAATACATAGTTGTATAGACAGTTGTATTACATTTACATTTGGACGTGATATGATTGAATTCTTCATTAATGATCAAATTCTTCTATTAATAATCAAAACATAAAAGGTTACTCATACGTAGAATTAAATCGAGTCTCACCATTTAGTTTACCAGGTAAAAAACATAGAGCAATTAATTCTTTAAAATACCGATAAAAATAAGTTTTTAAGCTATTGCATAGCTTTTATCGCGGGCCTACTAGGCCAGCGCGGCGACCGAATGAAGAAATTTCTTAACGAAAATTAATGATTTTAAAGTGATAATTACGTCTAAACGAGTACTGCTGACGATTCGAAAAAGATATATGTTAAACAAGAACATTTTCCTAATATTCTTAGCTTTGAATATTTTAGATTTTGTTTATATTACATAGTGTAATTAATTTGTGAAATTAGGTCTAACCGAACACAAAAACGACTACTACGCAAATACTATCTGGCGTATTATTATGAAACCTGCACCATTTTAAAGATAATTTAATTATCTATCTATTTATCTACGATTTTTTGGAATAATCCGGTTTTTTGCTTTATCGAATAAAAAAATCGTGCGCGGCGCTCTATCGAAACAGGTTTAAATTATTCCGAATCATTTGATTCCGCAAACGCAAATGATTCGGAATAATTTCAACGTTTTCCGATAGAGCGCAGATCTATCCGAATTCCGATATTCGTATTCCGTATTCCGATAGACCGGGGGATCGGCGGGCGGTGCGTTGTGCTCGAGAAGGGGGCTCGTCCAATGGCTGGGATCGCGGTGAGCTCAGAGCTTCCGCCTCCTATGCTCTTGGACCACCTATCGAACGAGCACCTCGTCTGCGCGTCGGTCGTTATAGACCGCGTAGACTGCTACCTGATATCCTGCTATTTCCAGTTCTGCGAGGAAGTAGGAACCCACATCGCTGGACTCGCTGGTGCCCTACGCGCTCTTCACGGTCGCCCCGTGCTGGTCGCGGGTGATTTTAATGCCCGCTCTTCTGCATGGCACGATGACGGCGACTTGAGTAGTCTTGGACGGCTGGGGAAAGACAGGGCCGAGGCTGTCGAGGAGTTAGTCGCGACCTTCGGGTTGCACATTATTAACACTCCTGGACAGCCTAGGACTTTCTGTGGCCCTGGCGGTTCCAGTAATGTGGACATAACTCTGTGCTCCCCGGGATTCGCCCGCTGGGTGAACAACTGGACTGTTCACGAGCATCTCTCCTCGTCGGATCACAGACTGGTGACCTTTGACATCGGCCGTCGTATACCCCCCACGCCACCATCCGAGTGGCGATACCGAACCGGCAACATTAACTGGGATCGGTTCGGTGAAGTCCTCTGCGTGAACCTCGAGGGTTTTCCATCCCCCCCCAGTAGTACCGCAGAGAACTTGTGCTCCGCACTTAATGCGGCCATTTTTTCTTCCTGTGAAGCCGTGGTAGGGCGGAGGAAACCCCGCGGTGGCTTCGCGGCCCCGTGGTGGTCATCTGATCTCTCCGAGCTAAGGAAAAGCTACAAACGCGCATACGGAAAAATGGGAGAGGCCCGTAGGAGTTCGGCTTCTCCTGAGCGCGTGGAGGCACTTAAAAAGAACCTGACTTCGGCTCGTAGGGTCTATCATGCCGCCATTAGGCATGCCAAGACGGAGTCGTGGAGGCGGTGGGTTACCGAGGTAGGTAACGCCAATCCGTGGGACATGAAGAAGGCAATCCACAAAAACACCAAAAGCGCTGATGATTTTCTTTCGAACATCGTGGATGGCAACTCTGCCCCCACCCTCGATACAGAGGGGTCGCTTTTGGCTCTCCTGAATATACTCTGTCCCTCGGATCAGCCCGCCCGGGATGATTTGCATCATGCGCAGATTAGGCGGCTTTCTGTCGTCGAATCGCGCGTTCCCGATGTCTCGGATGTAACTGCGGAGGAACTTGATCGGATCATAGGCTCTATGTCGACTCGTAAGGCGCCAGGGATCGATCTCTTCACGGCGAGCATCATCAAGCGCGTCTGGGAGTTCGCCAGATGGGAGGTGACTGTTTTAATGCAGAAATGCATTAATGACGGCTACTTTCCCACCTGTTGGAAGGTTGGTCTCCTGCGTGTAATTCCCAAGGGTAACGACAAACCCCGGTCGGATCCGAAAGCGTACAGGCCCATCACACTTCTGCCTATTTTGGGCAAAGTGCTTGAGGTGCTCGTGCGCGATCGGCTTGACGCGACTCTCTCACCTCAGAGCGACCGGCAGTTTGGCTTTACCCGCGGGAGGTCCACTGAGGATGCCATCCTATTTGCGAAGGAATGGGTTCGCGCGTTTGACGGACAATACGTCGTCGGGGTTTTCCTCGACATCTCGGGTGCCTTCGACAACGCTTGGTGGCCGATGATTGTGAGCAAGCTTCGTCTCAGACAGTGCCCGAACAATATCCTTAGCATAATCCGAAGCTATTTTTCAGACAGGTCCGTTATTATTAAGTATGGGCCCTCGTCAGCAAGCAAGGTTCCTTCTATGGGGTGTCCGCAAGGGTCGGTGTTGGGTCCCTGTCTGTGGAATATTCTTTTTGACGATATGCTCGGGCTGCCATACCCGGAGGGCTGCACCGTCAGCGCATACGCTGACGACGTCCTCCTCCTGGTGGGCGGCTAGAGTCGTGCCGAGGTTGAGAGAAGGGCGGCCTGTTCGATTGACCTGATTCTCGATTGGGGAAATCGCAACAGGCTTTCTTTCTCTCCAGCCAAGTCGCAAGCCTTATTGTTAAAGGGGCGTCTCCAGCGTAAACCACTTATCCGGGTTGGAGGACGTCCTGTGGCTTTTCCGCAGTCCGTTCGCTACCTGGGGGTCTCGTTGTCGGCGTCCCTGTCGCATCTTTTACACGCGAAAACCGTGGCTACGAAATCGCGAAATCTTTTCCTCGCCATTCGTCGCTCCAGCAGGGCCGAGTGGGGCATCCGCTCCCCGGCCATCAGACTGCTCTACAAGGGTGTTTTTGTCCCGCAGGTGGCTTATGCCGCGCGTGCTTGGGCGTGGCCATCCATATCGGAGGCCATGCGCGTTGTCCTGCTGCGTGGCCAGCGTCTCCCGCTTGTGGCGATTACTGGAGCGTACCGGACGACCTCTACTCTCGCTCTTCCCGTCCTCGCTGGAGTTTTGCCGATCGATCTGGAGGTTCTGGAGCGGGCAGCCGTGTCATGGATTCGACGAGGGGTGCCGGTAGACTACTTTAGTCTGTCGGTGGACCCGGCGTCCTCCACGTTGGTGGGCTGGTCCCGTCGTATTCGGGCGGAGAGTCTGCGCGTCTGGCAGGAGCGGTGGGACGGCGGCGGCACGGGCCGCCTTACCCATAGTTTCTTTCCGTCGGTGTCCGAGCGGATGAAAAACGAGGATTTTCTGCGGCTTGACCACCATATCACTCAGCTCATTGGGGGTCACGGTGAGTTCAAAGCCAAGTTATTTGACCTTGGACTCAACGACGATCCCTGGTGCTCGTGTGGCACTGGTCGCCAGACGGCCGAACACATCGTTTGGACATGCCCCAAGCTCGACGCCGCACGGGCGGAAATGTTGTTTGTGGTTGGTTCGTGCGTCGGCAGTCTGCCGGTTTGGTATGCGGACTTGGTAAGTTGTAGGGTTTGCTTTGCTGCGTTTCGCGAGTTTGTGGATCACTGGGTGTCCCTCTGGGAGGATCTCAGGCAGAGGGGCTATCCTCCTCCGGGGGAGGGCCCCCCCCTCTTAGCGGTGCGAGCCGTGGGCTGCTTCATCATCCGAAGTCGCCCGTACTGTATCGTCCCTAATCGCCCCTGTGGGTGCGTGCCCTTTCACAGGATCCCGGTCGTCGACGTCTCCGACGGCGCCCCTGCCGTTTGCTGCCCGTTTTTATTTATTTATTATTTTTTTTCGACACGCCTCATGGAGCATACCTTCCACCGCCTCATCATTGGAATAAAAAAATAATATATTATACTAAATAAATAAAAAAAAATATATGTTACCGCTTAGTCGCCTAGTTTAGTTTAGTAATTAAGTAGTAATTGTAAACATTTTGAAGTATAAATAAACGGTTTACGGGGTGCCGGCGGGGGCTGAAGCCCGGAGAATCCTTCCTAAGGTCTCCGTTCGCTCACCCCTCACGCGCTACCCTTCCGGCACGCGTGAGGTTGTCGTTGCATGACATCCTGGGCAGATAAAACGACCCACGTCGTTAGAACTGCCCGGGTGGTGGGCGGGGTTTTCAACCCTCGCCTGTCACCGCGTAAATATTAAATGTCAAAAGAGCGCAGATCTCTGATATCAGAAAAAATAAAATCCACTGAGGAACAAACCATACGAAGTACGACTGAAATAACTTGTGACGCATCCAAGTGTAGGAATGCCTATCTACTGGAGTAGTTGATTGTATTGTATTGTATTGTAACTTCGCCTGACAACATTAGAGGAATGTAGGCAGCGATTAGACCTAATAGAAAGCTACAAAATGCTTCACGGTTATTACAGTGTGCCCAACCTCGAGAGCATGTCTACACTAAACACCAATAAGCAACTGTGTGGACACTCGTTGAAGCTAAATAAGACAATTGCAGCATCAAACCCCAGGAAATACTTTTTGACAAATTGTGTAGTGGATGCTTTGAATGCGTTGCCAGAGGAAGTGATCAGTGCTATCTTTGTCAATAGCTTTAAATACAAACTGGACATTTTTCGTAGTGTAAAACAGTCACAAGTTTAAAAACAAGTGCATGTGATATACTAGCATCAGCCTTAAGCTGCTAGTGTATAATATAATAATAATAATAATAATTAGGCACATTTCTATTATTGGCGCTCGGCAAGTCCTCGGTTGAAGTATCAAAAGCCACAC
The DNA here is from genome assembly GCA_944548615.1 of Micropterix aruncella. NCBI lineage: Eukaryota > Metazoa > Arthropoda > Insecta > Lepidoptera > Micropterigidae > Micropterix > Micropterix aruncella. The sequence continues at coordinate 3,853,845 of OX155980.1, forward strand.
AGATTTTACTCTGCAAAAGTCCTGTTTGGGCTGTATTAAAGAGCTCATGACGTATAGATTTATAATTAATTTTGCCCGCTTTCAGACTTATCGAGAGGCAATATCGAAGTTTACAAAATGAAAGACGAAGAGTGGCTATCGCCGTTCAAGTTAATGAATGAGATATGGAGGGTCAGCCTTCCGGCTAAGCCGCAGTCGCTAGCGTCCTTTAAGAAAATAATCAAAGCGGATATTCCAAACGGAACTTTTGACATGCATTCGATTCACCGCCGCGAATATGTCATTCCGGGATTCCTAGAGTTAGTTGTGTACGGGAAAAACATTTTTTTAGAAGAATCACCTCTGTTTTACGAATAGTTTTTCTAAAGTTGATTCACCGTATAGTAGATGTTATCCTCAATTTTTATCTTAGGTATCATCACTGTAATGACATTCGATAAATATTTCATCGGCTAAAAACAAGGCAAATGAAGCGTCACAGGTGAAATAAGATACTAATCCCATCTTGTGGATTGTTTCCAAACGAATCAAAGCATGAATCGCTTTTGGAAAGAAAGATCTTAATTTGCCCTTAAATGCTGCAAAAATTGCGCCGCACCTTTTTTGGTCGATTTTGTATAAAACTAACAATACTGTTTTTTATGAATTATTATTCTTTCTCGTTACCTAATAATGATTCTTGTTAGTCATGTATATTATATATTTATACAATATATAAGGAGGCCAACCGAAATGGTTACAAGCGGATCTGTTAACCCAGCTGTTAAATGAAGAGAGAAGAAAACGGGTGACAGGAAATACTGATGGACCTTGATCAGTCTTTCCTGTCAGCTACAGAGGTGGAGTACCTCGATGACCCTCCGTTTGACACTGAGGAGGAACTGTGATGGGAAATACTCATCAGTCAATGACTTCCATGTTTTCTTTTTTTTTTTAGATATAATTTAACTTTTTTTGAAATTCAAATATTCATATTATTATATTATTCTCATATAGTTTTCGCTTTATTCTGAGGTATAAATTAAGCAAAATGTATTTTTTCTTCAGAAACTCAAATATATTTGGTCTACGGAAGACAAAATATATATTTTTCTCACTCGAATCCTTGCTAAAATGTCATTTTTAACACTTAGAAAGCTAGCCATGGGAATAAAACTCACGACAGCAAGTTTTCAACCCTCTAAAATTTCTTTGTAGGGGTGTTAGTGCACGCATACTAATGTATAATGGTGGCTTATTTAATGAAGGTGATTTTTTCGCATATAATTACATAATTGCATAAATACTAAGATCGGTGGTATTAGCATTCCAGCGGTTAAGTCAGTAAATTTCAAAAATAGAATTAAGAAACATTTCGAAAACTTGATATTGATCATTGTTCCTCGTTCCTTCAAATGTTTCTAGTTTCCCATAGTAATGAAGAAAAGGAAATATTTTGTGATCATTAATTGCTTCATAAAGTCATCATCAATTTTGCATAAGTTATAAGTTAACCATGATGGTATGGAGAGGAAACAATGGTGGTTATTTCTGAAGAACAAATAAACAGCAGCAGTCCATTGCTATTACTAAAATATGTATATTGCTGGAATAGACCTAAAGCGAATAAAATTATTTATTTCTGATTTCAGACTCAGCAACGGAGAGTTCGACAACATTGTTGATGTTTTGATTCCTACGAGACTACTTGTAGTATTTGTGCTTTTCTTTCGAGATTTTCTTGAGTTTAGCTTGACAGAAACAATATAGATATTCCAACAGTAACATTAATATATATTTTTTACTTCTCTATAATGTGTTTTTATTTGGATGGGAGCGAATTTCAGGAATTTATCGGTCGGCAACATCGTTACTTCCCGCCGAATTCAATGTCAAGGACTTTCGCTGTGACATTTGAAATGGCGCTTCTTCCGCCGCTAATTGTAGTGATGTAACAATTGCCGCAGATTAGGTCGTAAAATAGTCACGGCCGACCAGATACTATTGCACTATCAAAACTCGATCGGAAGCACGTAATATTACATAAACGAAAGTAGGATGTAAATATATCCACCTTGCGTAATTATCGTAGTAATCTAGAATGCTCAAGAGGAGTGTGTTGGTAGCTGTGGCGTTTTTAGCCGCGACGCGGTGTTTGGTCGTGGAGTATAATTCGTCGTTGCAGAAGAATCTGAGAGGGTTGTTTCCCGTGCCGAAAGATTCTGTTATCCGGAATCAAGGGAAGGTACTCGTCGTTGGCGGATCGCCTGATCATCCGGCTGAACCGTATTTTAGCGCTATTGCGGCCTTTAAGGTTTGTTAAAATTGTACTAAAGCAAAAGCCATTATTTACAATTTATGCAGTTTAGCAAAGTCTTCTGCATTGAATTTGATTCAAGCTGATTACGATTCTGTAAAAATCTGCTCTATCTTTATAAAGCAGTTTAATAAACTCTGCCATATAGAAAAAAACAACCTACCGCCATATAGGTGTTTGACGAGTCGTCAAACGCCTATATCTAGCTTGTTTATAGGATAGAGCAAAGATTTTTACAGATTTGAAATCAGTGAGATGTATAGTTGGGTGACATCAAAACATCCTCAACGTAGATGAGTTTGCTAAACTGCATTATTACCCATTATTTAGACGGGTTATTTTGATTTTATAGGTCGGTGCTGAGCGTGTAAAAGTTCTGACGACAAAAGAAAATGCTATCGCTATCAACACGTACAGTCCGGATATACCTGCACGCGGCGTTCTCAATCGATTCGGCTTTGAAGACAAAACTACCCACTACATCAAAAATACCGATGTTATCGTTTGGGGCCCGGGGGTAGATAATGATAACGCCACTCTGTCTTCGTTAAAGGATATAATGAAGATAGCGAGAGCGTTTAGAAAACCAGTGATTGTGGACCATGGCGGTTTGCACATCGTAACGTCGAATCCGGAGCTGATTCGGGACTACCCGTTCCCCGGTGTCATTTTACTAGCAGATTCCATAGAATACGAGAAACTGAAGCAAGTCTTTGGCGTGGATAAAGCTACAAAAGAGATTGAATTCTCGAAACTGGGGAGATTCGTCACTATTCTGAAGAAAGGTGTCATCGATTCGTTCGTGAGTGCGAATCGGACGTTGTCGTGGAAAATTGCCATATATGTAATACCACGGAAATACTACAATACTACTTAATCGACAGCGAAGGCGGCGTATTGGGACCAGACGCGTTAAACAGATGCTCATTAAGTTTCGTTGCTTTTAAGTGAGATCGAATGTCATACGCTGCAGGGCCAGGATCCTTCGGATTCTTCCAACAATATTCAATATTTATATCAGTGAATCTACCATGGAACGGCGTGTCCCTGCCAGTTTACCATCGGGTGATCGACATCCGATGGTAAACTCGAGGGCCACGTGGATGCAGTCGACCCTTGGTACATGGAGAAATGCCCTCTGATCGTTGACAGGTCGCGCTTTACATTGAATAGCTGATATGGCCCCTTCACAGATACCACCTTGTTGAGTGTTTTCTCGATCGATCCTGGGTCGGCCGATGCGAGGTCGTACCGATTTGGAGCCAGACTCCAAGATCTTTATAAATAGGATAGAAAACGAATTTACCGTTGTCAAACGAGTTGTCAAACAACCGCGATAGTCTTCGATTCCAAGATCTTTCTTTTGCGTCGAAACGTTTGCACAGGCCAACCCATTCAAACGGCGGTAAGGTCGTGTGCGGGCCATGTTTTGATCATTACTATGTTTGCATATTTTATAATAGAGTGTTTTAACATCTTGAATTAAAATAAAGTAATTTGAATATGACAGATGGAACGACCTTTTTATTTCTAGTTTCAACCGGTCAAGTAGGTACCCAGCAAAGTATTCGAATCGAGCGACTACACACGGCGAGTGACCGTTTAACATGAAGTAAAAACCTCTTAAAAAGGCTCCCATACCAGAATATACTAAGTTAGAAGAGTAAGCGCACTCTCAAAACGGAAAGGCGATGCGGGGATAGGGCGCGTGCGAGGTACGTGAGCAGGGGGATGCGTTACAGCAAACGCCTTTAGTTAGCGCTACGCGCGGGTGAAGGTTTGCAAATTTCTCGAACGTTTGAATATCTGCGTCTGCGAAATGGCGGCTATATGCGAATTTCGTTCGACGTGTCACCACACATCGTATTACGATTGTAGTACACATCCTATTACGATATTTATTTTTTCGATAGTGATCGTACTACTCATCGTAGTACGATCACTATCGAATTACGATTTGTGGTAGCCCTTAGGACTCTTGTCGTCACTTGCTTCGATTTCAATTTTATTCTAAGAGACGCTACTGTGTGCATACTAAGGATCCGCCAGTGTTAGGAATGGAACGCTATTGTCGTCCGCAAATATTTCAATATATCTCTTAGCGTGTGTATTCTAAAAATAGACCATCGTCCGTTGCAAAGTTAATTCAAGTTGTGGGTCTGTGTGCTTAAGTCATCGATTAGGGGAGGGTCAAATAGGGATCTCGCAATTCACTCAGTGCAACCAAAGAATCAGTCGTAACTCTATAACGGAAATGGTTACACGAGTGGTTCTTGTCGTGTAGATCTTGAGGTATTCCAAAAGGTGAGCTGAGTAAAAAGAAAATGAGTCGATGAGTGAAAACTTGTCCAGGAAAGGCGTTTTTAAGCAAGAAAGATTGCAGTAGTGTGGCGACACTACCAATCCATTTTTCCGACCCGTATTGTGTAAACAAACTATTTAAATGCGCCTATTGACATCAAACATGCATAGACGAAACTCTTTCCGTTTATTTCTACAAATTATTATACTCAATGCAATCCTTCCTGATACTCGGGGCAATAAAAAGTGGAAGCAAGATAGCACATCACCTTTTTCCCTCGCACAAGATATAGAGATGCGCTATCCCCGGCCACGCCTCACTATCAATATCGATGGATTTTCGATATTGATAGTGAGGCACACACTTACACACATAACATAACAAGACACACACTTACACACATGTTACATGTTGCATGCACACATGTTGTATGTGTGCATGCACACATACATATAAACACTTCATATTAGGGTTGGTTGTAAGAGATTGTCGTATGATAATAAACACGCCCATTGTGAAATTTCACAATAAAGAGTAGAACAAACAAACAAACGAAACAAATTACTTTCTTATATGTATTTATAATATATTAGGATGTTCAGGGTAGTCGAAAACAACTAAATGAACTAGCACGTAAACCATAAGAGATTCATTGCCAGTCCTGTAAATACACCCTCAATAAAGGGAGTTACTCTCTGGAAGGGTTTCAAATGTTACGCCAAAGGTTAATCTCATAACGTTCCAAATGATCTTCCGCTTTAATTGCTCTAGGTCCAATCTAAACTGAAAGCTTAATAGGAAACACCACCTTGAGCGCGAAAAAACAAGCTTATATGCGTCCTTGTGGACGTGCAAAAGAGCCATAAGAAAAAACTGTGGGTTCAAACCTAGGGTCCCCTATGACTCTATAGGGCAGTACTGCTTCCTAGACTAACATATGCTACAAAATTCTGGTGGTCCAGGGTGAAAAAGTTCGAGACGAAAAACATGCTGAAAAGCTTTCAAGGTAACTACATGAGGGCTGCAACTGGCGTCATGAAGACCAAATTAGAGGTGGTACTCTGCTGCCCGCTTCTGGAGAAGCTCATAATCCACTTCGCCAGACTTACAGCATACAGACTGAAGTATTCGGGCGAGTGGCAGGGAGGAGGGACAATTTATGAATGTTATCTTGAATATTTTTTAAACGTGACTGATTGCAGAATTACGTTATCAATCCAGCAAATTCTATCTCGAATTCTACTATCTATGCAATTCGAGCCTATGTATAATCAAGCAAAGTAGGCACCTACTGATAATGTAGACAGATAATTGGGTGTATAAAAGACATGGTGCGCGAGGCTATTGTTACAGAACTCTATTGGATTTTTCAAGGTGATCACGGCTGCGAAATCCTCCGACTTCAACATAATGAAGAAGTTTGTGTTTGCCTTGGCTGTGATGCTCTATGTGATCGCCATAGCAGAACAGGTAAGAAACTGCCATTATCCCGACCTACCAACCAACGAGGAGGGAAAGTATTGTGAACGCGCAATTTTTTCCTGGGATAAAGACGGAAATAAGACCATTTTGAGCCCCCTTAGACGATTAAGACCATTTTTAGATTGAAGTCTGAGTATGTCTGTTTGTGAAAATTTCTCCACGATAGCGATTAAACACGCTCAATCCGATTTAGCTGAAATTTGTCGGTACTGCTGCCTAGACTAACCTATGCTGCAAAAGTCTGGTGGTCCAGGGTGAAAAAGCTAATATGTATACGGACAACTATAGTGGGGTGGTATGGCCAAAACAAATCTGGATCCTCTGATAAAGGTCCAAAAGGCCTTGATTAGGGTTATAGTCAGGAAGCCATACCGCTACTCCAGTTACCAGCTCTACAGGGATTTTATGTTGTTGGCTGCAATACAGCTATACTTGCCACAGGAAAGAACTCCAACGGGACAACGGCAAGCCGACCAGTAACGCCCATAGACACGTCACAAAATATATAGACAGACATGTACAACCAAAAATGAGAACGACCTTTGGACAAAGACACTATATTTACCTAGCGAAAAAACTCCATAACATATTTAACACGCAATTGGGCCAAGCTACAATCATTCAAAATGACGCTCACTACAAAAGACTGTTAACATTATGGTTGTTACACTCGACGAGGGAGCACTGTGAGTCGTTAGTAACTAACGTTATTAAATAGGTCCACAGATGACTTATATTACTTATTATTGTTATTATCATCTCATTAGCCTCATAACTGTATTCATATATCTCCCATATATATTATATCTCTTTTAATTAAAAAAAAAAAAAATTTGTGTAACATATATACTATAATAGTTATACAATATACACTTGTAGGATTTCTCAAGATTAGAAATTACCTATATACCCGACAGATGAACGCAGTACTAAATATCACTTCAATACAGGCTCTGCCTAGTGAGGTGATAAAATCCAGTCGAAGCCGCACCTTTAGTAAATTTCCAGGGTTCTACATTATGTATGTACGACTAAATCATGTAAAATATACTGTAGGAAATTTAATCACGTAATACTATCATTAGTCAAATTCTCATTTATAGGGCGCCATGTACCTGAATTATGTTTCTATGATTAGACTCCTAGATTTCTAATCCTTTCTATGTAGAAGTCTGCATCTATATTTTAGTGTAATGAAATGATTTATTACTTCCAGGCGGATAGTCAACATCGCCGACCTCCAAATCGATGCTGCCGCCGTCATACCGTAGAACCCGAAGGTCTGGGAGGATATGAAGAAACCACATACCGTGGCCAACACCTACTATCGCACACCGATGACCTCAATCGATTCATAGACAGCTTAAACTTCTACAAAAAAAACATCGCCGATGAAATTAGAGAAAAGAATAGGATTATCGTGGACGGTCTCAGAAATAGACATAACAGGTTAAGGAGAGACATCCCCTACCCCAGGAGAAAAATTTACCAAAACTCCAAAGTCTAATATAATATAATTTACAAAGTTTCGATCTGTTGCATTGGTAATTTCCATGTCAAATTATCCTAAAGTAAGTTAGCATTTTATTATCTTCTTTATTATATAACGTCAAATAATTATCTTATTGATATTGTATTTTTATGTATTTAATAGGTACGATTATAATACATCACGTGGTTAGACTCTTCAGAAACCTTTGTTAACGAGTTTTAGTATTATTTAATCTTAAGCGGTCATCTACTTAAACATTATATCGATTCCGTAATCACTGGTTTTGTGCTTTAAATTTTATAATCTCATTATATAATATTATATACATATCTACAGTATGTACCAATGACTAAACAACTATGTATAGGGTTTTAAAGACAATAAACTTCAATTGATTTGATTTGGATAAGAGTTTGTTTTTGCAAATTAATACATTACATATGTATGTATCTATAATGATGTGATTTCGTTTGAGTTTTGGAGGAATGTGAGTGAAAACCGTTCCGAAAAGGATTTAGATGAAGTGGAGGAAATGTCAGTTATGTAAAGGTCTTCGTTTCGAAGGTGTATACGGTCCAGAGGTGTAACTAAGCCGGTGCAGCCGGTGCGGCGAACCGGCAGACCCACGGCAGATCGGGGCCCAAAATGGAACTTCTGACTACGATCGACGTTCCTTTCAACTCTGCTAGAAAGCTAAGAAAGTCTCAAAAATGATCTGTGATTTCGCAGAGTGCAAATTAAGACGAAAACCATTCTAGATATGTATTTGGTCATATCAACTAGGTAAATTAAATATGTACACTGAGAAAGATATTGATTCTTAGATTACCATTTTGCTATTACCTGTTCCTACAAAATAACGATTTTTCAATCATATTTTTTTGAATTACATGAAAGTTTGTTGAAACTATTACTCGATTATATGTATCAACATCTTGCTTGCAGTTAATAAGGAAATAACAACCTACCTTCGTAGTTTCGACATGAGTCATGTGTCCGACTATAACTGCACGTATACCTACTTGCTGTCAAGCCAGAAGCGAGATCCCAAGGTCGCGATGTAATGAAATAACATTACCAATGACGGTAACTACCGTCACGCCAACACCGTTACGCGTCATATAAATTCATACGTATGGAGCACAGTCCGCCATATATCCGTAATCCTTGTTGAAACATGCGTATTTCCGGGTATTACATCGTTATAATTTTTTTCAGTGCCTTGTAGATCTTTATAAACACCTCTATCGACAGATGTTGGAAAGCCTTCTTTATAAGATAGAGAGAAGAGTTGGCTCTTTTTAGAGACTGCAAGAATATTTTTTGGGGACCAAGGATCGGAGGTTCTGACCCGGGGGAACACCTCGGGCAGAACTGGCGAATAACCGGGGGATTTTGGAAACGTACGCTTCCTAAGAAGCGGGGTAGTTGTTGACGTCACCAATTCGTAAAAGCGATAAGTTCGCTACCAGATTCCATACGAGCTTGATGGGCAAAGGGCGCCTCGACGGATACGCAACAAATTCGACCAGCGAATTACCGCTAACGTCAGTACGAGGCCCTGAAGCGACCTCGAATCTGTGACCAGACTGGAGGATAAACAAAGTCGTCCAAATATGGTAGTAAGGTCGAGTCCCGCTAGGTGGCACTTCACAGTGTACCATCGAAAGGCGTTGGACTCTTACGTACTGTTAGAGTAGTTTTACAGAGGAGTATGTTTAAGTCTTGGGAGATAATATGGTAAAGGTCGTTATAGCTCTCTGGAGTCGTGTCCGCGCTTAGCAACTGACACTTCCCTAATGTTCTAATGCAGCTTGGGCCTAATAGCCAGTGTGTGTCTTTTTGGATGGCCCAACTCTTGGCTCAGCTCCCATGCGGTAGCCTCTTCGTAGAGGGACTTCCCTGCGGTTATATCGTGCAATCGTAGACAGTTGACGTGGAGTGCAGATTCGGGGGACCACCTCAGGCGGCCCCAGGCGGTTGTGCACTGGCCGGTTTGCTAGCCACGCTAGGCAATTGCCGAGATTCGTCCATAGGTATGAATAGAGCCAGAAAACGGTAAGGATCCTGTTATAACAAACGCAAATAGTGTTGCTAATGCTAAATCTTCAGTTCAGTTTTTTTGCGCACTTTTAAGCAGTCTAGCTATCCAGGTTGGTGATACCTGTTTCATCTCTAAGCTTCCATATAAATTACTATGAACACTACTTATCGAAATTTTCACCTCTTCGGCAACAAAAGGAAACATGATGATACGCCAAAACAACATATGAGACATCTTTTATATTACCCTCTGGTCATATGAGACATCTTTAATTACGACTATTTTTATTGTCTCACCTTAGGTCCTAGTAGTTCTCCGTGAGCTCTTTTTACAACATACGAATAAAGTCCTAACTCAACGCATTTTCGCTCCACACTAACTCCAAGTTTTACACAAGTTAATTCGTGACTCATAAACAAACTACATCCTGTGCGACAAACACTTACAAATATGATCTATCCATCGTAGGCTCGACCAATGCTCGTGCATTATTAGCCTCATAGGTAATAGCATTGATCGAGTAGTGTATTATATTGCTCACCCCTTTAGTATATTTTGCAAACATTTTTTGCCTTCGAAATGCAGGTGGTACTGTTAGCTTTGATGTCGAAAGTAATTGAAATTTATTTGGCCATCTATAACAACATTGATAATGAATACTTTTTTATAAAGTACCAATTGATCATAAACGCCCAATAATTTAACCAGCGATAACAATAATAACATTTAATTATTAGTGCCATCTATTGCATTTTTTATATAGGTTGGAATGCCATCAATAGATGGCATTCTATCTAGCTAGAGATAGACTAATCAGTCTATCTGGACAATAACACACATAATTATTGCATTTTGAAACCTATATACAAAATTAAAAATTGACAACCTTGTGCAAATAATAAGTTTCAATTGTTTGATACCGTATAGTGTGCTATCTATAGTCGCATCTATAATGTTATACCACAAAAGTGCCAAATTGAACATAATCTATTTTAGGAACATGAGGGCAATCTCTTAAGCTTTATAATCAATGGTATTAGCGGCTTAAATCTGATGGTGTTTTGTCTGACAGAAAGTTCGACCGTTACGACAGCGTCGGCGAAAGCCTGCGCCTCACTTTTAGAGAAATCAAAAAATAAAAACAAAAAAATCCACAGATCGTATGCAAGACGTTTTCACATCAAAAAAGAAAACTTCAATATTACATCTTTTTTTTTATTATTACAAAATTGGCATAGTAACTATTTAACGATTAAGTACAAACAACAAGTGCTACAAACGATACTCTCACACATTTCTTATTTAACTATCTCACTAGGCGTCTTGAGGTATTTTTCTTTTCTTCTTTGAGGAACTTTTATCACATCTTCATCACATGAGATACAACTTTTAACACATCTTCATCGCATGAGATACCAAGGTCATTAAGTCAAACATAATGATGTCAAGTCTGGAAAAAAAGAGATTTTTTAACCCCTTGGTGGCCAAAAATGCCAATTGGTGGTTGCGGTTGTTAACAAATCCACGCGTAGCCATTTCTCCCTGCCTCCCTATATATTATACAGAATGAGTTTTTAATTAGTAACATCCTTGTTAGTGACACCCTTGTAGTGCGTGAATCAATACAACAAAGTAATCAAAACTTTTTTTTTGGGAAAAATTTTTTTTTTGTTAAATTTGTAAATCTTATCTATTGAAGAAAAGTTTGAGAAGCATTGAGCGCGCTGCGCCATCTAGCGGTAGGTAAAATATCGCTAATAAACAATATTAGCATCATGCCCATAGCTTATTATACAATTTTTTTTTAAAAACATTTAAAAAATATATATTTTGTTTTTTTATATTTTTTTATCAAATGTTGCTTAGTTTATCACTACAAAGATGTCACTTATTAAAAAAGCAACTGTATAAATATATAAAAAACATGACGAACACGATTAATAATTAGGTAACCAGAGATAATTCTTAAAAAAATGATATTGTTGGTATTTATGTACAAAATCGACCAAAAATGTGCGGCGCCGTTTTCGCGCGCGAAGGCTGGCTTCCGAAAGGTTAAGTCAATTTTATAATAAAATTTAACTGTAATGATTTAATTTTGAAAATACTTACAAATGTTCAAAAATAATGGCGAAGTTGACAGCTCTTTTCACGGGGATAAGAACGTCCTTGCATATTGCCAGCTTTTCGTCGCTAAATCTGAAATAATTAAAATTTATAAAAATCAACGAGACCTCAATCAAATCCTTATAGTCAACAGCATCAGCACTCACTCAAAAAATCCCTCCATCAAGAAAGCTCTGCCAAATTTGTCAATTGTAACGGAATGCATGCTGTAGACGTCCCCAGTCAATTTCTCTCTCAGTATCGCCTTGAATTTAAAAAGACATTCGGGCGCTTTCACATTTTTATCCTTCCAAAATAACAACATCATTTGATGCGGAGAAAGCCAGAGTTTGCCGTTGCATTTATAGATATTTACTCTCTTTCCGTACAGTTCTGAAAGTAAGAAAAAAAGAAACGCTTTATTGCATGTACTTTATTTTGTATAAGATTTGTCTATAACGTCAGTTTCATCAGCAGTTGTTGCGTACGCCTGGATGAAATTAAGATCTGTGGGATAAGCTGCAAGCTGAAGAACCAAGTTAATCTAGTTTGTCATGTTAGACGAGGAAGGTACTTTTTTTCTTAGGATTCCTACAATACAGCAACTCATGTTACACCAGCTTGCAGCTCATCCTGCAGATCTTAATTTCATCCAGGTGTTTGCGACATCTGCTGATAAAATAGACAATATCGTCATATAACGTCATGAAGTATGATGTAATATGACGTTCCTGGGTTGCGGACTATTTGCACCATGAACACCAACACGCCTGCATGGGCATCATCTGAAACTCCAGCGAGAATCATTCCATTCAAATCCTAAGAAACATTTCCTCAGCAGTAGAAGGGCAAACGAATAGAATGCTCTCCCTAGTGAAGTGATCAGTGACAAGTGTCAATGACATTAAAAATAAACTGGACTTACTCCACAAAAACTGTAATGCAAGCTTCAGACCGATCAGATTAAGCTGCCTGCATATATAATAATAATAAATAAAATATTAATAATGAATTTTAGTCTAGATCAAAAAAACCCTGAATTTTAAAAATATCACTGAATATTTTGCCATTTTGACTACAAGAATACTGACTTAAGTTATGTATAACCTCTTTCAGTGCCGGATTAGCTGTAAGGTCAAGTAGGTGCTAGCCTAGGCGCTGGCATATAGTAATTATTACTATCATAACTATTGAAATTGTTTCTAATAGAAAAAACACATTAAGTTGACATTCTAAGTAGAAAATGTTTAATAAACCTTTGACCATATAATTGTTTAATTGTAATAAATAGCATAACTGTTGTATGTAAATTATCTACAGAGGCCCAGAGATTTTGATGGCCTAAGGGCCTCTACATAGGTTAATCGGGCACTGACCTCTTTCATAACAATTGCATGGCATGGGACACCTGTATCACTCTGTATAATATATAAGCTCATGGGCTATCAAAATATTCCTCAATATTCATCACCACAAAAGTTCCCTTTATTTGTGGCCGCAAATTCAATTAACTACCAACTGCAAGTGCAGTTTTAACTACTTACTGCACTGTAGTTTTAGAAAGCGAAGCGAAGCTGCTTTATCGGTGCACTTCACAAGAATGCCCCTTTTTAAAAAATAATAACAAACCCAGAAAAACAAAGAATGAGGTGAAGAATGATTGAATAGTTCAATGCTCTCAGCCTCAACTCAGTAATAAAATCATACATTAAAAAAAATTTTTTTTAAATAGAATCATTATTTTGTCAACAAAACCTGGGTTCCCCACAGTACTCCCAGTGCCGGATTAACACAATATGTAGATGCCCTTAGGCCATCAAAATCTCAGGCCTCTGTAAATCTCAAGGCCCCCTCGACTGCTCTAAATGCTAATCACGCTATCTCATAGCAAAGACGCGCGCATGTAAACAAAACACGATCTTACAGTACAATCCTGTACGATTCGTACCGGCAAAGTGGGCTATCAAACATTCTGGCGATGATATTGCGTAGAATAGACGTCTTTATAATCAAAACACGATCGGACCGGTCAAGTGGGCCATCAAACATTTCTGACAACGCTTATGTCGCATAGCAACGCGCATATAAATAAAATACTATCGCACAGGCTGGCAGCGGCCAACTTTTGATAATTTGTAACAATTATACTATCAGTCAGACCAGAAAGTTTATTATACATATTCTTCTTAGAATTTCAATTCAATGATTTTTTCTATCTATGGGAAACAATAAAAAATATATGATTGTTATAATCTCCTGTTTCTGTTATAATTGCCCCTAAAAGGCGTGGGGCCCATAGGCCAGTGCCTACTTGACCTTTTGGATAATCCGGTACCGAGTACTCCAGACTAAACAACAGTTTAAGACCAGGGGTCGGCAAGTAATTTCAAGTGAGGTCCGCATACTGTTGAAATTTTTTATCGAGGTACAGAAAAAAAAACTCGTACTTACTAGTTTTAAATATTTATTTTGACTCGTTTTAAGTGCCTAATTATATAAATTTGATATAATATAAAACACAATAGGTATTGTATTCTTATAAATAAATACATACCTTAAGTGCGCATATTTTAAAACATCGATAAGTTACTGATATAATAGAAAACTTGCATTTTTGCGCTTTTTTCAATGACAGCATATTTTGTCAAAAAATATATTGAAAAAACATAACTGCGATATTGCAAAAAGAGGACAATTTGCAGTATTTTTTTTATGACTAGAGTATAAATGATGAAAAGTGGCATGAAACAAACAACACCCTAGGCAATTTTTTTTTAGAAAATTTCGAAATTTGAAAAAAAAAATCACGGCACTGGAATGTCATCCTAAATTTGCGATCACCTCGGTCCGGTTGCCGACCGAAGGTGGCAATGCAGACGGCATGGTTCTCTGCCCCCTAAAGAAAACTAAGGTGATTCTGTCAGCCAAGAAGGCGATGGCCTCCAAAAGGGGTGATCACGAAGACTACCCAGAAATAGGTATAACAGTAAACTCTGGATAAGATATTGGCCTCCTACGCCATTGGGGGGAAAAAAGAAAGAGTAAAAGACTGGATACACTCTCAAAAACAGTGTTGTTAGATCAGAATAATGACAGTAATGCTAGATAATGCCATCGCACAAATAATGGCCGATATTCTCAAACGTGGTTTCGAATTGCTAACGCATCCTCCATATTCACCTGATTTGGCTTTATTGGATTTCTATACCTTTTCGAATCTAAAGAAATACTTGGGTGAACAAAGATATTAAACAAATCATTAGGTGGAAAATGCTTTCGACACAATCTGAGGGCCTCGACGAATCCTTATTTTTTTCAGAGTGTCATTATGATGAAATCAAGGTGGAAGGAACACTGAAAAAAAAATACGTGTGGCACTCGGGGACTGCCGCGGTAAAGCTATTGCATAGCATTTTTAACAACTTATGTAATTATAATTATTCATTTATTTTATTTTTTTCTGATATCAGGTAACTGCGCTCTATCGGAAAACGTTGAAATTATTCCGAATCATTTGCGGATGCGGAAGCAAATGATTCGGAATAATTTAAACGTCCTCCGCTAGAGCGCCGCGCACGAATTTTTTATTCAATAAAGCAAAAAAAAACGGATTATTCAAAAAAAATCGTAGATAAAAAGATAGATAATTAAATTATCATTAAAATGGTGCAGGTTTCATAATAATACGGCAGATAGTATTTGCGTAGTAGTCGTTTTTGTGTTCGGTTAGACCTAATTTCACAAATTAATTACACTATGTAATATAAACAAAATCTAAAATATTCAAAGCTCAGAGTATTAGGAAAATGTCCTTGTTTAACATATATTTTTTTCGAATCGTAACCAGTACTCGTTTAGACGTAATTATCAGTTTAAAATCATTAATTTTCGTTAAGAAATTTCTTCATTCGGTCGCCGCGCTGGCCTAGGCCCGCGATAAAAGCTATGCAATAGCTTAAAAATAATTTCCAACTGTTCACGTTTTTTGCACAGTTAGAATTTGCTCAGTTATAGTAACGTATATTTCAGTAAGAATAAATGAAAGTGGCCGGTATGTCCAACTGAATCAAAACAGTTAAGAGTGAAACAGTTACTTTAACGGTCAAAACAGTAAGAGTGAAGAAGAATCGTCCTAACCTGACTATGTTTTCGAATCACATGTCATGACGTGTCTACAACAGTTGGGCTTACTGTGTGAAAACAGTTACTGGAACCAACCAAACAGTGAAAACGACTGAACATTTTAAACACTTGTTCACTACGTTGAGTTTGAGAAAGAGTAACTGTTCAGATAAGTAAGATTTAATGTTTGAAAACAGTTATTCTGACTGACTAACAATTAAAACATCTGAACGTTTTATTAAAAATTACTCACAGTTGGATCTAATGTGTAATACAGTTACACTTAATGTTTTTTTTATTGTAATTATTAACATATAAACTGACTTCAATCTCTACAATTATACTTAATGTTTTACAACATATAAATTAACTGTGCTCAATCAGTTTGGATAATCCTCCATGTATAGGTATTTTAACGCATCTCGAAATCAACAAATCAGTATACAAAATAGTTTCAATAACGTACTGAAGATTAATAACAGCGGTTAATGAACATTTAGTCTAAATGGATGATCAGTTGCCAAAATGTTCCACGCACAGTTATTGAACTGTTCTGTCAATCTTAAAGCCAGTTACTATTAATGTGCAAAACCGTTCCCTTAACGTATCAATGAGATTCAACAATGTCGCACGAACATTTAGTTTAAATGGATGATGAGTTGCCAAAATGTACCAGGTACAGTTATTTCAACGATTCTGAAAATCTTAACAAAAGTTAAGTTCAATGTGCGAAACGGTTCCTTTAACGCACTAATGAGTTATAGAAACTGTTCACGAAATTCAGTTTAAATGGATGATCAGTTGCCAAAACGTTTTACGCGCAGTTATTTTAACGGTTCTGCCAATCTTAAAACCAGTTGATATTAATGTATATAACGGTTCCTCAAAAGTAATAATGAGCTGTAGCAACTGTTCCTGAACATTCAGTTTAAATGGATGGCTAGTTGTCAAAACGTCCCACGCACAGCTATTCAAACGGTTCTGACAATCTTAAAATCAGTTGACATTATGTTCTAAACGGTTCCTTAAACGTACTAATGAGGTATTACAATTGTTCGTGAACATTCAGTTTAAATGGATGATCAGTGGCCAAAACTTTCCTCGCACATTTATTTTAACTGTTCTGTAAATCTAAAAGCCAGTTACTAATAATATGCAAAAGAGTTCCTTTAACGTATCAATGAGTTGCCAAAACGATGATGATGATGAGTAGCCAAAACGTACCAGGTACAGTTATTTCAACGATTCTGACGATCTTAACAACAGTTAAGATTAAACTGCGAAACAGTTCCTTTAACGCATAATGAGTTATAGGAACTGTTCGCGAAAATTCAATTTAAATGGATGATCAGTTGCCAAAACGTTTCAGGCACAGTTATTTTAAATGTTCTGTCAATCTTAAAACCAGTTGCTACTAATGTATAAAACGGTTCCTTAAAAGTAATAATGAGCTATAGCCACTGTTCCTGAACATTCAGTTTAAATGGATGGCCAGTTGTCAAAACGTCCCACGCACAGTTAGTTCAACTGTTTGTCAATCTTAGAGCCAGTTACTATTAATGTGCAAAACCGTTCCCTTAACGTATCAATGAGATTCAACAATGTCGCACGAACATTTAGTTTAAATGGATGATGAGTTGCCAAAATGTACCAGGTACAGTTATTTCAACGATTCTGAGAATCTTAACAAAAGTTAAGTTCAATGTGCGAAACGGTTCCTTTAACGCACTAATGAGTTATAGAAACTGTTCACGAAAATTCAGTTTAAATGGATGATCAGTTGCCAAAACGTTTTACGCGCAGTTATTTTAACGGTTCTGCCAATCTTAAAACCAGTTGATATTAATGTATATAACGGTTCCTCAAAAGTAATAATGAGCTGTAGCAACTGTTCCTGAACATTCAGTTTAAATGGATGGCTAGTTGTCAAAACGTCCCACGCACAGCTATTCAAACGGTTCTGACAATCTTAAAATCAGTTGACATTATGTTCTAAACGGTTCCTTAAACGTACTAATGAGGTATTACAATTGTTCGTGAACATTCAGTTTAAATGGATGATCAGTGGCCAAAACTTTCCTCGCACATTTATTTTAACTGTTCTGTAAATCTAAAAGCCAGTTACTAATAATATGCAAAAGAGTTCCTTTAACGTATCAATGAGTTGCCAAAACGATGATGATGATGAGTAGCCAAAACGTACCAGGTACAGTTATTTCAACGATTCTGACGATCTTAACAACAGTTAAGATTAAACTGCGAAACAGTTCCTTTAACGCATAATGAGTTATAGGAACTGTTCGCGAAAATTCAAATTAAATGGATGATCAGTTGCCAAAACGTTTCAGGCACAGTTATTTTAAATGTTCTGTCAATCTTAAAACCAGTTGCTACTAATGTATAAAACGGTTCCTTAAAAGTAATAATGAGCTATAGCCACTGTTCCTGAACATTCAGTTTAAATGGATGGCCAGTTGTCAAAACGTCCCACGCACAGTTAGTTCAACTGTTTGTCAATCTTAGAGCCAGTTACTATTAATGTGCAAAACCGTTCCCTTAACGTATCAATGAGATTCAACAATGTCGCACGAACATTTAGTTTAAATGGATGATGAGTTGCCAAAATGTACCAGGTACAGTTATTTCAACGATTCTGAGAATCTTAACAAAAGTTAAGTTCAATGTGCGAAACGGTTCCTTTAACGCACTAATGAGTTATAGAAACTGTTCACGAAAATTCAGTTTAAATGGATGATCAGTTGCCAAAACGTTTTACGCGCAGTTATTTTAACGGTTCTGCCAATCTTAAAACCAGTTGATATTAATGTATATAACGGTTCCTCAAAAGTAATAATGAGCTGTAGCAACTGTTCCTGAACATTCAGTTTAAATGGATGGCTAGTTGTCAAAACGTCCCACGCACAGCTATTCAAACGGTTCTGACAATCTTAAAATCAGTTGACATTATGTTCTAAACGGTTCCTTAAACGTACTAATGAGGTATTACAATTGTTCGTGAACATTCAGTTTAAATGGATGATCAGTGGCCAAAACTTTCCTCGCACATTTATTTTAACTGTTCTGTAAATCTAAAAGCCAGTTACTAATAATATGCAAAAGAGTTCCTTTAACGTATCAATGAGTTGCCAAAACGATGATGATGATGAGTAGCCAAAACGTACCAGGTACAGTTATTTCAACGATTCTGACGATCTTAACAACAGTTAAGATTAAACTGCGAAACAGTTCCTTTAACGCATAATGAGTTATAGGAACTGTTCGCGAAAATTCAATTTAAATGGATGATCAGTTGCCAAAACGTTTCAGGCACAGTTATTTTATATGTTCTGTCAATCTTAAAACCAGTTGCTACTAATGTATAAAACGGTTCCTTAAAAGTAATAATGAGCTATAGCCACTGTTCCTGAACATTCAGTTTAAATGGATGGCCAGTTGTCAAAACGTCCCACGCACAGTTAGTTCAACTGTTTGTCAATCTTAGAGCCAGTTACTATTAATGTGCAAAACCGTTCCCTTAACGTATCAATGAGATTCAACAATGTCGCACGAACATTTAGTTTAAATGGATGATGAGTTGCCAAAATGTACCAGGTACAGTTATTTCAACGATTCTGAGAATCTTAACAAAAGTTAAGTTCAATGTGCGAAACGGTTCCTTTAACGCACTAATGAGTTATAGAAACTGTTCACGAAAATTCAGTTTAAATGGATGATCAGTTGCCAAAACGTTTTACGCGCAGTTATTTTAACGGTTCTGCCAATCTTAAAACCAGTTGATATTAATGTATATAACGGTTCCTCAAAAGTAATAATGAGCTGTAGCAACTGTTCCTGAACATTCAGTTTAAATGGATGGCTAGTTGTCAAAACGTCCCACGCACAGCTATTCAAACGGTTCTGACAATCTTAAAATCAGTTGACATTATGTTCTAATTACAATTGTTCGTGAACATTCAGTTTAAATGGATGATCAGTGGCCAAAACTTTCCTCGCACATTTATTTTAACTGTTCTGTAAATCTAAAAGCCAGTTACTAATAATATGCAAAAGAGTTCCTTTAACGTATCAATGAGTTGCCAAAACGATGATGATGATGAGTAGCCAAAACGTACCAGGTACAGTTATTTCAACGATTCTGACGATCTTAACAACAGTTAAGATTAAACTGCGAAACAGTTCCTTTAACGCATAATGAGTTATAGGAACTGTTCGCGAAAATTCAGTTTAAATGGATGATCAGTGGCCAAAATTTTCCTCGCACATTTATTTCAACTGTTCTGTAAATCTAAAAGCCAGTTACTATTAATATGCAAAACAGTTCCTTTAACGTATCAATGAGTTGCTATTGAAATTATGGTATGAAATAAACAGTGATTGTTGTACGTCAACTGTATGTTAGTCGTTAGTATTTAGCCATCATTGGTAGTTAGGTAAAAAATCTTGGGTTGTCGACTACAACGGGCGAGCCCGTCCCCACAGGGAGTTTTAACGATTAGTCGTTCTATCTCCCTGGAGTGAGCGTAGAAGACTTTGGACAAAAGACAATCCGCCGTCTAGCTTCGCCAAAACCCGTAAGAGACCAACGCCTTACCGCGAGATAGCCAGTAATGATACCTGGCGGGCGACACTCGCGCCCTTACTACCAATTGTGACCAGATTTCTCCGGTCTCTCGAGTGGTTCCGAGTTCGAGGTCGCTTGCGCGGTCCTCTCCCTTACGAAGCGGTGAAACGGTGAATACCGAATCTATCGCGGACCATGGCGTTCTTTGCCCGCCTCTTACCCGGGATCGGATGGCCAATGGTGATTTCAAGAGCAGTCGCCGTAAGGTACGCAATCACCCCCGCTCTATAGGAAACAATACAGCTTCCAGACTCCCCCGACTGTTAGTCGGAGTTAATAGGCCCTTGCTGAGTTGGCCACGAAGACCCATTCTGTTTCAGGGTCGGTCACACTCACGGGTCAACACCCATCCGATGGCCTCCACGCATGGGGTGCGAGCCTGGGTAGGACACTGGGTCAACCAGTCTCCCCTGGGAACAATCCTCTGGCGCTCCTGGACGGTCTGCGCACCGAGCGGCGCAAGCCAATCGATTGTGCTCTCCGACTAACAATCGGGGGAGTCTGGGAACTGTATTATTTCCTATAGAGCGGGGGTAGTTGTCTACCTTACGGCGACTGCTCTTGAAATGACCATTGGATATCCGATCCCGGTTCAGAGTCGGGCGAAGGACGCCTTGGTCCGCGACAGATTCGGTGCACTCCGTTTCACCGCTTCGTAAGGGAGAGGACCGCGCAAGCGACCTCGAACTCGGAACCAATCGAGAGACCGGAGAAATCTGGTCACAATTGGAAGTGAGGGCGCGAGTATCTCGAGCCCGCCGGGTTTATTCCTGGCTCACTCGCGGTAAGGCGTTGGACTCTCACGGGTTGTGACGTAGCTGGACGTAGAATGTACTGTCCAAAGTCTTCTACGTTCACTGCAGGGCGACAGAACGACTAATCGTTAAAACGTCCTGTGGTGACGGGCTCGCCCGTTGTAGTTGACACCGCAAGATGTTAGTCGGAGTGCACAATCGATTGGCTTGCGCCGCACGGTGAGCAGACCGTCCAGGAGCGCCAGAGGTTTGATTCCCAGGGGAAACTGACCAAGGCCAGAGTCCTACCCAGGTTCGCACCCCGTGCGTGGAGGCCGTCGGATGGGTGTTGACCCGTGAGTATGACCGACCCTGGACACATGGGTCTTCGTGGCCAACCCAGCATGGGCCCATTAGCTCCCAGAGAACGACTAATCGTTAAAACTCCCTGTGGTGACGGGCTCGCCCGTTGTTGAAAATAGTTTAAAAATGTAGATTCCAGGTTCATCTTCTTTTTCTTCCGAATCGCACATTTGTTTATAAAGGGAAACAATGACATCTGTATACTTAACAGCTGAAGCTAACACAATATCTGGCTTTTGAAAATACCTAGCTAGTGAAAGGCTGACATTGAAAACAAACTCAGAAACAAATAGTCTCACAACAAATCTTCCCTTTTCTATAGAAGACAGGAGAGTCGAAGCAGTATTAGATACAGCTAGAGCGCGGCGTCTGTCAATATATATAATTTTATAATGTTCCAATCAATTGTAAAAGAGGGAAATTTGGTTTTTATAATATTTATCCCTTGTGATATTGTAATATCCTAATTCTGCAAAAGCCAACAGAAACATAACGATCCAACAGAAAAAACATTGCACTAATATCACTTCAATACAGGCTCTGCCTATTGAAGTGAAGAAATTCGGCCGAAGGCGCACTTTTTAGTATATTTCCGCACTATTTAGTATATTTTAGTATATGTCGTCGCCGCGCGGGATGCGGGCGGGGTTGTGACGTATCCATAGATTAAATAACTAAGAAACAGATGCGTCATTTCAGTACACTATACCTAGGACTTTTTTGTGAGCGAAATTTGTCGTGTTTTAATTTTATGAGATATTCTATTAACGTATTTTTATTTTTTATTTTATGTACAAGAAAAAGATTTTATTACAAGAAAAGTATATAAAACCAGACATACCAAAACATGTTACTATTTTTTTTCTGCGGAACACATACAAAGTCCTTCCTCTTTTAAAAAAATAAAAGTAAAAGCTGAATATTTTCGTAATATATTTATTTAAATAATATAAATTTAGTTAATTTTTGCCGTTTTGATAAATAATTAATAGTATGATCAGTTTTAGCATCATGCTTTATGGCCATACATATTTTATGTACCTACGTCTTTTGTGGAGTACCACAAGCCACCCATATCTTTGATAGTTATTAGTTTATGATGTGGCAGCCTTTCTGCCTTGATTAAGCCATCCATAATTTTATTGCGTACCAGATTGACCTTCATTATTTGATTACAAAAGTGGAGAGGACATGTTGTTAGTTTGTTACCGAATCTGAGACCCTCTTTCGTTTGAAGCTTATTAAGAGGTTGAATTAACTGACGTTCCTTTTTATAGCGGAAAAAAAACAATCTAATGAAAGAACTGACTGTGGTTACTCAAGGTTGACCATAAGATGAAAAATAATTATTGCATTTTGTTTGACATAATTTGTTACATTTTATCTATTTAAGGTTTCCACGCCCGGGCCATGAATATAGGGAAAAGTGGATAAAATTTATCCAAAACAACCGCAGTGAAGGGACCTGGTTACCATCCAATCATACGTATATATGTTCGTTGCATTTTCGCGAAGAGGATAAATATACCACAAAGCGGGAAGGCATTTTCTTAAGAAGTCTGCTGTACCTTGTGAGAGTGTAAGTACCTAGCACTTGTGAAAATGCTGTACCGTTTTGGAAATTTTAAAATCAGTAACAAAATATTATTTTAGCCATCACTAACATAATGTTATGTTTGTTTTAGCCACGGATGTCTCACAGTCCTAGAACAATGGAACCGATTTCTGAGTCTGTAAGCGAGTCGGAATCAATTTTTGATACACCAAGAAAAATAGTTTTCAAGCGAAAAATCCATGACTTAACATCAGTTAAAAAAAAGTTAACTAATAAAATTAAAAAGGTCCAGCGCCAAAACAGTAATCTAAAAAAGAAATGTGAATCTCTGACACTTCTTGTAAAATCACTTAAACCTAAATTTTCGCTCGATGGAATGGCCCAAAATAATTTGCTAGCTAAAGCAGAATTGGTCGAAATACACAAAAGAATAATGGGTAAAAATAAACACAGTAGATATTCTCCAAAATATACACCAGCATTACGCAAGTTCGCATTGACTCTACATTATTACTCACCAGCGGCTTACAAATATGTAAGAAATATTTACAATAACATCCTTCCACATACAAGAACTCTTTGCCGATGGTATGGGTCGATTAATGCTGAGCCAGGATTCACTAATGAAGCGTTTGAAGCTCTGAGAAACAAAAGTAAATCTAGTGAAAAATCTCTTGTGTGCAATTTAGTTTTCGACGAGATGGCTATTCGTAAGCAAAGGTTATTTCACAACCAACAGAAGCTTGGTGCCGTTAATTTTGGAGCAGATCCCCAAGAAGGTGATGTTGACGATCATGTGGCATCACAGGCGTTAGTATTTATGTTGGTATCGCTGACTGAAAATTGGAAACACCCTGTGGGTTACTTTTTAATAGCAGGTATAACTGCTGAAACAAAGGCCAATTTAATTACAACCTGCTTACAAAAATGTCATGATGCTGGAGTCTCAGTAGTAGGTGTTACATTTGATGGATGCTCCGCAAATCTGTCGGCTGCGAAAATTCTAGGCTGTAAATTAACTGACCCGAATAATTTTGTGACCCATTTTCCGCACCCACGCACTCAAGAGAAAGTATGTATATTTCTTGATCCATGCCACGTTATTAAATTAATAAGAAATTCATTTGAAAAGAAGAGACTGTTTTTTGATGAAGATGGCAAGAAAATTAGATGGCAGCTATTGATTAATCTGAATAAACTTCAAATGAAAGAGGGCCTCAGATTCGGTAACAAACTAACACCACGTCACCTTGAATTTCGTAATCAAATAATGAAGGTCAATCTGGCCACGCAATTATTAAGTATGAGTGTAGCAAAAGCATTGCTTCTATGTGACCAAGTTTTGAAGTCGTCGCAGTTCCTAGACTCATCAGCAACTGTTAAATTCTTGACAATTATGAATAACTTTTTTGACACAATGAATTCGAGAAAAAGTCACTTTCATGGATTCAAGCGACCAATTGATGCAAAAAACAAATCTGAAATTTTTGACTTTCTTGATAAAGTAAAGAAGTACATATTAAATTTGGAATTCCATGTAAAATGTAAAAGAGTGATTAAAAGAAAAAAAATTGCGCCTCGCATTACATTATTTATTTCAAAACAGAAAGTCGTCGAATCAGCAAACAAAACTGGATTTATTGGCGCCATCATTTGCATAGAATCTCTGAAAACATTGTATCAGCACGCAGTCGAAGAAAAAAAAGTCATGAGTTATATTTCAACGTATCGACTCAGCCAAGATCATTTAGAGCTTTTTTTTGGGATTATTAGAAAACATGGTGGATACAACAACAACCCCAATGTTTTGCAATTTCGAGCTGCGTATAAAAAAACATTAAACCACTTGGAACTTCGCTCATCTTTTACAGGCAATTGTATTCCACTAGACAATTTCAATATTCTACACAATTCTTCAACTGACATAATTAATAGCACTACACCCATGAACAGACACGACGATAAGCAATATGAAATCGTGTCGGCTACTCTCCGCTTAGAATCTGACATAGAAGCCGAGAACAACTGTGAAATTTTTGTCAGCACACTCAGTTGCGAACAAATCCCATTTGGTTCACAGTTCATCGTCGGATACATATCTGGTTATATTGCCCGGATTCTGACAAGGTCATTAAAATGTGAAGTGTGTGTGGATAGCTTGACCACGACAGAAAGGCTGCCACACCATAAACTAATAACGATCAAAGATATGGGTGGCTTGGTGTACTCCACAGAAGACGTATAAAAAATATGTATGGCCACGGAAACTGTTATACGAAAACTTATAAAAATAAGTGGTGGAATCAGTCTCTCTACTAAATACAATTTCAGTTACATCACTGTTAATACATTGGAATATTTTATTCAGAAGGCAGTATTTACATCTTTAGTTCAACATTCTTTTAATCAACCCAGTACTTTAAATCACCGAATACATTTGATACGGGCCATCATAAACAAATACACAACAATTCGCTTGAAACATGAAGCTAAAACCGATCAGAGTATTAATTATTTATCAAAACGGCAAAAGTTAACTAAACTTATATTATTTAAGGGTAACTAAATAAACATATTACAAAAATATTCGACTTTTACTTTTATTTTTATTAGAGGAAGGACTTTATGTTCCCCAGAGAAAATTCAGTAACATGTTTAGGTATGTCTGTTTTTTGTATTTTTCTTATAAATTGTGAATAAAATAAAAATAAATAAATGACACGAATAGAATCTACCCTTTAAAATTGAAAAACAAAAAAAAACACTCACAAAAAAGGTTGTAGGTAAAAGTATTAGGTTGTAGTGAAATGTCGCATCTGTTTCTTAATTTATTTAATCTATGCATACGTCACAACCCCGCGCGCCTCGCGGCACCTCGCGCCCCCGAGATTGCGCAACATTTTGTTTGGAATGGCGCCTCTATCCTTTATATCTCAATGATGGCGTCACGCTTCCCAGGTTTATTTGCCGCCAACTGACGTCACAGATTCGATTCAAATTACCACTTCGACGCCTTTCGCTACAGTCGCCGTGAAACGCTAGCAAGTCGCTAGTCTCTGCAGAGCGATCGCGAACGAAATAGCGAACTCGAGAACATTATTAGATAAATAGGTTTAAATATTGAAATACTTCCGTCGATAAAATCATCGTGTCATTAAAAATAATACAGTGAACCTAGGTACTTATATACAGTGAAATTGTGCGGATAGGAAGAATTCAAGGTAAAACATATTATTATCTATACTAATTTTATAAAGAGGTAAAGTTTGTGACGTTGTAGGAAGTAATCTCTGGATATACTAAACCGATTTTGAAAAGTCTTTGGTATTATTGCAGTACAGGTACCTCTTCTAGATTGTTGATTTTTTAACGTCACCAGACTATATTCACCACGCTGATTCCGAATCTGCAATAATATTTATTCGGTCTCAATAAATAAGCGAGATATAGACATTCAAAAAAGCGCCAAACCCATACATTTCGGTAGTTTTTTAAAAAAATAATACATAAACACCTATTTGGCGGTAGGTTAGGTTAGGTTAGGTTTTTTTAAAACAACTCTAAAAACTGAGGTAAAAAATTTTTTGCTATTGCATAGCTTTTATCGCGGGCCTAGGCCAGCGCGGCGACCTAATGAAGAAATTTCTTAACGAAAATTAATGATTTTAAACTGATAATTACGTCTAAACGAGTACTGTTTACGAATCGATAAAAATATATGTTAAACAAGAACATTTTCCTAATATTCTTAGCTTTGAATATTTTAGATTTTGTTTATATTACATAGTGTAATAAATTTGTGAAATTAGGTCTAACCGAACACAAAAACGACTACTACGCAAATACTATCTGGCGTATTATTATGACACCTGCACCATTTTATAGATAAATTAATTATCTATCTTTTTATCTACATTTTTTTTCGAATAATCCGGTTATTTTTGCTTTATAGAATAAAAAATTCGTGCGCAGCGCTCTATCGGAAGACGTTTAAGTTGTTCCAATAGAGCGCAGTTATCTGATATCAGAAAAAATAAAATAAATAAAATAAATAAATATTTTTTATTGCATAAGTTGTTAAAAATGCTATGCAATAGCTT
Organism: Micropterix aruncella; assembly: GCA_944548615.1. Taxonomy (NCBI): domain Eukaryota; kingdom Metazoa; phylum Arthropoda; class Insecta; order Lepidoptera; family Micropterigidae; genus Micropterix; species Micropterix aruncella. Next base: position 3,881,083 of record OX155980.1, read on the forward strand.
TACCGCGGGAGTCCCCGAGTGCCACACGTATTTTTTTTTTTTTTTATGTAAATTTGGTTTCGAAAATTTACGCGTCCGAAGCTTTTTTCTTACACATTTAGCATTACAATGATCTAACCTAGTAGTATTTCTTTGTTTTTTCGATTTCTGAGAAAGGTACCTATACTGCAATAATTCCAAGTCTTTTACCAAGAGAAAGCCACGTTATTTGTGAGTGTTATATATAGGCTATATATTTATCCGAATAATGAAAAGACTTTTTCGTGGTAGTCGGATTTCCAAAGTAAGTCGGAAAAAACGGTCGAACGAAAACGTTTCTAACTAACGCTGCCTTAACGATGAGAGATAAATATCACTAAATTCTAGAGAAAAGTTGTATAGCTTGATAATGCCTACAAAAAAGTCAGCGACAGCATATGATAAACTTTTATATTAAGGTCACAAAAAGTAGTTTTTCTAATTAAAAAAATAATTTAAATCGTTAGGTCATGTTTATTGGTCATAATATCAATGATTATGAATTATTATCAAAATAAGGAAATTTATCGCTTAAAGTGTTTAAAACAAAAGACTTTTCCCTTTTACTGTGTAAATTTCACTTTTACTGCATAAATGTTTGAAGAGATAAGGCACTCACAAATAAGAAACTCACAAGAAGACACTCACAAATATCGGTAATATAGTTAAATTGGCATGCAAATACATACATACATATGCAGTAAAAATATAACCCTTCTTTTGGCAGTCAGGAAATAAATCATAGCAATCAGTACTAACCAAACCACACTCATAATTTCATCACAAGTAAAAAGTTTTACCGCCCAACGAAGTGGGCACAGGTCAGCTAGTAATTACATAATACTGCTATAAAATTTCCCCATACTCTCCATTCTTCTAAACTGAAGTAACAAGTTAGCTACATCCCGTTAACCCTTCGAGTAGCGGCATAATTTCATGGCAGACTTGCAATATCGCCGCGCTCGACAAAAAGTACTATAACTATAGAACTAATATAGCAATCATAAAAATAATAGTAGATTACTAAAAATATGTCCATATTTGGTGCAATGTCAACAATACCTTTAGTTGCCATTGCCAAAAAGTTACCTTAAGTTGCATTTTTTTCATACTATGTATTAATTATTGTAATTTATATTTACATAATTCAGTCTAAATACATCATCAACTTTGGAATTAGTGCAGCAACTTTGTCAGAAATCTAAAAAATAAAGAAATACTACTAGATTCGATCATTGTAATGCTAAATTTGAAAGAAAAAGCTTCGGACGCGTAAAATTTCAAAACCAAATATACATACAAAAAAAAAAGTTTTTTTAAACTCAGTTTTTAAGGTTGTTTTAAAAAAAACTAATCTAACCTACCGCCAAATAGGTGTTTATGTATTATTTAAAATAAAAAAAATACGTGTGGCACTCGGGGACTGCCGCGGTAAAGCTATTGCATAGCATTTTTAACAATTTATGCAATTATATTTATTTATTTTTTTTTTTTTTTATTTTTTCTGATATCAGATAACTGCACTCTATCGGAAAACGTTGAAATTATTCCGAATCGTTTGCGGCTGCGGTAGCAAATGATTCGGAATAATTTGAAAGTCTTCCGATAGAGCGCCGCGCACGAATTTTTTATTCGATAAAGCAAAAAAAACGGATTATTCGAAAAAAATCGTAGATAAAATAAAAGATAATTAAATTATCTTTAAAATGGTGCAGGTTTCATAATAATACGCCAGCTAGTATTTGCGTAGTAGTCGTTTTTGTGTTCGGTTAGACCTAATTTCACAAATTAATTACACTATGTAATATAAACAAAATCGAAAAAATTTAGAGCTAAGAATATTAGGAAAATGTTCTTGTTTATCATATATTTTTTTCGAATCGTAAGCAGTACTCGTTTAGACGTAATTATCAGTTTAAAATCATTAATTTTCATTAAGAAATTTCTTCATTCGGTCGCCGCGCTGGCAGGCCCGCGATAAAAGCTATGCAATAGCTTAAAAACCTAACCTACGGAAATGTATGGGTTTGACGCTTTTTTAAATGCCTATAGCTCGCTTATTTATTGAGACCGAATAAATATTATTGCAGATTCTGACTCAGGCGAATTGAGGCAACATGGGAGAGATAAGAGAATTTTTGATTAAATGGGACTTGTCGGAACACGTAATAAATAAATTTGAAGGTCAGTAATATAGTTTTATAATAAATGAATGAATGAATGAATGAAAATCTCTTTATTGCACAATAAAAATAAGGTACAATGGCGGACTTATTGCTACACTACAGCAATATCTTCCAGTCAACCAACATACTGGTGTGAAAAGAAGAGTAGGCAACAAAATTATAGCTTAAAATTAAATTTGAAATTATAGCATATAATATACATTGTGTGTGTATCTGAAGTAAAAAGTAAATATATAAATAAATATTTGAGTTGGACAATAAACGTGGCAGAACAATAAAAATTGTCATTGGCCAAAACCCTTAGAGAAGACGACTGCTTGCAGGGCATCTATACTGATATTGGATATTCGGTTATTAATTGTACATGTTGTTATTATACTTAATTCTGTTTTAGAACATGAAGTGGACTTAGCTGCTTTGGAACTGTTGGATAACGACCAGATCAAAACGTTAATACCTGCCATAGGGCCACAAGCTAAATTCAAAAAGAAACTTTGTGAATGGAAAGAACTCCAGGGACTAATGCAACCTGTAAGTCTTTTTACAAGTTTCATTTAATATTTATTTATTTTAATACCTTTAGAAGTTTTTAACCTTCGGAAGGCAACAGGGGTGGGGCATCACCCCACTACTCGAGAAAAGTCTCAATATTTTTTAAAGTTTTTTGTGTCTCTTTCTGACGATCGATCTATTCTCTAATTAGAGTGAATGCAATCAGAAGCACCGAGCATGGGTCAACTTGTCGCGGTAAGTTGTGGTTTTTGTGACATAGACAAATTCTTGTTTTATTTTAATTTAAAAGTGTTGGGTAATGAACATCCCCTGTTGCTATGGGAGTATGGGAGTATGTTATAAAATTGTTGTCATCCGAAGGTTAGACAACATGAATGTTTTTTTGGGACTTAAAATATTTTTACATCTATCGAATCTCTCTATCCCTTCATTATAGGCGCATCGTGTCGAGAAAGACCATAGGAATACTTTTTGTCATTATCGCCATTTCAAAAATTCCCCTCATTTTGCTAAGAATAAAACCTTTAATATACAATAACTAGCGGATTTTTAATTAGTAAGGGCGTTATTGCAGACAGTCGTTTTCGCTAGAGCTTTGGCCAATGACTATTTTTAATAGTTATTTAATGGAACCATATTATTCATTAATATAACAAAATATCGTATTTAATGAAAAAAACAAGACCATCAATTTACACGGTTGGCTAGAATGTTAATGTTAAGTTCGTTAATAAATAAAATAAATTAAATTTAAACAAAATTTACGACTGATTAAGCAATATCAAATTTACAGGAAGCCAGTATACACATTGATACGCCTACCTCCAGCTGCAAATATACAGATAGTGGGTTAATTGTGGGGCCTCGCACACCGTCAAGCACACCGTCCTCACCTGCAAGCGTAGCAGCCTCGAATTTCTCTCATTCACTAACTGATCATCGTGATCTTATTGGCTTACTAGAAACGTCACCGGATGGAAGATTACTACTCAAGCATAACGAAAAACCACTAGGAGGACAATTACGCAAAATACTAACCAAAGAAATAGCAAAACACATAGTCAAAAACGATCCAAAGGAACCCGTTACTGCCAAGGTGTACTCGCACTGGAAAAAGGAAATTGAAAACGTGTTTCCAGCAGAAGACAGCTGCATATACTACACTGCTGCTCCCGCAGGAGTACGACGCGCTCATGGACGTTTATTTGATGCAGTTACAAATTTGAAAGCAAAGTACAGACGCAACAAAGTATTTGAACCACGTGCTAGACGCTTCTTAGATGAAAAATTAAAACAGGGTCCTTTCAACACAATTACTCATGAAAGGCCAATACTTAACATAGATGACTTCATCGCCAACACTGAACGTGAGCAGGAACTTGCTACTCATGACCTTGAGGAATGTCTAGAGTGGCTCCAATCATCTGTGGACAACTATGATCTGTGTTTGGAGAAATGGACTCAAACAAATGCACAGCGACTGCAGCGTGTGCTATCTGAAAAGCAAGCTCAGACATACATCAAAAGCTTTCCTTGTCTAAGGCGCACTTGGGGTCATACTTTGGTAAGAGCCCTAATCAAGTTTGTTTTAGGTTGGTTATAGTACTTAGGTATTTTGTACTAATAGTACCTACCGTTTGTCTATTCCAGCTTACTGCTGATTTCGATCGATGGTACCCAGGCAACGAACAAATCTTCGAGAACAAGTTTCCACTCCTAAAGACAAAGTTGCTATCTGTCAGCGACAAAATTTCAAGAAAAAGCACATTTGTCGCTGAATTAAAAAAACTCGCTAAAGGTGGGTGATTTTTATTATGATTATTTAATATATTTATTACGCTAACCAGCCCAGGCCCATAACAAACAGAACATCCTAAGATGCATCTTCAGTATTTTTCTTTATTAGATCTGTACAAGACAAAATTTAAGGAGGAGATAAATATTAATCCCATTTCTATTTAACTGTACAATAATTGTACATAATTTTTTGCATATTCTTATTTGTGTATATAATTCTTACAGATGCTGATCCTCAAACAAGCACACTCGCTGCGCTTATGCTGATACCATACATTTTAGGGCCGCAACACATCAAGAAAAAGAAATGCTCTGCATCTGAAGTACATGAGTCATTCATATTACACATCGCAGACGAGAAGCAGCTTGCTGAAGAACGTCAGAAGCGTCATCAGAAATACAAAGATCTAGGAATTACTGTCCAACCATACATCGCAGTAGCGGGACCTCTCGAAAAAATAACAACGCGGTATGTAATAGTAGATGATATCATCTATGAATTGCCATGTATATACCGAACGGTGGAAACGTGTTTTAAAATATATTGGGCTCTGTATTTAGAATATCCTCCTGAATGCCGAGCAGTGTGGCAATTTTTACAGAGAGCCATTTTCTCAATACCTTCCAAAGCTGTTAACAATAAAGAAAATATTCCGCCCTCCGTTCTTAGTTTATTGAGCGATTGCAGAACCAGTATATAATAAAAATGGTTACCTGCTTTCTTTGTGAAACTACAGTCACTGACCTACGAGCTCTCAGGGTTCATTTCCAATTTTTTCATAGACTCCATACTTTTGATCAATATCGGTGCGTAGAGGCTAACTGTTCCAGATCCTACCACCTTTTTCATTCATTTCGCAGACATTATTTAAGAGAGCATAATTCGGAGGAATTAGTTAGTATAAACGAAGGGCCTGTTCTACCAATTACAATTGAATCTACATGTTCTGTATTGCCGCATGTCGTTGCAAAGCCACCAGATGTGCCAATGCCTTTACTTCGTAGAGTTCCATTTGAAACAGCTGTAGCGTCACTGATAGCAATCTTATATGGATCTGCGAACTTACCAAGGAATATTGTTCAAGTTATCACTGAAAATCTTCAACATATTATCTTTCATTCTATAGTTCCTTTACTGCGTGAGTCGTTGCAGAATATAGTCAATATAGGGCCAATAACTAATTCTTCTATCTCACAAGTTATATATACGATACTTCATGAAATAACCCCATCCTTCAAGAGATTTTCGACAGAATATCGTAGACTTCATTTCTTTGAGGGTTGCCAGACCTATGTTCCACCTCAAGCAGTTGTTGTGGGTGAATGCCGAGAATCCAATACTGTTGCTGGTGAACAAGTTATCTCATCAGTAGATCATACACTGCAGTTTATTTCCCTTAAAAAAGTCCTGCATTCTTTTTTCTCTCTAGAGTCTGTCTTGAGTGACACATTACAGTACATAAGATATCTGTACGGGAATGTAGCAAGCATACAGAACTTTATTCAAGGGAATTACTGGCAATCGAGAAGAATAATTCACGCCGGAAGAATCGTTGTGCCTTTATTTTTGTTTTTTGATGACTATGAAACGTCGAACGCATTGGGAAGCCATTCAGGAATTCATAAGTTAGGAGCTGTATATGTCTCAGTACCTACCGTGTTTGCCACCATGGCGTTGCTCCTCGCTATCAAACATATTTTTAACTTTGTTGTTTCATTCGACTGATAGATTGCGATTTGGCAATAACATAATATTCCAGCCTGTAATAGAAGAACTAAACTGCCTCAATGACGATGGTATATCATTTGATGTTCCTAATTTTAATGGAGTCGTGTATTTTGAATTAGCGTTGATTCTCGGGGATAATTTAGGCATACATTCCATTACTGGGTTTGTTGAGAGTTTCTCCGCCAATTATCCTTGCAGGATTTGTAGAGTGAAAAAGGAAGTAATGAAATTTCAATGCTCTGAAGATAAGACACTCATAAGATGTAGTGCTGATTATGAAGCCGATCTATTAGAAGGCAATCCTACGAACTCCGGCATAAAGGAAAGATGTGTTTGGTTGAAAGTGAGCGGGTTTGATTTATTCAAACAAGTTGGTGTTGATGTCATGCATGACATTCTAGAGGGTGTTGGAAAATATATCATGGGGCTGGTGCTTATGAAATATATTAATCGTTTCAGATATTTCTCTTTGGAGTTGCTGAATGATAGACTCAGTAGTTTTGAATATGGACCAGATGCACGAAATAAGCCTGTTGAACTAAGTATGGTTAACATCAACCAATGTAACGTTCGTCTAAGCGCGTCAGAAATGTTAACTTTCATAAGATACTTTTCCGTTTTAGTGGGTGATAAGATTCCTGGTGGTGACTTGTATTGGGCACTTTATTTAAAGTTGAGGGAAATTTTAGAACTTGTAATGGCTACCTGTGTTTGGAACGGCATTGATTCTGTGTTGCAAGATTGTGTCACTGAACTTAATGAAATGTATTTGCTCCTGTCGAATGAAACTCTAAAACCTAAGTTTCACCACCTCACTCACTATCATAATGCCATGATTAACTTTGGTCCGCTTTCATCTTTTTCGTCTATAAGGTACGAGGCAAAACACAGGTTGGCAAAGACATCTGCAAGAGCTTCATGTAACCGAAAGAATATCACTTTAAGTTTATCTATCAAACACCAACTTAAATTAAATGAAATATTTTATAAAAATTCGCTTGATCCAATAATAACTCGGTCGCCTAAGAAACTTAAGCCGTTGCCTTCAGAACTAGACCTCATACAATCTTGTCTGCATCTGCATGATACCTTTATACATGAAGTCTTTATTTCGTTTCCGTTGGATTGCTATGTCTTCCATTCGATACAATAAAGGCTCTATACTTGTATATGGTCCTAAACCGATTAGCGATCGCAACGACTTAACTTTTTTATTGGTGGAAAATTTGTATATTTGTGACGAAACGGATATTATTTTAACTGGGACTCTTTTACAAACAATTTCATATGATTGCCATTACTTTGCGTATGAAGTTGAACGTCAAGTAGAGCAGGTCGCCATTAGGTACAAAACCCTTCAGTTTCAAACACCTCATACTTTGAACAAAGTATCGCCTCATAGTAAATTATTGGTCACATTGCGTAGTCCCATTTAAACTTTACCTTCATATTATAGAGCTTGGTAAATGCTTATTTCAGTTCTCTGTTATCTAATATTGGCCTTTAAACTGCAGCCCTTTGAAAAGCCCCGCATAGACCTGCGAGCGCGGCGCATTGTCAGCGGCGCGAAGTGATCCGCTCCATTTGAGTATTCTCCAAGTGCAACAGTCTAACACTCCATAACCAATTGTTGACTAGACTAGTATATGTTGTTGGAATTCAGGTTTATACCCACGTGCTCATTTGGTTCCAAGACATAGTTTCACAAAGTTTAGTGTAGGATTCAAATACATTAGTCTCTTAATAAGTTTAACCTCAGCATAAATAACTGATTATTGTGTATATAATTATAAATAGTACGTTGTGCATTTCAAATTTTGTTTATTTACCTACTACTAAGTATTTTAAACTCATTTCAGGTTATTTTCAAATGCTCTTATGTTTTTAACTTTTGTTGTTTGTATGCTGAGAATATTTAAAATAATTACAATTAAGTTAAAATAAAAATGGTAATAATTTATAATTTTATTGTGGCCGTTTTACCTTAATCTATGTGAAAATTAACGTGCTCATTTGGTTCCAAGACATAGTTTCATTACTCTAATAATAAATTTGACCTTAGCTATATAAAATTATAATTACTGCAGTGTGCATTTCAAATTTTGTTTGTACTACTACTAGGTACTAAGTATTTTAAACTCATTTCAGGTTATTTTCAAATACTCTTATGTTTTTAACTTTTATTGTTTGTATGCTGAGAATATTTAAAATAATTACAATTAAGTTAAAGTAAAAATGGTAATAATTTATAATTTTATTAGGGCGTATTTACCTTAATCTATGTGAATAATAACGTGCTCGTTTGGTTCCAAGACATAGTTTCATTACTCTAATAATAAATTTTACCTTATATTAAAGTAACTGATTATTGTATATAAAATTATAATTACTGCAGTGTGCATTTCAAATTTTGTTTTTACTACTACTACTAAGTATTTTAAACTCATTTCAGGCCATTTTGAAATGCTCTTATGTTCTTAACTTTTATTGTTTGTATGCTGAGAATATTTGAAATAATTACTTGAAGTAATAATTGTTTTTTTTAAATAATAAACTTATGTTGATTGTAAAAAATACGCTTTGTTTAATTTCAGGGAAGTGTTTTATCACCTGTTGGTATGTCGCAAGCGTTAAATCTAAAGTGCCTACCTACCGTAAGCGGAAACGGTGATAATCAACAAGTAGTAAAACACTCCTGGTGCCTCCTCCGTTTAGAATACCGCTCTCAGGCTACTGTCGGACACAGTACCCGTTACGGTGGAGGTACAGTTATTTCTAATGTTATCTATTGTTACTATACCAGTTACTGTTCTGCACAGTACCGGCTACGGTCGAAAATAGTTGCCCGTTACTGTGGATATTTCTGCTGTCTGGAGCAGTTCCTTTTACTGTTCTGCACAGTACCGGTTACTGTCGTGTATCCACAACTGAGAAGGTACTGTACGTTATACTTTTCAGCACAGTAAAAAGTACTATTGCCAATAGTAGACCGTACTATAGTTCCACAGTGCGGATATTGTTCTCCGCAGTACCTGCCCCTGTCGAATTCAGGTCGCGCAATAAAAATTGTCGCAAACACAGTACTGAGCCCTATGCATTTTAATGGTATTTTCTAAACATTTTGTAAATGTATGTATGTTTTCATAGCACAGCAAACATACTTACAATTATAAATCATTAGAATATACATTTAAAATGCATATTCTGCAAATGTACTGTGTTTGCACCAACTGTTATTGCGCGACCTGCATTCGACCAGAGGCAGTTACCGCGGTGAACCGTACCCGTACTGTGGAGGTACAGTAGGTATGGTCTACTGTTCGGTACAGTATTTTTTACTGTTCTGACCAGTATAATGCACTGTACCTTCTCAGTTGCAATGACTGTTTATGACATTAGCCGGTATTGTACAGAACAGTAAAAGAAACTGTTCCAAACATTAGAAATAACTGCACATCCACAGTAGCGGTTACTGTATTCGACAGTAGCCAGCACTGAGCATAACAGTAAAAAGAACTGTCCCAGACACTAGAAATAACTGTACATCTACAGTAGCGGGTACTGTATACGACAGTAGCCAGCACTGAGCATAACAGTAAAAGGAACTGTCCCAGACACTAGAAATAACTGTACATCCACGGTAGCGGGTACTGTATTCGACAGTAGCCAGCACTGAGCATAACAGTAAAAGGAACTGTCCCAGACACTAGAAATAACTGTACATCCACAGTAGCGGGTACTGTATTCGACAGTAGCCAGCACTGAGCATAACAGTAAAAGGAACTGTCCCAGACACTAGAAATAACTGTACATCTACAGTAGCGGGTACTGTATTCGACAGTAGCCAGCACTGAGCATAACAGTAAAAGGAACTGTCCCAGACACTAGAAATAACTGTACATCCACAGTAGCGGGTACTGTATTCGACGGTAGCCAGCACTGAGCATAACAGTAAAAGGAACTGTCCCAGACACTAGAAATAACTGTACATCCACAGTAGCGGGTACTGTATTCGACAGTAGCCAGCACTGAGCATAACAGTAAAAGGAACTGTCCCAGACACTAGAAATAACTGTACATCCACAGTAGCGGGTACTGTATTCGACAGTAGCCAGCACTGAGCATAACAGTAAAAGGAACTGTCCCAGACACTAGAAATAACTGTACATCCACAGTAGCGGGTACTGTATTCGACAGTAGCCAGCACTGAGCATAACAGTAAAAGGAACTGTCCCAGACACTAGAAATAACTGTACATCTACAGTAGCGGGTACTGTATTCGACAGTAGCCAGCACTGAGCATAACAGTAAAAGGAACTGTCCCAGACACTAGAAATAACTGTACATCCACAGTAGCGGGTACTGTATTCGACAGTAGCCAGCACTGAGCATAACAGTAAAAGGAACTGTCCCAGGCACTAGAAATAACTGTACATCCACAGTAGCGGGTACTGTATTCGACAGTAGCCAGCACTGAGCATAACAGTAAAAGGAACTGTCCCAGACACTAGAAATAACTGTACATCTACAGTAGCGGGTACTGTATTCGACAGTAGCCAGCACTGAGCATAACAGTAAAAGGAACTGTCCCAGACACTAGAAATAACTGTACATCCACAGTAGCGGGTACTGTATTCGACAGTAGCCAGCACTGAGCATAACAGTAAAAAGAACTGTCCCAGACACTAGAAATAACTGTACATCTACAGTAGCGGGTACTGTATACGACAGTAGCCAGCACTGAGCATAACAGTAAAAGGAACTGTCCCAGACACTAGAAATAACTGTACATCCACGGTAGCGGGTACTGTATTCGACAGTAGCCAGCACTGAGCATAACAGTAAAAGGAACTGTCCCAGACACTAGAAATAACTGTACATCCACAGTAGCGGGTACTGTATTCGACAGTAGCCAGCACTGAGCATAACAGTAAAAGGAACTGTCCCAGACACTAGAAATAACTGTACATCTACAGTAGCGGGTACTGTATTCGACAGTAGCCAGCACTGAGCATAACAGTAAAAGGAACTGTCCCAGACACTAGAAATAACTGTACATCCACAGTAGCGGGTACTGTATTCGACGGTAGCCAGCACTGAGCATAACAGTAAAAGGAACTGTCCCAGACACTAGAAATAACTGTACATCCACAGTAGCGGGTACTGTATTCGACAGTAGCCAGCACTGAGCATAACAGTAAAAGGAACTGTCCCAGACACTAGAAATAACTGTACATCCACAGTAGCGGGTACTGTATTCGACAGTAGCCAGCACTGAGCATAACAGTAAAAGGAACTGTCCCAGACACTAGAAATAACTGTACATCCACAGTAGCGGGTACTGTATTCGACAGTAGCCAGCACTGAGCATAACAGTAAAAGGAACTGTCCCAGACACTAGAAATAACTGTACATCTACAGTAGCGGGTACTGTATTCGACAGTAGCCAGCACTGAGCATAACAGTAAAAGGAACTGTCCCAGACACTAGAAATAACTGTACATCCACAGTAGCGGGTACTGTATTCGACAGTAGCCAGCACTGAGCATAACAGTAAAAGGAACTGTCCCAGGCACTAGAAATAACTGTACATCCACAGTAGCGGGTACTGTATTCGACAGTAGCCAGCACTGAGCATAACAGTAAAAGGAACTGTCCCAGACACTAGAAATAACTGTACATCCACAGTAGCGGGTACTGTATTCGACAGTAGCCAGCACTGAGCACTAAGCACTAAGCACAAGCACTAAGCACTAAAAACAGTAAAATGAACTGTTCCAGATACTAGAAACAACTGTACATCCACAGTAGCGGGTACTGTTCAGAACTGTTAAAAGAACTGTACTCCACAGTAGAGGGCACTGTCTCGATAGTTGCCGGTACTGTGCAGAACAGTAATAATTGGACAGTTAAAGTAACTGTTTCCTTTAACTGTTTACCTCAACTGTGCATTTACTGTTCAAAACAGTTGCGGAAATAACAGTTAAAATAACTGTTATACTTTAACTGCTTTGGTTCAGTTAGACTTACCGACTAATCCAGTTGGCTCCATTTTTACCGACAAAATCAGTAAGACTCAATGGAAAAACAGTTAGACACACTGTTTTTTTTTTCAGTGAACGTATTAAAGTTGCGGGTAAATATGTTAAAAATAAAATTATTTCTTAAAATAAAAGTATTTCCTTTCTTGCTTAATAAGCCGTCACTCTACAATCCAGCCTCGTATAATAAATATTTTAATCTTTTAAATATAGAATATAAATAAAATACAAAAAAATAAAATACAAACGGAGCTGCCATGGAATTCACCGACCGAAATCGGGCCCATCATATATAATTATTACACTTCTGGGAGGTGAAGGGTAGATTCCGGATTAACGACCGGCTGTGGTAGGTTTAGGACAGCTATCTTGCCACATGTGAGCGATCACCTTACCACCCATTCACTCCCCCTTCGAAGCCATAGAATTTGAGATGCGGAAATTGCGGTTTTAGATAATTTTTCTAGAAAGGAGTTGATTATTTTCCTGGAGAGACAAAGATCTTTAAAAAGGTGAAACAAAGATTTAGCTGGCAGGCCACGAGCGCCTACTTCCACCGCTAGAAGGTGAACAGTGAAGCAGTTCCGGATGACGGCATTTGCGAGATCATGGTATTTATTTAATTTGTAAACGTGGTCGTTTGGGATATTTGATTCCCATGGAACAGTTAATTCTACGATAAGGACCATCTTTCGAGATTGAGAGTAAAGAGTTATATCTGGACGCAGGGCTGTGCATCCGAGACTTTCAGGGAATTTATACTGCTTAGAGACCGAATCGACCTCCATAATCCAATCTGAAGCTTTCTCGATTATTGAGATACTACTGTCATCGAAACGACGTATGCATGCAAAATTCCACAACAACTAGATATTAAGTAGAAGTGGCTCAAAATTAGAGTACGATATTTGACCTATTGAAATGGAAAAACTGACATATGACAAACATGTTAAATTTTGTAAAAAGGTAATAAAAGTTTGTAAAACGTAATAAAACTCAGTAGAAAGAAATAAAAGTGTGGGGTAAAACTACATGTGTAAAGGGTAAATTTCAATTATCTTACCCCATACTTTTATCCTTATTGTTTCCTTCTACCGACAAAGCCAAATGAAGATAGTTCAATATAAATACTGCCAAAGATTACATTATAAATAATTAAATACTTCATTACAATAATAAATCATATCCATATCACATCCCCTCACGTCCTGTCTCATCCTCCTGCTGCCCTCAGCACCCTTGGTGCAACCATTGTTTATATATATATAAATATAAACAATGTATATAATATATAAATATTACATTCTGGCAACCCTTCTGCGCTGGCGAAATGCAGGTGGTGCTGAGAGCATTGACGGCGAAAGTAATAGCAATTATTTGGCCATCTATAATAATATTGATAATAAATGTTTTTCTAAAAAGGACTGATCATAAACACCGAGTAATTCAATTATTAGTGCCATATATTACATTTCTTATATAGACTGATTACATCACAGAAATAATACGGAGAAATAGAATGCCATGTATTAGTTTGTTTGTTTGTTTTTACTCTTTATTGGGAAATCACAATGGGCGGGTTTATTGTCATATGACAATCTCTTACAACCAACCCTACTATGACATGTTTATATGTATGTGTGCGTGTAACATGTGTGTGTGTGTCTTGTTATTGCATTCGATTGACAGAATTGATAATGAAATTCTGTTAATTTTATCCCAACAGAAAATGGTGACCCAGCCAAGAATCGAAACCGGGACCATACAATGTAAAATCAGGCGACCTAACCACTACTATGCCACTGCGCCGCATTAGGTTAGGTTAGGTTTCTGAATTAGTCTATCTGAACTTTAGTGTGTAATTATTACGCATCGAAACCTAAATAACAACTAAAAAATGACATCTTTATATAAATAATATTAAAATAATAAGTTATGATTTCAAAACTCGTTTTTATTAAATTATTATTTTATTTATATAGGATATCGTAAAGGCGTATTTAGAGCGATATCTAAAGTGCGCCGCCATACTGTTACACCACGAACGCCGCCATATTGAACATAAAAGAAGATTAATCAATATTTGGAACCTTGAGTGCCATCTACATGTTACGTTTCATAGTAAAATTGTAGCTGCCAAATTGTAGTACTGCATTGAGCGATCTTATACGCTATAAGATCAATGATGCAACTCTGCCTATGCAAATTTAGCAGTGTCTGCATGCCTATTAGACACTGGGTACAGTCACGGTCTCTTCATATAATCCGAAAAGCCCGGCTTGCCTGTTCTTCGTAATTAACAATTAAATAAATGAATAACACAATTCGTAAAAAACCAATTAAGTAAATTAATTTGCTAGCGCAAACGAGTGCTGTCTAGCGGACGCAGCTCGCTCCACGCGGCGAAATTCGCAGCAATCGCGCGCCGTCGATAAAGCAGCGAGCGATTGCTGCAATGTACCGACGTGTCTTCGCTCGCTCGCACATATGGGCTTTCAATACGGCTTTCAAAATCGGTGTACCTCTCACTCTAACCAGTGGCAAATTACGCAAAACAATTATAAGTATATAGAGGACTTTACTATGCAAGCCAAAGCCAGGCATGCCATGACGTTGAAGCGAACAGGTCAAATTATCGCAACGTGAGAGCAACTTCACTTCACTGTAGTTAGTTGGTTGGTATTATTGCAGTATAGGAACCTCTTCTAGATTGTTGATTTTTTAACGTCACCAGACTATATTGACCACGCTGATTCCGGATCTGCAATAATATTTATTCGGTCTCAATAAATAAGCGAGATATAGGCATTCACAAAAGCGCCAAACCCATACATTTGGTAGGTTAGGTTTTTTTTATTTTAAATAATACATAAACACCTACCTATTTGGCGGTGGGTTAGATTAGTTTTTTTAAAAACAACCTTAAAAACTAAGTTTAAAAAAACTTTTTTTTTAAATGTAAATTTGGTTTTGAAATTTTACGCGTCCGAAGCTTTTTCTTTCACATTTATAATTACAATGATCGAATCTAGTAGTATTTCTTTATTTTTTCGATTTCTGAGAAAGGTCCCTATACTGCAATAATTCCTCTTTGAGTTTTGAGCTAAAGAAGTTACTAATTTCTACACCTAAACCTACACCCGATCTGTCTATTTCTCAGACAAGTAAATAGCATAAAACACAATTTGATAGATCAGTGTATAAAACTCACTGGGTTGGATGCTCCCATTTCAATAAATTGTTTTGTTACTGCTGTATTTTTTTTCAAACGACTTAAATGTTTGGAATTCGTCCGGTTATGATGATCTAAATAATTTAGCCGGCGCGATAAAAAGTAGTAAATTTCAAATTGAAGATTGAAGAGGAAAGAGGCACCACTTTTTTTTACTATCAAAACAACATAAAAAAGCACAAAAAAGTATGTCGGGCTTGCCCCATTCACCAACCCCGGGCACGCCACTGACTGGATAAAGTCCGGAGTTACACCATCATTGATGACATTGCTAGATTTGAATTTGCAGAGCGGGTATTGTCCAAATAGACTGGGAAAAGCCCTCTAATGTCTGATTTTAGCGGAGGCTACTTAGTTAAAGCGGGCCCGAGCAGTGATATATAAATAAGTAAAAAGTTTCCTTTCCGCTTTTTTCTGAAGATTGTGGTATTTCAAATGCTGGGATGCAATCTGGAGAAGGAGCACTTTGGTTTTTAAGTATTAGTACTAACCTCTATGCCCAATACGCTCTATATATTTGTCATTCCGGCATGATGGAGTGGATTCTTCCGGTTGACTAGTTCGCTCAGATTCATCTGAAAATGTTAAACTTTGAATTACAAGTTTCTGGCAATCTAGCCAGGCCATCCTGATATAGTAATAAGGTAGATCACACTGGCAGCCACTCAATGACGAACACCAGGCGGTTAATAACCTGGGATGCTATGCAAATTTAGCAGTGTCTGCATGCCTGTTTGACACTGGGTAATGTCCACAGTTACACCATCATTGTTGACATTGCTAGATTTGAATTTGCAGAGCGGGTACTGTGCAGATAGACTGGGAAAAGCCCTCTAATGCCTGATTTTAGCGGAGACTACTTAGTTAAAGCGGGCCCGAGCAGTGATATATAAATAAGTACAAAGTTTCCTTTCCGCTTTTTTCTGAAGACTGTGGTATTTCAAATGCTGGGATGCAATCTGGAGAAGGAGCACTTTAGTTTTTAAGTATTAGCACTAACCTCTATGCCCAATACGCTCTACATATTTGTGATGCCGGCATGATGGAGTGGATTCTTGCGGTTGACCAGTTCGCTTTTTAAACTTTGAATTACAAGTTTCCGACAATCTAGCCAGGCCATCCTGACATAGTAATAAAGTAGATCACACTGGCAGCCACTCAATGACGAACACCAGGCGGTTAATAACCTGGGACACCCCAAGAAGCCAATGGCTTGCAATCGAAGAGCTCCCCTTGGAAGGGTGATGGCCGCTTAATAGATTAAATCTTATTAAAAGTCTATATTAAAGGCTAGAAGTGAGATACTGACTAAAGAGCGGGATCCTCAGTTCTTGACTGGACATGGAACGACGCAGTTGAATCTACATTTGCAGTCTTGCTATGGCAGTAGAGAAGGCACTGAATACAGCTTAATACAGCCTTCAATGTCCCAGGGAGTGAGAGACTCAGTCGTGGTTGTCTGACATTAGACTCGACAGCTGAAGATGAATTTCTTCTTTTTCTTTTGATATTCTGAGCTAGTTAATAGCGTCAACTGATTTCAACGACGACAGATAAGATAAGGCGATCCAATATTGCATTTGCTTCCACAGATTTCAGTGCTTCCAATATGGCAATGAATTTGCCAGATAAAATGTAAGCTTCCCATGGCAGCTTTCTGCCCAATATTGGGGCTTTTGGCAGTGGGAGGCAGCACCTTACACCAAGCTCATTTTAGACGCATCGGCTTATATATGTATGTTAAATTACAAGGTACAGTAGAACCCTGGTGAACCGAAGCCGGGTGATCTGAAACCCGGGTTATCCGAAACGCCTCGGAAGAAATGAGACAATATGTCAAACTTTAAATTGTTTTCTCAGAACTCGAAACAAGTTGCTGATCACAAGAAAAACAGTGAAAACATCAGAATTTGGAAAAGTAGGCAAAGCTCTTTATCTTTGGTTCACTTAACAATGAGAAAAAAAGAATGCCTTTGGCTGGCCCGATATTGTAAGAAGAAGCTAAAATGTTAGATGAGGAAGGAAAAGATCTTTTGTGCAGCTCTGGGTCAAAAATAGCTGCAGACCCAGACGCAGTTGATGTTTTCAAAACCGAATTTGAAGATTACACCCATAGCTACGCTAACAACTAAAGTTACATTGGCATTGTAACTTTGGATGACTGTCTTAAGACCAGTCATCTTTAATCACCTATTAAAGACTTATGTCAGTAGACTGATGATAAGACAGTCAGGATGCTGGTCTTACCGATGTACATACTAAATGTAATTTTAACTTTATTAAAGAACGTAAGTGTTCCCTACAAATAGATTTTTGAATTTGTTTAACCCCCAGACCTTTCAAAAATATGTACTTTTGAAAGGTCTGAGTGAGTGTTCACGGCTTAAACAAAAAAATCATTATCCGAAATGGCTTCCCCCCTTTAGTCTGGTTAATCGGGGTTATACTGTATATCAGGCCCAAATTTGAAATTATGTGATCAAGACGAAATAACTAAGAAATAATTAATTAAATAATGAATGACTCTCACCGCTGTTAGTTTTCGTTGCTGTCTGTGCAATAGAATAGGATTTTTTCAGAACAAATTCTGTTGCATTTACATCCCAGAATCCAGTGTTTTCAAATTTAGTAGTTGGGACTGTTTGACTTTCTGTAGAAGTTGCTAGGTAAATAGAGAAAATAATATAATTGCAGTAGAAATTTCATTATTCTAATTTAATAAGACATACAGTAGTTTACGAAATAATGTGAACATTCATAGTTTAAAAAAATATATATATATTGGTCATAAAAACTTGTAAATTAACTAAAATGGAAATATTATTGATTAATGTAATGAGGATGATCAATTAATCAGCTCAATTAGCTTCAATGACTTGTTGAAAGTTTTGTATATGTATATGTTGATGCCAATATAAGGAAAATACTTGACAATTTACTGCTGTAAAATCACCACAGAATTGAGTGTATAAGTGGTTCATTGCGTTTTTTCATTACTCATACGTTTTCAATATATTGAAGTTTATTTAACTAAAAGATGTATGAAAAATTAGCTTTCCGCAAAACTAATGTCTTGAGCTTGCGATGTTTGGAAAAGTTTCATTTTTAACGTCGATATTAGTCATTAAATAAAAAACAAATAATTGATAGGTGAATAAATAGTCACTGGTCTAGAATGATTGTATGGGTTGCGTTCATGTTTTCCTTATTATTTATGTAATTAAGATTTATATCCGTAGGATTGCATTAATAACTCACTATCGGAAATGTTAACAAATAAATTAATTAATTGTCCACATTAATTTGCATACTACTGTATCACCTGCGACAGAAAGGAGTACATGCAACAATATTTGCTAACAAAAATGGAATTATGTAACTCAGAGGAGTTATCCACCAAGGTTGAGTGTCTCCAAAATGTCCGCATTTGTTATATACATGGCCTCAGAAAATTTGCCCACATAACGGATTTCAAAAAGAAGCTTCACTGGCTGTCGACCCAAGAGAAAAGAGACATTAGAGTTCTTTGTATGCTTTTCAAGGCAGATTTACTGCACTATCGGCTCATGGACGCCCTCTGAGATCAAAAGATAACCTGCTACTCTCTATATCTAGTCACAGCACTGACTTCTTCTCCTTTTCTTTCACCGTGCATGGGGCCCGTCTTTGGAATGAAGCATAATATGATTTAAAAACACTCGGAGAACATTTAAAATCTTCCATATACATTCCCTTTCCCTTCCCATTCTCCTCCGATTTAAAAAAAATACATCCTTAGTTAGTTAGTTAGTTAGTTGTACTGGGCGTTCCTCCGCAAGTCGACATCCAGTGTGCCTATTTTGCGTGTTTATTTTGGTGCGTCACATTCTGCGCCCACAAAGAGTTAAATATATTTTTCCCTTCTTTTTTTGTAATTTTCAAACTCTTTATATAGGTTAAGTTATCATCTACTCGCAAACAATGTTCATACAATAGTATAGATTAGCTCTAAAATATTGACTGCAGATAATAAGCTCGCCTTTTCTTACTGATGAAGCGTTTTATTATTATTATTATTGTGTATTTATGCCACAATACTATGCCCCTATAACCTAATGATTAATTAGTCAAATTTGCACTCATGAGCTGTCGCAAAAAAAAATGTTTTTTTTTTTATTCGGCTGTTCTATTCTCGTTAATTTATGCGATTTATATTTCAGACTGACAGGGTGGCAAATTGACAAGTTCATTTTTGGAGAAAGAAAAAGAAGCAACTAAAATCGAAACCAACTATTTTATTATCAAAATGTGGAAAAATGATTAAATGTTCAGGTTTTATAAACGACATTGTCTAAATGACGGCCCTGGCGATAGCGACTTATCAAACCCGCACATCTAAATTTTGTTGTTGTTGCACATGTAAAACTCCTTGCAACAACATTCCTCTATCTTATTTTCAATACTCATTGAACAGGTGAACAGTATGTAACTTATGACAGTATGAGTTATGAACAGTACTGACTTTCAGATGCCTACGTTATTCATTTGTAATAACGTAAGCATCTCATTTCGCTACTTTAATATGCAATATTTGTACTAGTAGAATTGGCATGGGTGGTGTCAGTTTGAAATGAACTTTTATATGAAATGACCAAATGAAAATAAACATTTAATGCGCCATCTGTATGTGCCGCCATTTCAATGCGCCACCATAGGGGTTTATCACTGCAGAGCCGCTCCAACTAAGGAACATAATATTGCCCAATGTAGTTTGCAGATTAATGGTTTTTAGTAACTGGCCTAGCGTAATTTGTTTGAAGTAAAATCATGATTTTAACCCTTTACCTGGAACATCGGTCTCACATACCGCTATGGTTCATCAGAAATGCTTCCAGTCCCCCCCCCCCCCCCCCCCCACCCCTCAGCGTCCTACCACTCCCAGTAGCCTCCTATCAGTTCCTACTGTGTCGGCGCATGCGGCGATCCGAGTCTGTAGGAGCGTCTGTTTCATTGTTTTAAACATATATATTTTATGTTTTTTTGCCGTTTTAAAAAGTTGTAATTATTAGTACCGGTCTGTGAGACCTTCTGGGGAGGTACCGATGACCATGACGGACAAAATTAAAAAAAAAGAAAGACTTGCAAACTCTGTCCATACACCAAGAAGCGCCAGACAGGCTATAAATGCATCAAATGTTAGGAATCTTATAAAAGAGTGTTCTATGAGGGTCTGCAAAAAATGTGCCCTAAATACGACATAAGTGTCACTTATAATAAGATAGACAACACATATAACTGTTATACCTAACTCTTTCTAGTTCATAAGATATCAGGCTTTTGATATCGGTACTTAAATAAAATGTTGAGTTAGAAAGTATGTTTTATTATCAATAATTTAAAATATCGGTCCCTCAAACCATGTGCCCTATTACGTAGTTTAAAATCATATTCCCAGTAAAGGGTTAAAAACATCTTTTATCTTCAACAATATCACAGTTATTCTTTCGATTGATCTCACCGACAACTCATGAATCACAAAAAATTGTAATAAACTAAACTTTATTTCCTAGTGGGGATGGACCTCACCGTTTTTCTCTTGCTTGGCGGGGAAAAATCTAAAATGTACTCACTCTGCTTAGCCGCTCTCGGTTGGAGCTGTACGGCCCACTCCGGACGTACGATGGCGGTCGCATCTACACTGTTTCGGCGAGAGGTATTCTGCGGAAGGACATTTTGCGGAGGGACGGCAATCGGCGGAGGGGAGCTTCGCAAAAAGGTGTTCTGCGGAGCGGCATTATACTGCAAAAAGTGCGGCGGCTGATGGGGGTACTCGACTGGCCGCGATGGATTTTCGACAGACTTCAGCGGCTGATGCGGATATACGATTGATCGCAGCGGCCGTTGGGAGTATTCGACTGTCCGTTGCGGATTTTCGACGGGCGGCAGCGGCTGATGCGGATACTCAACTGGCCGCGGCGGCTGATGAGGGTACTTGACTGGCCGCGGTTGATTTTCGACGGGCTGCATCGGCTGATGTGGATGTGGGAGATAAAGATTCGAGTCGTGGGACAGAGTAGGGAAATTGGAATAGGGCCACATTGGCAGCACCGGAATCTCCGTCGGGATATCAACGAGGGGCACATCCTCGCGGTCTCCCTCTTGTCCCTCCTCTGTCTCGTTCGGCATCTGTATTTCCTCCTGACCCTTTTTGCGAGCCGCCGAAAATAGGTCGTTACGCAAAACCGCCGTAAAATGTTCAGGTTTGCGAGGCGCGACTTTGGAGAGCAGTTTCCCCAAAGCATCCTCGTCGTAATCGATGGAATGGCCGGGAGGGTCGTTCGTGACGGGGATTTCGAATTGGTCCAACTGCACCACATGATGAAAATGCTCAATGCGGCACTGTTCGTATTTTTCAAATAGGCTCGAGTCTGCCGCCCGGTAATCCTGAAAAACCAAAATCCACAATTAGACCAAATAATATTAAACCGATCGGTTTCATAATCCGAAGGGGAGAACGATGCTGAATGCAAAATAATCTGTTTTATTTGGCCGGAGTTGGATTTCGGTTTTGCAGAAATGGAAAGCCAAAATGTGCGAACTTTTACGAACCTGAAATACTCCGCTTTCCCAAATTTGCCTAGTGCCCTGCCAAAGTTCTCCCGTTTAAATGCCCTATTTTGGAGGCAACATGCTAAACGAACGAAAATAAGACCTCCTGCACACAATTAGAGTTGAAAAAAGGTAAGCGAGAGATATCAGGGAACACCACTCCTGTCCAATTTTCCAAGCTCCCTGCAAAGTAAGCATCCTCATGATCGCAAACTCCCTATGAGCATGACAGCAATGTGGCACTGACAATACTGATTTACCGTAAGCTGACGGCACATTGAACATATTGTTTGAGCCTTTTTAACAAAAAATATCTAGTGAAGCGCAATAGAAATAGTTACCATTTCACCTGAATTAAAGAGTAATACAACTCTTTATATTACAAAAGGACCAAAAAATGTTTTATTGTGTTCTTCAAAAGAATAATTAATGTATTGCCTTGGAGTTTGACCCTCGCATTCGGCATGTTGAATAAAACACACATAAATATTATACTTAGATTTTAATCCCACATTTATTTTTGGTCAACAACTTATTATATCTAAGCTCTTAAATAGTTTGTACAAGAATCTTTAGAGATATTGGAAGAACGGTACACCAAATAATCTAAGGATTTCAAATGAAATTAACAGCAGGGAATTTCAGAAAAGTGGTCAGGGAATTTCGATAGAACTTTCACAATGAGTGGATACTGAGAGAATACAATTATCGTTTGATAATTGACGCAATTATTTATAGCTGTACATACTCTAGAGAGGAAATGTAGTAGAATCCATTTCAAATTCAGGTGGTACTAGAAACGCCACCAGAAGAAAAAAAAAAGAGATTTCAAGAATAAGTAAATGGGCAATTTTGCAACTGTTTACAAACTCGCAGCGCAAGTTAGCAAATACATAAAATAAACGAATTTGCATCCAAATACGCTCCCTCTTAATATCTTTTTTGTGAATTATGGATAAAGTAGGTAGACACTAACAATGAAACATAGGTTTCAACAATTTGAACACTTTAAAAACAAGTAATAATCCAAGAAAATGCACCAAAAAGGTAAGGTGAGTAAAATTAAAAGATGGAAACAGAAAAATACAATATTACAGTAGGCTTTTAGTCAACCTATTGTTATGAATAGGCATGTCCAAATTAATAAGATTATTAATGTGGTCCTTTAAAGAGCGTAGGTAGTTTTAGAACCAATGAAGAAAACGCAAACCTAAAATCAAACAAAGAGCCTGCAAATCATACTGGACATAACCTAAAATATTTTTCTTATAGTCTGCGCGCAAGTGCTAGTCACCACCTGATTTGCTCTCACCTCGTCTCTCGCTCCCATCTGACCCCGTCTCACCCCAAGCGGTGACTAGCATTTGCGCACAGACTATACTTTATATTTGACACATCTGAAATGAGTAAGATCGTTGCCAAACCGAATAGCCTAACAATGTCTAAAAAATAACATGTATGTAAATCTTTTGATGCTACAGTCCAACGCAATAACTACAATAGTAGGTAATACATAGGAAATTTAACATATCTGCAAAATTGTCATTTTGAGATCAAAGCATTTGAAATTTTGGAGAAAAATTGGCTGTAAGTTTGTAATACTAAGCTAGAAATTTTATTCGACCAATGATGAGATGTAAAAAAATACATTTCGTTAAAAAATGTTTAAAAACAGTTTTGTTTTAAATATAAAAGATTTATACATGCCCCAAACACAAAATTGAAGAACCCTCGGTTTTGGCTACAGAAATGCTAATTTAGATTTTTTGAAAATCAACATAAATGCCTCCCGAACCTAATGCAAAACACATTTATTGCAGATATGTCAAAATTTCTTAGAACGGCAGTAATTTTCTTATGACTCATATGCATATGAATATAGAAATATTTACATATGTAAATCAGAGTATAAACACATATACACCGATACTATGATTATCCTTGCCTTAATACCCTCTTTACCATTAACACCAATCAGCAATTCAGTTCAAGCTGATTAAGACACTCGAGCAATCGAAGGAAGCACTTTCTTAGTGGATGCATGGAATGGATTCCACAAATTGTGGAAGCAGGAAATGTCAACCAGTTCAAAAATCGTCTCGATAATTTCAGTGCTTAATATTTGCAGGTCTATTATAATAAAATAATAATAATCACCGTCAGAGTATCAACGTTAAAAAACTATCCCTAGTAAAGGGTGCTCACAAAATTAGGTAAAGGGTGCTGAAAACATCATTCATACGCTCCTACGTTCAGTACGATATAGATAACAATACGACTAAGATGTATCTTCCGTCCTAGGCACACGGTAGACGAGTCTCCACAAGTCGAAATGTGAAGGTTACTTCGACCCACCCTCGGAAACAACGGACCCGTTGCGTTGCCCGGCCGACTCGGAAACTTTGGAAATCGTCGGCGGATTGTCGTCCGGAATTCGATCGAGGTTTTTACGCAAGAACTCCAACAAGCTCTTGCGCGGTGCCGGTGCCTCCGGCGCGGAGAAACTCTCATCCGATATCCTGACGTCGTCCGGAAAGTGGTCTGCGTTAGCAGAGGGAGAGAAGGCGGAAGAGGAAGATGAGCTGGAACTTACATCGGCCTCCTCTTCGCTGCAGATCCTGGCTAGGCCCTTGAATACCATTTCATCAGTAATGTGGGTGTCGTCATCCCGAGACGTATCCGTGATGAACATATCTAGCACTTTGTGCTGCAAAAAAATGTAGAAAATTTTGTTAGTTTCAGAGCTGATAGATAGTATGTTATATCGAGACATTAGAAAAAATAAAATACAAAACGGAGCTGCTGTGGAATTCACCGACCGGAGTCGGGCCCATCATAATACTATTTTTACACTTATGGGGGGTGAGCAGTGGATTCCGGACTAACGACCTTACCACCCATTCACTCCCCCTTCGAAGCCATAGAATTTGAGGTGTGGATATCGCGGTTTTAGATATTTTTTCTAGGAAAGAGTTGATTATTTTTCTGGAAAGACCAAGATCTTTAAAGAGGTGAAACAAGAGATTTGGCTGGCAGGCCCCGAGCGCCAACTTCCACCGCGTAAAGGTGAACGGTGAATTCCGGGTGACGGCATTTGCGAGATCATGGTATTTATTTAATTTGTACTCATGGTCTTTTGGGATATTTGATTCCCATGGAACAGTTAATAATATAAATAAATACAAACGGAGCTGCCATGGAATTCACCGACCGGAGTCGGGCCCATCATAATACTATCTTTTTTTACACTTCTGGGGGGTGAGCAGTGGATTCCGGACTTACGAACCGGCTGTGGTAGGTTTAGGACAGCTGTCTTGCCACATGTGAGCGTTCACCTTGCCACCCATTCACTCCCCCTTCGAAGCCATAGAATTTGAGATGCGCAAATCGCAGTTTTAGATAATTTTTCTAAGAAAGAGTTGATTATTTTTCTGGAAAGGCCAAGATCTTTAAAGAGGTGAAATAGAGATTTAGCTGGCAGGCCACGAGCGCCAACTTCCACCGCGTGAAGGTGAACAGTGAAGCCGTTCCGGGTTATGGCATTTGCAAGATCATGGTATTTATTTAATTTGTACTCGTGGTCTTTTGGGATATTTGATTCCCATGGAACAGTTAATTCTACAATAAGAGCCACCTTCCGAGATAGAGAGTAAAGAGTTATATCTGGACGGAGGGCTGTGCATCCGAGACTTTCAGGGAATTTATACTGCTTAGAGACCGAATCAACCTCCAGAATCCAATCTGTAGCTTTCTCGATTATTGAGAAAGGTTTTGTAGTTAAATGTTTTTTGCCTTTAGAGCCATCCCGCACAAACTGTATTGGGGGTTTGGAGGATACTGTCAAACCCTTGTTGGCACGAGCCACTGAGAGACTAATTACCTCGCGAATAACAGCGAGAACTTTGTCATGGCGGTAAGTGTACCGTCCTTGATCTAAGGCCACCTTGCAGCCAGCTAGAATGTGTCTAGCTGTGCAAGGGGTATTGCTACAGAGGGGGTATTCTACAAGGGGTATTCTACAATAAGCGCCACCTTCCGAGATAGAGAGTAAAGAGTTATATCTGGACGGAGGCTGTGCATCCGAGACTTTCAGGGAATTTATGCTGCTTAGAGACCGAATCGACCTCCAGAATCTAATCTGAAGCTTTCTCTATTATTGCGAAAGGTTTTGTTGCCTTTAGAGCCATCCCGCACAAACTGTATTGAGGGTTTGGAGGGTAATGTTAAACCCTTATTGGCACGAGCCACTCAGAGGCTAATTACCTCGCGAATAACAGCAAGGACTTTGTCATGGCGGTAAGTGTACCGTCCTTGATCTAAGGCCACCTTGCAGCCAGCTAGAATATACCTAGTTGTGCAAGGGGAATTGCTACAAAGGGGACATGAACTATTCTCGACATAGCTCCAACGAGCGAGGTTACTGGGGTCTGGAAGTGTATGCTGAAAGGCATTTAAATAAAATGTCAGTATCTCTGGTGTTCAGTCATAGAGCATTACCTTCCAGTGCATTGGAGGCGGAATGCAAAAGTCTCCCAATTGTTGTCCAATATTCTGGCATTAAAGGCCAATAGCATGAGACATACTGTTGCTGTCGTAATCTCCTTGCAAGAGAGTCTTCTTCAAGTCCACATCGCTCATGGTTGTACTGCCATACCCCAGACTAGTGCCATTCTGGCTGATTACAGTAAGGAACTTTTTGTGGAAGTCTACGCGGGCTTGTAGATCATTTGAATTGGTTCGATATGGCCGGATCTTTAGAATTGCGCAGAATTGAATTTTTGGTTATTCTGGAGTTGGCGTAGAGCAGAGAGGGCAGTTTTAGCGCTAGTCCAAAATTTTGTTTGGACCTGAAGAGAGTCGAGGGGACAGCTGGTTTGGCTAAGGACAACCAGGATTTTAAACTAGCTGTCACCAGCGCATCTAAACGGGACAGTTGGGTTTTGGTGAAATTGTAAATACGAAAGGGCCATAACAAATGTGAGGTTAGATAATTGTCATAGATCCAGGACTTACGAGAGCCAGAGATTAGCAAGGCATCTATTTTTGCCAGGCAACTTTTGAAATGCTCTATAACATGATCGCCAGAGACGTCTTTTGATGGGTGATTTTCCTGCCAAGGAATTTGAAATGGTTATTTGGGTCTATACGGGAGATATTAGAGCCCTTATAGAACATAAGACATAAATTTTGTGTCTATGCGAGCAAGTCCAAGGCAAAAACATTTGGAGAGCTTCACTTGTGTGCAGTCTGACCAGTCGCAGAACAGCTCCATTTTCTGTAATAGCAGGGAAAGCTGCTTGGGGCTCCTGGTGATAAAAGTTAGGTCGTCGGCAAAAGCGAGGCACGACAAGGTGTATTGGCCGTCTGTTTTAAAACGGTAGCCCCACTTCCTGTCAAACTGGATCAGGCTTTCCAGCAGTATATTAAAAACGATATTAAAAATCTTCAGAGAGACAACATCCCTGAAATAGTCCAATTGAATATGGTATAGAGCGGGTAGTCCATTCTTGTGTTGACATAGAACGTCAGACAGTTGTAGTAGGAGGCTACAATGTCACGCACTACAGAAGGGAAGTTGTACCAGCGGAGTTCAATGGAGAAGACTGTCGGACTGACCCAAAGGCATTCTCTAGGTCGAGCCAGCATACATTGATTTGGTGTTCGTGCTGTCTCGCATTCTTGATGGCAGCAGCCAGCAGATAATTGTGCTCGAGGCAGGCCAAAATGCCACGCATGAAGCCTTTTTGAACTGATACTCCAAGGTACTCATTCCGGTGCATGAATTCGATCATCCTCAAGTGGACTATACTAAAAAAGATTTTGGCCACAGAATCTGTCAGAGCAATAGGCCGAGCGTCCTTTGGTCCGGTGCAAACTGGGACCTTTGGAATTAAGATGACTGTCGCTCGGCCAAAATTTTGAGGGACTACACCGCTATTCCATATATTTCGGAAGATGGATCCTAAATATTGCAGAAGGCAGGGGCACTTTTTGTATACTAAATATGGAATACCATCGGGACCCGGAGTAGAGCCCGACGGCTTCCTTTTTACTTGATTAAGAATCTCATCTAGAGATGGAGGTTGAGAGGCGAAAGCTACCGTAGGCAGCTACCTCAGTTTAAGACACTGACGGAGCATCATCGCTATCATCGTACCTAGCAATGTGCTTTTTTAACCATGCTAATCGCTTGTATTTTTTTGCGCAGATAGGGCAAGCGTAGTTTTAGCAATGTCGTTATTTGGGGTTTCAACTGGGGTAGCGGGAATTCTCCCCCTCCTGATAGGGGAGGACAATTATACTAATGTCATACACCGAAAATTCTATTCAAAATATTAACATCAGTAGAATGATATAAGGGGTGATCCAACTTCAGTTTCTGAACTTTCTGAAATCCTCAGTTTTTTTAAAGATTTTTTTTTTATAAAGAACAAAAAGTGATTTTCAAGCGTAATTCAATTTAAACAACAAGCGTAATTCAATTTAAAAAAAAGATCTGATAAACATATACAGGCTGAGTTTTAATTTACAGGCATCCTTAGTAGTAGATGGAGTAGGGGCTTGTTTCCAGCCCTTGATGTCACCTAGATCTGTAAGGTCTTTTGTAACTACCCACTGTGTGGGGCCTGAGGGGTTAAAAAGTTTTCATTTAAAAGCATATTAATAGTTGCTTGTTTGCTCGTAAGTCAGTACGAGCAAACAATCAACTTTTGATAAAAATTTATAGAAGAAATTTAAAAAAAACTTTTTCGTTTTTTTTAATTATTAAATAGTATAAACATTGTTGAGTGCACTGCGTCATATATCGGTAGGTAATTTACATATTGCGAATGTTGTTTATCCCCTCGCGTACCAGACGGCCCGAAACGTCCAGAATTGATATTTACCGTCGAACCCCAGACGGCCCGAAATGGCCAGGCGAGGCCGACCGCTAATTATGGATTATTTAATCTTACTATCTCGCACCAGTAGTTTGTGCGAGGAGCGGAGAAAATTCTCTACCGTTTGGTAGCCAGATAAGTATTTTTCGTCACGTTGACTAGCCACTACAAATTTTTGAAGATCCATAGTGCCGCGATCGCTCGGCCGGTAAACAAGACGTTCGAGACGTAAAGAGAAAAAACGTTCGTTTGTGTGTTAAAAGTGATTATATCGTCATAATCGTAAGTTCTTTATATATTATAATGATACTATTATTTATTCGAGTAGAAATTTCATACCGAGGGCTTACCGAAATGAGTATTTTGAACAAAAATATTTCAAGTGCGAATTGCATCCTGCGCGGATTACGGGCGTTGGCCATTTTTGCCGTGTTTTTTCAATGTTACAAAGTAGATTCTGTGAGAAATTGTATTTATACAAGTGCTAAATGTAACATTCAATGATTTTCATGTGAAATTCTCTTAGAGATACAATAGAAATTTTACTATTCGATTATCATCAACGAACGGGGTGTGTCGGGATGCACCTCCCTAGTCGTGACCTCGGACGATACGCCATTACAAGTGTTCTCGTGTTGTTTGTTTTGGATATAAAGCTTATTTTATTAGTACCAACAATTGTATTATATAGAATGACAAATAGAAATTCAAGTTTTCTTTATCGCCGATCGATCGAAAAGTATGTAGTAATAGTGGGCACGGTTATTACTTTTGGATTTTTTAAAGTTGAGTGCTGTTTTTTGAGGACTTGTGTTCTATTTTTATGAATATACAATTCGACAAAGACCAAAGTGAAAGTTTATGTATACAAATATGAAGCTGGATGTATTTCTTATCGGATAAACGCAGAAGATGTTATCAGTTACAACCGTAAGTACTACAAAATAATTGACAAACAAAATTTTTCATAGCCTAAAATATCAAAAAAAAAAATCATTTTAAATACTGATTATTTTTTTATTTTTGTATGGGAATAAGTAAAACGAAGTCATAGTTTTAATGCAGCATATTATATTTATTATAAAACTTTTCACAATCTCCGGAAATAGTGATTTATGGACTAAAAAAACATTTTTTTTATCGCCAGTGGCTAATTTTTATCGTTAGTACAACTTTGACTAATAATTATGAATAATCTTTATTGCTTTACATAACGACGTTACAAATATCTAATAGCAAATTTCAATAGGAACATAAAACAGGTCTTTTGTAGACGATCGGTGTGACAGTTTCGGAGTAATCGTTTTTTTTCTGAAACGCCATCTTTTTTTTGAGACTCGCGAATTTCTTACGGGCCGTAAGGCACACATTAAAATTCAAACCGCGGGCCGCGAGGGGTTATTTGCGATATTTCACCTAACACTGGATGGTGCATAGCGCTCAACGCTTGTCAATCCTTTATTCGAAGGTTAAAATGTCCAAATTTTAAAAAAAATATATATTTTTTAAATTTCTTTCTCCTTAATTTTTTGTTTTAATTTTAATGTTAAAGTTTTTTCCCCACAAATGTTTATCAAAGCTTATTTGCTCGATCGCACTGATTCAACCATCTCAAGGATGCCGGTTAATTAAAACTCATCCTGTATAGTCAGAAAAACAGATTTGAGCTCATCAGCGTAACCTGCGTGCCCTACAATAAAATTAACAATCATAAAGCAAGCATAGACAACTCACCTCGCCGTCGTAACTGCAAGTAGTAGCTATGACACGTTTCTCCAAGATAAGTCTGAGGAAAAAGCGCGTGGCTTTAAGTGGCCATTCCTTATCCAGAGAGTCAGGTCCTATCCCTGACAAGCGTCCGCGCATCGCTTGAGCCGGCAGATCAGCCCATTCTCGCTTCAGAAAACGTACCTCAGATATATTCAAATAGGCAATTGTACCAAAGTCAATATGGCGGACCTGCAATAAGGTAAATGGAATAAATAGTAAAAACACTTTCTTAAAAACAAGCTTTTATTAAAATGCTGTCCCGAGCCAACCCTGGGTGCAGTGGCCGTGTCATAGCGGAACTTTAGAACGGGCTATAATAATTGAATGCGTATACAAAATTTCGTTTCTGTGCTGTTGATTTTTAAGGAGTCCCCTCGTTGGAAGCCAACCCTAGGTGCAGCAGCCCTATCGCAGTGAAAAAGATAAATAAAAACTCGTTTGAGCGGAATATGCTTATTATTCTTTGAAGATCGGTAGCTTAGCGTCATTGTAATATGAATTATGAAGACCTACAGCTTTTAATGTTTATGATAAGCCTGTGTTCAGAAATATGGTTCCAAGACACAGTCCATGTCGTACGACCTACTTACAGTTCACAATAAAGAAATTATATTATATTTTACAAGCATCTGACTTAAAATGGAGTAAAAATCAAGTAGTAAATAAGCTGCAAAAGCTGATAAAAACAGTTTTTGAATTGACTAGCAGTGACCGATACGCGCCCACCGAGCAAAGCCAAAAGCTCAAGTAACTGTATAAAAAAAATGCTTGTGTCCCTTCAATACTTTCCTGGCGAGACTTGCCATAACATAACATTGGAATTTGTAACTATAACATTTCATTTTCATTAAAGCAAAATCAAAACATTTGCATAGTAGCGTAATGCCACCTAACGGAAATGCAGTGGAAAAGCTTATAGACACATTCCGGCATCTAAGCAGACTTGAACCACAGCCGCGGTTCATAGGTAGTAGTGCGCAGTAAAATAGGTATGCGGTAACAAATGGCACTGGCCGTCCGCAACTTTAAGCGAAGAAAATACAATTATAACAAATTAAAAAAGGTGGACCGATTTCAATCACAATCTTTTCCACTCTTACCATGCCAACGATGCCTACATGCCAAATTTCAGCTCAATCAGATGTAGCACACTGACACACAGACTTACTGACAGACTTCAATCTGGAAATAGTCTTATTCATCTCGGAGGGAGGAGGGGTCAAAATGTATATAAATATCTCGGAAAAAAAAATGTGCATTCACAATACTTTCCCTGCCAGGAAAGTAATTATTATTTATAAAGATTTTATCATTTTTATATATATCATAATTGAACACTCATAATATTTAGGAATCAATTGATATCATTAATGATATTGTTTTTTTTACATCAAATAACAAATCTAAGGGATAATATTTTCGTGCTATCGATAGATATTTACGCACGGATAATATTTTTGTCCTATCTACTTTGTTGTAACTCGCCACTACTGTTCTATACCGTTCAACCAATCGCCATGAAAATTGGTATATTATATTTGAGCAGGGATAATATTTTCGTTCTATCAATAGATATTTGAGCACGGATAATATTTTTGTGATATTCACTTTGTTGTAACTCGCCACTAGATGGGGTTACTGCACATCAACTTCTATTCCGTTTAACCGATCGCAATGAACCTGTTATGAACACTATCCAGGCAACACCGAGTAATATTATACTACTATTATATAAAATAACTAAAGTATTTAGCAAAAAGACAAACAATCTACTGACCTTCAATTGGTTATTAACACAATAAGTCAACATCTGAGCTCTCTGCCAGTCTGCGTGATAGCGTGCCGCACAAAATATTTTGGGCTTGGCTGCTTGATATCTGATTTTGTATTCATCGCCAGCCGGACTGTCGTAAAAATCGCTGAAATTGAAATGAAGAAAGTTATATTGACTTCTGTTAAAATGACTTTGACAAAGATTCACTAATAGGGACTGTTGTATGATGATAAATTTAAAAATAACATTACATAAGGAACATTACACTGGTAAAAACAAAAAAAAAACAAATGGCAGATTTATCACTATTGTGATATCTTACAGTCGACTATTGTGACATCTTACAGTCAACCATTATAGGCCGGGAGACCGCCTCATGGAAGACCGTGGCCCCTAAAGGGTGGAATTTCTCCTTAATATAGGAGGGCAAAGTGAGTTTTTTTTTTTTTTTTGAGTGGGGCTTTTTTAAAGTCTTTATGAGCCTTGTAACACTGCGACCTTTGCTGATCTATTGTGTTCGCCGACTACTATAGTTCTGCGCTAAGCCTCGTGTCATTTAAGAACCGCAGCAGGCTTTTGGCGCCAGATTGTTTTACCTCCTCAAGTGTGTGACCACCCACCCAAGTGGGTGTATCTTTTACGCATCAGCGGCCCCACTCGCACATAAGGTGCTGGGGAGTTTCCTCTGCTCCTTGGCAGAACCTGCACAATTTTGTGTCTCTGAGCTTGAGGTTGAACATGTGTTTGTTCAGGCCACAATGCCCCGTGAGCGCCCTCACCAGTATGCGTACATGGTTCCTATTTAGCGAAAAGGCCTCACGGCCCGTCTTACGGTCGCAAGCCTTAATTAGCGCTTTGGAATGATTCAACCCTGAAGTGTTGTTCCAGTGGTTGACGGATTGTTCTAAACATATTTGTTTGAGCATTAGGTTTGCAAGGCTTTTTGGTACGCCACAGCAAGGTTCAGGGCCGTATAACGTTCCCTTTGCTCCTGTCTTAGCAAGTTCATCGGCTTTCTCATTTAAAAAAAAGTGGGGTTATTGAGGATGTTGTATAGCGAAAAGTAAGTATATAAATAAAATACAAACGGAGCTGCCATGGAATTCACCGACCAAAAATCGGGCCCATCATATATAATTATTACACTTCTGGGAGGTGAAGGGTGGATTCCGGACTTACGACCGGCGGTGGTAGGTTTAGGACAGCTGTCTTGCCACATGTGAGCGGTCACCTTACCACCCATTCACTCCCCCTTCGAAGCCATAGAATTTGAGATGCAGAAATCGCGGTTTTAGATAATTTTTCTAGAAAGGAGTTGATTATTTTCCTGGAGAGACCAAGATCTTTAAAAAGGTGAAACAAAGATTTAGCTGGCAGGCCACGAGCGCCTACTTCCACCGCGTGAAGGTGAACAGTGAAGCCGTTCCGGGTGACGGCATTTGCGAGATCATGGTATTAATTAAATTTGTACTCGTGGTCTTTTGGGATATTTGATTCCCATGGAACAGTTAACTCTACGATAAGGACCATCTTCCGAGATAGAGAGTAAAGAGTTATATCTGGACGCAGGGCTGTGCATCCGAGACTTTCAGGGAATTTGTACTGCTTAGAGACCGAATCGACCTCCATAATCCAATCTGAAGCTTTCTCGATTATTGAGAAAGATTTTGCAGTGAGATGTTTTTTGCCTTTAGAGCCAACCCGCACAAACTGTATTGGGGGTTTGGAGGATACTGTCAAACCCTTGTTGGCACGAGCCACTGAGAGGCTAAGTACCTCGCGAATAACAGCAAGGACTTTGTCGTGGCGGTAAGTGTACCGTCCTTGATCCAAGGCCACCTTGCAGCCAGATAGAATATGTCTAGCTGTACAAGGGGTGCTACAAAGGGGACATGAACTATCCTCGGCATAGCTCCAACGAGCGAGGTTACTGGGGTCTGGAAGTGTATGCTGAAAGGCATTTAAATAAAATTTCAGCATCTCTGGCGTCCAGTCATACAACATTACTTTCCAGTGCATTGGAGGAGGAATGCAAAAGTCTCCAATTGTTGTCCAATCATTCTGGCATTGAAGGCCAATAGCGTGAGCCATACTATTGCTGTCGTAATCTCCCCGCAAGAGAGACTTCTCCAAGTCCACATCGCTCATGGTTGTACTGCCATACATGTGCCATTCTGGCTGATTCCAGTAAGGAACTTATTGTGGAAGTCAACGCGGGCTTGTAGATCATTTGACTCACTACGGCCACTTACTACGTGCTTCGATATTGCCGGATCCTTGGAATTGCTTAGAATCGAATTTTTGGTTATTCTTGAGTTGGCGTAGAGCAGAGAGGGCAGTTTTAGAGCTAGCCCAAAATTGTGTTTGGACCTGAAGAGAGTCGAGGGGTCAGCTGGTTTGGCTAAGGACAACCAGGATTTTAAACTAGCTGACACCAGTGCACCCAGACGAGACAGTTGGGTTTTGGTGAAATCGTAAATAAGAAAGGGCCATGACAAATGTGAAGTTAGATAGTTGTCATAGATCCAAGCCTTACGAGGGCCAGAAATTAGCATTGCATCTATCTTTTCCAGGCAACTACTGAAATGTACTATAACATGATCGCCAGAGAGGTCTTTTCCCTGGCAGGTGATTTTCCTGCCAAGAAATTTGAAGTGGTTATTTGTGTCTATAAGGGAGATAATAGAGCCCTTATAGACCAATTTTGGGTCATAGGACGTAAATTTTGTGCCTATGCGAGCGAGTCCAAGGCAAAAACATTTGGAGTGCTTCACTTTTATACAGCCTGACCAGTCGCAGAACAGCTCCACTTTCTGTAATAGCAGGGAAAGCTGCTTGGGGCTCCTGGTGATAAAAGTTAGGTCGTCGGCAAAAGCGAGGCACGACGATGTGTATTGGCCGTCTGTTTTAAAACGGTAACCCCACTTCTTGTCAAACTGGGTCAGGCTTTCCAGCAGTATATTGAAAACGATATTGAATATCGTCGGAGAAAGGCAACAGCCCTGAAACAGTCCAATTGAATATGATATAGAGCGGGTAGTCCATTCTTGCGTTTTGACATGGAACGTCAGACAGTTGTAGTAGGAGGCTACAATGTCACGCACCACAGGTGGGAAGTTGTACCAGCGGAGCGCAAAGTGGAGGAGACTGTGCCGAACTGACCCAAAGGCATTCTCTAGGTCGAGCCAGCATACATTGATTTGGCGTTCGTGCTGTCTCGCATCCTTAATGGCAGCAGCCAAGAGAGAATTGTGCTCGAGGCAGCCTGAGACGCCACGCATGAAGCCTTTTTGTACTGACACTCCAAGGTTGACTACTAGCATTGATTATATAGCGTATTACATTGCCACAAGGACTTACTATATGGATACTGGTATTTTACTACAAAACGCAATGTGTAGATGGCACTCATAGTTCCTAAAATGGATTATTATGTTGAATTTGGCACCTTTCATAGTATAACATTACGGAGGGCACTGTAGATAGCACTGTAAACTATACGGTATAAAATAATAAAATCTTATTATTTTTATATTATTTTCATAAGTATGTCAATTTTTAATTTGGTATACAGGTTTCAATAAGTAATAATGATTTCAATATGTAGTATAAATTTGGTATACAAATTTCAATACTAATTTTAGTACTCTTTAGTACTTGTAAAAAAATGCAATAGATGGCACTAATAATTGAATGTTTTCGCTGGTTAAATAATAGAGTGTATAAAATCAATTGGTCCTTAATAAAAAACTCAATCCCTATCAATTTTATTATAGACGGCCAAATAAATTGCTATTAATTTGGCCGTCAGTGTTATCAGCGCCACCTGCATTTTCCCGTCTCGGAAGGGCTGCCAAATCATTCTATTGGGTTGCGCAATATAATACCATATACAATCAATGCTTATAGTAAAGGTGGCCTACATTAAGATATATCCTACTACTATCATAAACGCGAAAGTTTGTAAGAATGTATGTATGGATGTTTGTTACTCTTTCACGCAAAAACTACTGAATAGATTTTGATGAAACTTTACAATAATAATATATAGCTTACACATCAGAATAACACATAGGCTATAATTTATAAAGATATATAGTTTTCTATCATCATTATCACAATTTTCCATCACCATGCGGGTGAAACCGCGGGGCGCAGCTAGTTGTGTAATATTGTAAGGTGGTGGTATATTGCATAATATTGTTATCCAAAAATAATTTGAAAATGTTTATTGTTCTTTGACAAGAGACAACGTATAATTATAATATGAATTATGAAGGCCTACAGCTTTTAATGTTTATGATACAGTGTACTGAAAGTTTACAGTTCACACATAGTTCTAAGTAGTCAGTTTCGTATTTTACAATCCCGCTATATTTAAACAAAAAATCTATGTAAAATGGAGTAGATATCTACTCAGAGCAGCAACACTGTCCTGGTTTCTTGTAAAAAAAAATGCAAATACTTTTTAAAAAATGGCTTGGAAAATAATAACAGCCACGGTTACGGGGTGCTTACGTTCGCAAGGCACCTTGGTTGAAAGATTAATTACCATTTTAGTACGCTGTGTATGGAAATAATATGCTGTGTTTGTGATTTAACCCCTAAGATGTACGTCGACCATTATTGAATGCAAGCCTAACTACGTTGGAATGTATACCGACCATTAATGGCTGAAACGCTCACCGTTTGCGAAAAAATTCATTTAAACTCCAAAAACGGTTATTTTCGTTTCCGAGAGCGTTACATAACGGCTTAATGTCCATCTCTATTCGTATTTATTGTTCGATGAACGCTCGGTCTTGTTTTTTTTTTAATATAGCTCAGTAGTTGCCGCGTTCGCCGCCGCGCGCACGCAATTATGTGCCTCCGCCTTGTGACGCAGTGTAGTGACATTAAAATGTGTTTTAGTGATTTAGGAATGGAATGAGCATTGGTTTAGGAATGAGCATTTGTCATTTGAGATTGTCCATTTGCTGTTTTGCGTGTATTTTTTAGCAAATTGCTTCGGCCAAAACATATGTCAGATTACGTTGTCGCAATTTGTTCCGTTATTTTTATGAAAACTCCCAAAATATCGCGTAATATGATGTA
This sequence comes from Micropterix aruncella, assembly GCA_944548615.1. Taxonomy (NCBI): domain Eukaryota; kingdom Metazoa; phylum Arthropoda; class Insecta; order Lepidoptera; family Micropterigidae; genus Micropterix; species Micropterix aruncella. The sequence goes on from OX155980.1 coordinate 3,918,706, forward strand.
ATATTGTTTCAATTCGCTGATCAAATAGTTCTTCTAATTCTTTCATTTACATCGTAAGTAATTACATAATAAGCCGTATTTTTTTCATTACGAGTAGTTTCATAAAATGCCGTCGCATTTTGGTGTTTGTTTTGACAAGTAGTATGAAAGTATTACAATATTTTGAGTGCGATTTTCTATTGTTTTTCTATGAAATGTGACTCTTGGGAGTATAATAAATAGTTATTGGACATATAATAAGTATATAATGAGACAATATATTTGAAAAAATCTAACCAATTTTATATTATGAGCATTCAAAGTTTATTATTAAGTTGCGGATGCTAACTCTCAAAACTTTAGATTTTTCTGTAATATCAGACAAACCTGAAAGTTCAGATGTGATTTTTTAAGAAGTGAGATGTAGTGGTAAAGTTATTTTGAAAGATATTTATATAAGAAAGTACCCTAAATAGTAACAAATATAAAATTATTAATTTTTTTTTTACGAGAATACATAATTTTTTTTTTGTTGAATTACTAAATATTTTTGTATGCAAATAAGTAAAACAAAATAACAGTTTTGGTAAAGCATTTAATAAAGAACATAACTCTATTTACAATTTTTGCATATTTTCCGTAATTTGTGATAAAAACCACAAAAAGATTTTATAGGCGAATTTTTTCAGTTCGCCAACTTTGTAATATTTATTAATTATTATCTTAATTGTTTTACGAGATAAGGTTATAATGATTTATATGTAAAATTTCAATGCGATCATTTTACAGTTATTCTTTTTTTAATCCGTATAGTGGTTTACAAGTTATGATCGTTTTTCTCAAGGCCGTCAACTCACGCCGATTTTCGCGCGAAACTAGAGCGCGCAAAACTGCAGGCTAAATGTTTATTTCGCGAGCGGAAAGGTTAAGCAAAATTAAGTCTCTTTTTAGACATTCTTTTGTACTTTATTTAACCCCTGCGATTTGCAACGACCTCCTCAGGTCGCATGCTTACCAACCGCCAATTACGCATCGACCTGAATGGATCAAGGCACTCAGCGCTGAGAAAAATGCCATTCACAAACCAAAATATGGATCTAATCCGCCAAAATATCGCAAAATATGAAGTAATATTGGTTTAATTCGCTTATAAAATAGCTATTATTTCATTTACATCGTATATAATCACAGAATTTGCCGAATTTTGCTCATTTCAAGTTGTTTCGTAATATGGGGTTGCTCATAGTGTGCGACCTTTGCACATAGTGTGCACATTTTGAGTGCGATTTTCTATAGTTTTTCTATGAAATGTAACTCTTTAGAGTATAATAATTAGTTATTGGACATATAATAAGCATATAATGAGACAATATATTTGAAAAACTCTAACCAATTTTATATTATGAGCCTTCAAAGTTTATTACCAAGTTTCGTACGCTAACTCTCAAAACTTTAGATTTTTCTGTAATATCAGACAAAGCTGAAAGTTCTGGTGTGATTTTCTAAGAAGTGTGATGTAGTGGTAAAGTTATTTTGAAAGAATTTCATATAAAAAAAGACCCTAAGTAGTCACAAATATATGGTTTTTTTTTTTTTTTACGAGAATACATCAAATTTTTCGTGGCTGAATAACTAAATATTTTTGTATGCAAATAAATAACACAAAATAATAGTTTTGGTAAAGCATTTAATAAAGAACATAGCTGTATTTACAATTTTTGCATATTTTCCGTTTTTTGTGATGAAATGAAATGATTTTATAGGCGAGTTTTTTCAGTTCGCCAACTTTCTAATATTTATTCATTAATATCTTAATTGTTTTACGAGATAAAGTTATAATGTTTTAAATTTCAAACTTTAATGCGGTCATTTTACAGTTATTATTTTTATGATCCGTATAGTTGTTTATAACTTATGGTAGTTTTTCTCAAAGCCGTCGATTCACGCCACTTTCGCGCGCGAAATGTCGTATGCAAAGGTACGGGTGAATTTTTACTTCGCGATATAAGGGGTTATTCAAGGAAATAAATAAAATATGAATAAAAAATAGACTTACTTCATGTCGTTTATCATAATGAACAGGGCGACCGAATGCTCGGGACTATAGAGGAGGTACCAGAAGTGTGATGGGTTGCATACCTCAGCCACTTCGATTTCGAACTCTGATGACTCTACGCGGAGTGCTTCGGGCAAATCCAACAACTCTATGATTTCGTGAAATTGCAGAGCATTCGGAGGGTAAGCATCCTGCAAAGGTATAAAATGTACACATAAACATAAAGCACTTGTGAAAGTTTTGCATTAAGACATGTGTCTCAACGACATGACAGCCCAACTAACCATATTGTCCCGCAGTACTAAATGTCAATTTGTTTACTAGCCCATCTCCCTCCTACACGGTCCTGTATATTACAGGTCGATTACGATAACTTTAGCCGGTTAAATGTATTAGTACACACAAATAGAATATATATGTCGTCTAATTTCAAACTCCGTCAGATCCAGGTAAGTCTACTTTACAGTAGGATCAGTTTTAGGTTAATAAAAGGTATATAAGAAAAAAAAAATGTCATAAAGGAGGATGGGCAAACTGTCCCCACCACCAATAATGACCAGACATTTGTCGTTGAAAAGCCCTTTTTATAACTGTCATTTGTTACTGTCTGTGTTGTATTGCGGTCAGTCTCAAATCATTATAGGAAAAAGTTACAGCTAAAACAAAAACTCATGTAATTGTAATAAAAAAAAAACGTTTTACAGTATAACCTCGTTATTACGAGTTAGTGTCAGAATAACATACTAATCGTCATATATTAACCCCAATGAGCATTTTTCGTTTTACCCGTATTTATTAAATTTTCGGCTCTGTCTCCCTCCACTGCACTAAAAGCCTGTGATTGAAGCCTGCCATTGAATAAGCCACCGTTAAATATTAGTATGCTTGCACACACCAAACACAACAAACAAATTTTCGAGGGCTTTGAAAATTTTTCATGGAATGACTGGCTTCCGAAAGGTTAAAACTGATAATGCAACCATAATGCATCACAATTGTTACTTTGGCAATTCTTTTCCACAAAAAAAGGTATGACAATGTGAAACATGGCAGCGTGGCGTGGCTCCGCCCGGCAGGTGATAAGAGACATTTTTTTCATATAGTGATACCGTTTTTTTTTTAGCTGTAACTTTTCCCAAAATGATTTGAGACTGACCGCAATAGTAACAAATGACAGTAATAAAAAAGCTTTTCGACGACATGCCTGGTCGTTATTGGTGGTGGGGACGCGTCCCATATATCTTTGACCAATATGAAATATTTTATAAGTAAAATTAGTAGTGCTCAATTTAAAATTTTATTAGATTAGGCAGTACAGTAAGCATATTATTGGATGTAGCTGGATTATTGGATGTCGGGAAATAGGATGTAGCTGGTTTTAATATTCAAATTCGGATCTGGCGGTTTTGTTAATGAAGTCTAGGATTTGACTGCTTTTATTACTAACTTCAGGCTGTGATGTCACCAAAAACACAGGTGAGCTAATCGATTGGCTATTAATCGCCATGACCTTTTTTCGATGATTTCTTTGCTTTTATGGCAGGGCTTAAAAACCATTTGTCATGGGTGTAATAAAGTTTGAAATTTAATGCTCTTTTTTTAAATATTATCTTGGAATCTAGCGGTAGTTTGAAACTAAATGAAGTTTTGGGAACATAGAACTCAAGTTAGACAAGACCATAGAGTAAAAATGTATATTGAAAAAAAACTGTATCTGGCAGACTTTGATATTATACGGCCAAATGCTATTAGCTTTGTTGTAACTCGCCTAGATGGCGCTGCAGCACATCAACTTCTTTACTGTTCAACTGATCGCCACGAAAACTGGTATACATAGGTATACGAGCACGAATAATATTTTCCACTTTGTTGTAACTCGCCACTAGATGGCTCAACCGATCGCCATGAAAAATTGTTATACATAGGTATTTGAGAACGGATATTATACAGCCAACGCTGAGTAGTATTACTCGTGATCTAATATTAAACTAATGGTATCATTAGTATAATATAAAATTTCTCATCCTAATAGTTAGGCTGGAGCAATTGGCTGGACAAATTCTGAAGGCATCTTCATTTCGAAATATTCCCAATTTGCCACCGGGAATAGAGAAATAAAAATCGAATTATTCTTCTTCCTCTGGTTTCATGTCCTTCTAAATGTTTGGAGACTATTGCATTGATTGTTTTATTGTGTAGCATTCCTAAAAAGAATACTTTGCCTAAAATAGTTTGTCTCTACCAAATTACACTTTCTGATGTAAATTTGTGATGATACAAGAAAGCAAAAAAGACTCGGATCGCAAAAAAAGACATCATCATTTTGAAACTCAACAACAGAAAACATTACATTAGCTCAAATTTATCTTACCGTTTGCTCCAATTCACAGAAACCCAACTGTCCCGTCTACATGCGCTGGTGTCAGCTAGTTTAAAATCCTGGTTGTCCTTAGCCAAACCAGCTGACCCCTCGACTCTCTTCAAGTACAAACACAATTTTGGGCTAGCGCTAAAACTGCCCTCTGCTCTAAGCCAACCCCAGAATAACCAAAAATTCAATTCTGTGCATTTCAAGGATCTGGCAATATTAAAGCATGTAATAAGTGGCCGTAGTGAGTCAAATGATCTACAATAACCATACTATTGCTGGCAACCTCACAAATCTCACTTTGCAGTGAGAAACAAAGTTACTACATACAGTTACTAATTGCGAGTAATAAATAAAAATAAAAAAACTTACAAATTCCACTCCGGGTAGAGGATCAGGAGACATATCGAGCATAGTTGATTCAAATTTCCTGAATGCTTGCATTACTGGCTCATGAGTTCTAACTAAAGTCGTATCCCTGTGATAAAATAATCAAAAATAGTAGTAAGTTGAAATGTAAAAGTACGTCTTAAGGGGCCGGTAAAGGGCTAGCTCTTCCTACTAAACGCTGAGACCAATTACTTGCACAATTTAAATCGCAGTGTCATGATGGTTCTGATAGAGCAAATTTGTCAAGAAATATTGATACGAAAGTTATTATGATTTTAATATTTTCATAAAACTGTAAGTTATTACAATTTAAAGATTTTCCTGAAACCCTAGGGCTAGCTCTTCATACAAAACGCCAATACAAATTACTCATGCAATTTAAATCGCATTGTCATGATGGTTCTGACAGAGAAGATTTTTGAAAAATTTTAAACAAAAATTATTATGATTTTAAATGTTAAACCAACAATTATTATGATTTTAAGATTTTCATAAAAGTTCCAAGTTCAAGATTTTTATTATGATTGATTTTCTTGAATCAAGATTATGATTTCAAGACTTTTCCAGAAAACCTAGGGCTATCCATGAAAACGCCAATACAAATCACACATGCAACTATTAAGATTTTCATGGAAATTTTAAGTTATTATGATTTTAAGTTTTTTATGAAAATCCTAGGGCCTAGCTCTTCATACAAAACGCCAATACAAATTACTCGCACAATTTAAATCCTAGCGTCATGCTGTGTCTGTCAGAGTAAATAAAAAAAAAGTGTCAATACGAAAGTTATGATTTTAGGATTTTCATGAAAATTCTAAGTTAATAATTTTAAGATTTTCATGAAAAATTAAGTTATTATAATTTTAAAATTTTCATGAATAATCTGCAAACTCTTAATAATGACACGGAAGGTCACAATAAGGTCGGCCACAGCTGCTGTAACCCATTCTTCAATGACATGTTCTGCAAATCTACAGAAACACTTGGCAATTTCACTACCTTGAGCAAAAGCACAACTGGCTCTTCTGCAGAAATGTCTTCTTCCAAAAAACTAATCCATGACTTAACTGGATTCAGGTTTTTATTTCTTTCCACATAAAAGCTATCCAAAATTCGCATTTTTAAAATTCATGATACCTATTAGCGGAACAGTTAAAGCAACCTCGCCAGTGGCTATTAGCCCTGGCCACTATAACTCCACCCAAAAAGATATGCCAAATTGCAACAGCCATTAGAGTTCGACAAATGTGATAAACATAAGCAATCTCTACTCTACGAGCAGCTGCAAAGTCTACAGCTTAGGCGGCGGAGTTCCCATAAAACGCCCAGGGGAGATGCGTAACACCCAGAAGCGCACAAACAGGGATAAGCTGGGATGTCAAGGTGCGATGATTGGTATATAAGGAATCCATTAACCGTTCGGAAGTCATCCTTCGCGAGCAAAATTGACACTGCACATTTTTTGGTCGATACTGTTTATAAATACTAACAATACCGTTTTTTTATGAATTATCTCTTATTACTTAATTATTATTTTTGCTAGTCATGTATTTTATATATTTATATAATACGAGGTGCTACCCAAAAGCTCGGGGAATTTGAATGTTGCGCGCGAACATTGGTGGGGATGACTTACGGCCGCTAGATGTGGCTAACAGTACTCTTTGTGAATCAGTGTGCCAATGGTCGTGCAGCTTAGTGGATGCATTGTTGAGTTTCGTGCGGTTGTGTAACATTGTATTTCAGTGTATCGGCGATTTTCTAAATGGCAGACTTTACAGAGCAAAGAACCTGCACCAATTTTTTTTTAAGCCTAAAAAAAATGATGTAAAAACCTATCGCATGCTTGTGGAAGCATTTGGCGAGAGTGCTATGTGTAAAAGTAAAACTTTTTTGTGGTACAAACGATTCAAAGACGGACGAACAACAGTCAACGATGAAGAGCGTTCAGGACGACCGTCAACAAGCACCACACCAGAAAATATTGCAAAAGTGTGAGAAGCTATTGTTGCAGATCATAGAAGAACAATATTTGATGTAACACAATTGAGGAGACCTAGGAAGAAACGCTGAATGTGCTTCGACGAACACTTACACTTGCAGACTTCAAGGGATGCATGGAATCCTGGAAAAACGCTGGGATCGCTGTGTCAATGCCCATGGGGTCTATTTTGAAGGAGACAGTAAAAATTAAAAGTTATGATGTTATTTTATTAAATCTGTGATAAATCTATGACCTAGAGTTTCAAAAAAGTTCATAAACATGTTTGACGTTATATTGTGTTTTGGGGGACAGTATACTGAAGATACAGTGACAGGCCCTGCACGATCTTCAAGCCTTCAACAGTGGTAGCTTGCAGGTGGGTGTTTAGGCAAGACTCAGCGAGTGTGCGTTTTAGGGATGATCTAATAACCAGAGCAGTTCCTGCATGGTATCCGCCATCAAGGTGAGGGGTATGGTAGATATTAAACCCTCTAATATGGGGAGAACTTCTTGTAGTAGAGTGAGACTCTGATATTAGTACAATGTCTAACTTATTTCATGTTATAATGGATTCAAGCTCATGAATATTTGGAGTTAATCCATTAATGTTCCAAGTAGATATGCGTAAGGAAGTCATTTAATTGCTAAGTTTGGCGATGACTGTTGTCAATAGCCCAAGTAATGAGCTTTTTTGTTGTAGTAGGATGTCAATTTTTTCACTTTGTTGAGTCAGTAATTTTTCCACTGAAGTCTTGTGAGTTTGATTTGTATTTTCTGGCATGTCAGGCAGAGTTCGCCCCGCTGATATGCTGGAATGTCTAGCCTGCTTGATGCAGGAAAGGTTGAGGATGATTTGCCGTTACGCTTGGCCGATCATTAGTAGTTTCAGCGTGAGAGTCTTTGTATAACCTTTTGTTGTTGCGTACTGATTTTCTAGCCAATATTTCTTTATAGACTTCACAACCTTTGTAGTTTGCTGGATGATTACGTGAGCATACGGCACATTTGGCTGGAGTGTTTTGATATTTTTTAGGGCATGTTTTATATCCCTCGCTGCATTTGACGCATCTGGGGGGCCGCATGCAGTGGTTTTTGGAATGTCCATATTGTTGGCACCTTTGGCATTGAATGATTGTGTTGGATTTCCTAGGGTCTTCTATTTGAACTCTTTGGTGGTAGATAAATTTGATTTTTTTCACTGATTTATTGTCGCTGCTAGGTTGTAGGTTTACAAATAATGTAGATGTTGGTTTTTTCTCTGGGTCATATCTTGCATTGATGATTTCGCTGCAAATTTTGTTTCAGGTTTTTTTAATTTCTTTCACAATTGCATTGTGTGGGGTAGTATGGTGCAAGTTTCTTATAACTATTCAATATGATTTCGTATCTTTTTTAGAAAACGTGTGGCCGATTAAACCTTTCTGGCGGATCACATCAATTACTTTTTTGTAGTTATCTATTGAGTCACTATTACTCGGAGCAAGTTTCTGTTCACGATCTTGTATCTGCATTCGTTGGGAGTTGACGACATTGTCTATTAGTTTGGTTAATTTATACAGACATTCGATTCCGTGGAGTATTATTGGAGGAGGTTTACTTGGAGGTTTGGGTTTGGGGATAGTGTCTTCTACCTGGTCTACTGGCAATGCAGAAAACCTGTTACAAGTTTCGGTGTTGTTAGAGGGTGGTAGATCTTCTCTAATTTTCCGTTTTATAGTTTGTCAGCACGCGTAGCTATGGTGGAGGTTGTTGATCTTCTTGCAATTGAGCCGATATAGGTTCCTGTTCAGACAAATCTGCTTGATTAACCGTAGATGGTTCCCTGGTAGGGACGCCATAGAAAGAAGATGATCTTGGTCTGTCGAACAGGCTTTTATGAAATACTTGCTGTGCGTATACTTTTTGATTACTATCATGTTGGATGGAATTTGCGTTGGTTTTGTGTTTTTATTTAGTTCATTCATTTTGATTCCCTCGAGTAGGGTCGAAGAGGGTGGTCGCTCCCAGGGTGACGCCCATTTCTAAGAGAAGGCTTTAATCAACGATGATTAAGCAAAGACCTAGATCAAATTCTTGAATGGTCGACAACATGGTGTTATTATTTGTTGAGTGGGGCTTTTCTAAGGTCTTTATGAGCCTTGTAACACTGCAACCATTGCTGATCTATTGTGTTCGCCACCTACTATAGTTCTGCGCTAAGCCTCGTCTCATTTAAGAACCGCAGCAGGCTTTTGGTACCAGATTGTTTTACCTCCTCAGGTTGGAGGTAGTGACCACTCAAGTGGGTGTATCTTTTACGCAACAGCGGGCCACACTCGCAAATGAGGTGCTGGGGAGTTTCCTCTGCCCCTTGGCAGAACCTGCACATTTTGGTGATTCTGAGCTTGAGGTTGAACATGTGTTTGTTCAGGCCACAATGCCCCGTGAGCGCCCTCACCAGTATGCGTAGATTGTTCCTATTTAGCGATAGGGCCTCACGGGCCGTCTTATGGTCGTAAGCCTTAATAAGCGCTTTGGAATGATTCAACCCTGGCGTGTTGTTCCAGTGGTTGACGGATTGTTCTAAACACATTTGTTTGAGCATTAGGTTTGCAAGGCTTTTTGGTACGCCACAGCAAGGTTCAGGGCCGTATAACGTTCCCTTTGCTCCCGTCCTAGCAAGTTCGTCGGCTTTTTCATTTCCCTCGATTCCTGCATGGCCGGGAACCCATCTTAGAATTACCCTGTTCTTTTCGCCCAGGGAATTTAGTAGTGATATGCAGTTTTGCACTAGCTTTGAATTAATGGTATTCGAGGCCAGTGCCCTAAGAGCTGCTTTGCTATCCGAGTGGATATAGATACGGTGGTTGGCGTAGTCCTTTTGGAGGTTGATATCCGCACATTCAATAATGGCGTAAACCTCCGCTTGGAATATGGAGGCGTATTTTCCCAAGTTTACACTTCTTTCGAAGTTTGGTCGCTCTCCATATATACCACAGCCTACGTCAAGTCCCGATTTGGACCCATCAGTATACCATTTAAGGCTACCGGCCTCCCATTGCAGTTGGCTTTTTAGCCAGTCGTCTCTGGGCGGCAGTTCCACTGTAAAAAGTTTTCCAAAGTGGGAGTGGGAGCATGGTGTCTGATACCATGTTGAGGGTAGGATTTTCACTGACTGAGTCAAGAACTGATCTTAGTGCTCGTGAGATCCAGTTTACCTTCTCTCGGGCAGATAGCCTGTACATGCTGGCTTTCGCCACCTGTTGCAAATGAATGTGTAGGGGCGGTAAGTTCAGCAGTGCACCTAGAGCTGCTCCAGGAGTGGAGGACATTGCGCCAGTTGTCATGATGCACGCCGTCCTTTGGATATTGTTTAGGTTGGTAATCACAGTTTTCTGGTTGGCTTTGTTGCACCATACCACCGAGGCGTACGAGATTATCGGCCTCACAATGGCAGTGTATAGGCAGTGGGAGATCTTGGGGTTAAGGACCCAGTTTTTTCCTGCCAGTCTTCTGCTTATACCCAAAGCACTTTTAGCTTTTTGAATTGTTTTGTCTCGGTGGCTGTTCCAGGTGAGTCTCTGGTCGAGCGTGACTCCCAGATACTTTACTTCCTTGGAGAAAGGAATTTGCCTGTGGTTTAGGAATGGCATTTTTAGTCCACCTAGTTGACGTTTGTTGGTGAATGGCACGAGGACGGTCTTATCGGCGTTGACCGATAATTCGTTCTCTCTGCACCAATTGCTAACTATTGTTAACGCTTTTTGCATCATGTGTGAGATCGTGTTATGGCAGAAGCCCCGGACAATGACTACTAGGTCATCAGCATAGCCCTGTGTGTCTATCCTGGCCTCTGCCATCCTATGCAGGAGTTGATCTATTGCAAGAGTCCATAGTAGGGGCGAGAGTACGCCTCCCTGCGGGCAGCCTCTTGTAGTGGTGACTTCAAGGTTTGTTCCGTGAAGAGCTACCTTGGCCGTGCGGTTTGAGAGCATCGCTTTCACCCATCTGGTTGTGGTGTTGTCAACTTGTTTTGACTCTAGCCCCTTCACCAGTGATTTAATTGGGGTTTTGTCAAAAGCGCCCTCAATGTCTAAAAATGCGCATACTGCGATTTGTTTGTCTTCCAACGCCTTTTTCACTGTCTACTAGGTAGAGCAGAGCGGTTTCCGTGGATTTGCCTCTACGGTAGGCGTGTTGGTTACAGCTGATAGGGTTGACCATTAGGATTTTTTCCCTGATATAGCTATCCAGTATCTTTTCCATCGCTTTCAGTAGAAAGGATGTGAGACTAATTGGCCTGAAGGACTTTGGCAGTGCGTAGTCCTTCCTGCCAGCCTTAGGTATGAATAGCACTTTGACCTTGGTCCATTCTTCTGGTATATGTCCCCAGGCATAGCTTGCTCTGAAGATTTTAACCAGATATGGGGTTAGAATGTCGATACCCTGTTGCACGGGCATGATTCCATCGTCCCCGACAACATGGTAGGTGAAGTTAAATACAGACAAATGGATGGTCCGTCACATCGGCGAGAACAACCCCAAACATCAGTACTATCCAGGGCTAGTGCCGTAACAGTGTCACAAGCAAAATCTGGGCATAACGATAGTGAGTGATTTAAAGTGGGTTGAGCATATTACACAGATCGTGAAAAAGGCCAACTCAATTATGTACCTCATTTAGGATAATGTCCTACATAATAATTGAGAATTGCATAAAGGCAACAAAAGTGAACTAACCTGTTTGCGATACCGCACCCTATGGGAAGGATGAGGGTGTCTCCATCCGGACTGGGCTTCACCTGGACCCAGCAATCCGGAAATGCGGAGCACATCAGGGTCATGGACTGATAACCCAAAGCGTTGAGATTCAAGAACTTGCCAAACGTTTCCCTGTATCCAAAAAAAATTAAATAAAACTAAAAAATATTTGAAATAATATTTCTGTAACAGTAATTGTTTGAGATTGGATTTCATTCTTGATGAGGACCTAAGTCGACTGCACTCCCATACAACTAGAGCTGTCAACTACAATGGGCGAACACGTCACCTCAGGAAGTTTTAATGATATTAGATCGTTCTATCTCCCGTGAGGTGAGCGCAGAAGACTTGGGACGAAAACAATCCACTGTCTAGTTACGCCGCTCGCCCGTAAGAGACCAACTCCTTCCCGCGAGATAACCAGGTTATTCATTCACCCAGCGGGCCGACTCTCGCGCCCTTACTTCCAGTTGCAACCAGATTACTCCGGTCTCCTGACCGGTTACAAGTTCGAGGCCGCTTGCGCGATCCTCTCCCTTACGTCGCGGTGATAAGGTGTCTACCAAATCTATCGTGGACCACGGCCTCCTTTGCCTGGCTGTTCATCCGGGGCCGGGTAGCCGATTGGCCATTTCAAGAGCAGTTGCCGTAAGGTTAACAACTACCCCCACTCTATAGGAGACAGTATTGTTTCAGTATTGGCTGTCGGTTAGAATGCTCAATCGATTAATTGAGGCCGCACAGTGCACAAATTGTCCAGGAGCGCCCGAAGGTTGACTCCTAGGGGAAACCGGCCCACAGGCCACACTCCCATACAATCACACTTCTATTTATGGGAAATATGGCTTATAAATTAAAGATAATTATTACAAAAAATATTTTTTTACCTTTTATGTACTAAATCACTATTCTTAAATGGCATATGTTTATTTGAGATCAATATGGCACTTATACTGACAATGACTAAATCAGGAACTATTATTTAGGAAATGTCATTTTTTTCTTTGGTATTAAATATATAATTAAATTTCAAAAGTAACAAATGAACATTAACCGCCCTATCTATACGAACGTACGTCCACTATTTTATCATATAGGAAATTTATATAAAAAATATATACACATTATATATACACAAATTTATATAAAACGGCTACATAAAAACCGCTTATATAAACCGCTATATGTTTTGTCGGGTATATTTTAAACAAGTATTGTTATTGAGAAATGTAATGAAAAAAAACAAAGATTTACGTACTTTTTTAATAATAATCCAAGAGTAGGGCAGGGCGGTTAATTATCAAATAACTTAGTTTTCTTTTTTTATTACTTAGACTTTAGATTACAGGTATAAAAGTTACGCATAGGCTGGCCATTTGTCAAAATGACGAGTATGCAGTAGGTATCTCAAATACAAAATTACTGACCGGCTAAATGCAACTACTAGCGGTCAGTAAGTTGGCGGGAAACCGCGAGTGTAGATCAAACAATTAGAAAGGGAGAGGGAGGTATTTCTGGGATGCTCGTCATTTTAAAAAACGTTAGCTTTCTAAGCTTACAAACCCATCAGATGAGCTATTGCCTATTATTATTAATATTATATATTTAATAGGCAGGCATCTTAAGCTGATGCGCCTGAGTCCGTGCTTGTATTACAGTTTTTGTGGAAAAAGTCCAGTTTATTTTTAAAGTCATTGACACTTTTGGCACTGACCACTTCTCTACGGAGAGCATTCCATTCGTTTACCACTCTACTGCTGAGGAAATGTTTCTTGGGATTTGAATAGAATGATTCATTGCCAGGTATCGCCAGTTTGACCGCAAGCGCCTCTGGCAAAAAGGTCAGGGTGCTAACTTTACTTGGCCCTAAAACAGTGATTGCCAAACTTTTTCAGATACGGAACCCTTAGTAGGTCGCTTTCGTTTGGCGGAACCCTTTTCCGGGTGGTTTGAGGGGGCAGGAAGAGCTTCCATTTATAGTGTTGCAGCCAATTATAAAAAATTATGATTTATTAAAGGAAGTTTACCCAATCGAGTGCTTATACCATATCAAAATTAGGTTACTCTGAAGTAACATCACGAAACACAAGAGCCAAATGAATTCAAATCTAGTAAAGAATTAAGTGGACAATAACAGTCTAATATATCAGTTATTATTGTAATTTAATTTTGCTTAACAAGTTGTCCAGAGGAATTTCCAGGAACCCTAAGAGCCCTCGCTAACCCCTAGGTTCCGCGGAAAACTAGAGGTCCTAAAATAACATTTTGATAAAATAAGAGAAAATAATAAAATTGTGCATTTATAGTGAGTGGACTACAAAATACTCACTTGTATTTGCTATTAAACTCTTTTGTCCATATTCCATCTGGATTTAGCTCACCCAGCTTTAAAAAATTATCTCTTAGTATATCTCTTTTTGTACCTGAAAACAAAGACAAATTAGGTCTGTAATAGTGAAGTATCTACAGTTTGTGCCATCCGATAAGACAATGGAATTAATTCCTTATTAACTTGCAAAATGCCCAGACACAGAGGGTAGTTGTTATTTTATAATGCGTAAATCCTATTTGTTTGCAAATTTTAAATAATCGGTCGTGTCACCCTAAGACTTTCCCGGCAATCAGCCAAGGATGTAATCTCATTCAATTTAAAAATCGAGTTGCGCATGCGTCGCTGTAAAATTCGCTGTTAAACATTCGAAATGCGAGAACAACACAATGAACATTTAACTTTTATAACCGGGAAGTTATAACCCACCGTGTTTTGAAAAAACACGGCAGAATCACCAAAACAAAAAAAAACTATGTTATGGATGCCACCTGTCTTTTATAGGAAAAGACAAAAACTATTTTTTTTTAATATCCAAAAAAATGAAAGAGAAAAAAAAATTAAAAAAGTTAAAACAAAAAACCCAATCTCAAAGTGTGGGCTAAATATTGATGGGCATTGGATTTGGTCCACAGAAAATCCTCTTCCCTCAGACGCACAAAAGAAAAAAGAAAAACACGCAGGTATGTTTAAAATTCGCTTGTAAATCGACTTGAAAGGCACACGGCAAATTTCCCATCGTGTCCACGGTGTGCAGACCGCCAACATGCAACTTCACATAAAAAAATAACTGCCTCGCTTTGCAAACTGCTCCCCCGGCAGATTAAGGAGGTTTCCAAGCCTCGCGATGAATTTTCAATGACCGTCTTTACGAGATGTTGAATCGTAAAAGATCGAGTTGGACGCGCTGGCCGCCGATAGTCGCGTTCAGACGGAAATTAACGCCTTTAAATAAAAAAAACAAAGCCACGGCCTCGACCAATCAAGTGAGTGTTCAGCACATCACCAGCTATCAAACTCGAATTTCGCGAATACAATTTTGTTAGCTGTCAAAATATGGTAGAAATGCACGAAAACCAGGGTTGGCTTGATTTTCCCCAACCCAAAAAAACCCACTGGGTTAAATTGGGTAAAACCCATCTGAAAAAACCCGAGGGTTTTTGACGAATGTGGGTTTTTGAAAAAATACTTGTTTATATAAATAATTATTGAATCAATGAACGGTTATAGCATTATATCCTTTAAATCTTATCCTGTTGTGATCTCCCCGACAACTGACAATAACAATTTTCGGGGGAACTCCCTTCATGGTAGTATTACAACTTTATTAAGTAGTAAATAGATTTGGATTGAGAGAAAAAATGCAATAAAATGGTAATAAAATAAAATAAAATGGTAAATTAAAATACATTCATTTAAAATACACATTAACTCTGAAAAAACCCAAAACTCCCCGAAAAAGCCCGAAAAACCCCAAAATAATTCAGTGGGCAGATATTTTTTGATAAAACCCGGGTTTTTGCAAACCCTGACGAAAACAGCGAAAAAACACCAGGAAACATTAAAAAACACCGGGAAACCATGACAAAACAGGTTTGGCGAACATAAGCTGCACACAGGCGCGAAAACAAAACAACAAAATATGCGGTTTTTGTTACAATTTCAAACTTACGTGGCGCAATGCCGCAAATTTAAATACTTCATTCCACCTTACATTTGTATTGTGGACTTTAAATATTATTTGTGACGCTTGTATATCAGATATTCCAATCAAAATTTCACAATGTGATTTCGACCCAACAACGCACCTGTGTACCGAATTTCAAGTTGCTAAATCCAATATTTCGAGATTGAAGTATGACTAGTGCGCCCTCTGGTGGACCGATTTCAACCCCAATCTTTTCAACACTTGCCATGACCAAACCATGTCTGCATGCCAAACGTCAGCTCAATCGAATGAAGCTTTTGGGCGCTATCGTGGAAGAATACACATAGACAGACAGACAGTCTAGAAATGGTCTTAATCGTCTCGGGGGGGGGGGGGGGGGGGGGGTCGTCAAAACGTCTTTCGTCTTTCGATGGGTGGGCAGGCGGGAGGTGCAAATGACTTGTACTGATTTTCCCAGTTATAAATCTTTTTCATTGATTAGTCGATCAGTCTGGTGGGAACATTTTAACAAATTACAAAAACTGAAAAAATCTATGTGATTTACGGATACGTCACTCTTCTGGAAAGAATATGCCATATCATTAACAGAAGACTCAAAAGAAGCACTGAATCAAACGGACCTAAGAATCTACACAGATGGATCAAAAACCAACAAAGGTACAGGATGTGGTGTCTTCTCGGAAGATCTAAATATGCACATCTCCAAACCACTCGGAGCACACAACACAGTATTCCAAGCAGAATGTATGGGAATAATAGAAGCTTGCAACGCAGTGAAACAACGACAGCTAAAACTCGAAAACATATGTATTCTATCGGACAGCAGGTCAGTGCTACAGGCACTGGGAAGCGATAGATTTACATCCGGGCTCATATACGAATGTCATCAAAGCCTCCTCGAGGTATGCGGAAAAGGCAATAAGGTGACACTGCAATGGATCAAGGGACACAGTAACTCAAGAGGAAACGATGCTGCGGATGAACTAGCCCGTAAGGGCTCAGACACACCGGCATACGGACCCGAACCTATCGTGCCCCTACCATACTCGCACATAAACAACCAACTTGACAACCACTACAAACAACTACATCAAACACACTGGAAAGAGATAAGACACCTGCAGACAAACCAAAGAAATAGTAATGGAATACAACCACAAACTTACCAAAACACTTCTAAGGACAAAAAGGCCCCAACTACGCAAACTAGTGGGACTGATAACAGGACACAACACACTAAACAAACACCTCTTCAAAATGGGCGGAACGAATAGCCCTATGTGCAGAGCATGCATGGAGGCGGAAGAAACCACAAAACACATTCTGCTAGATTGTGAACAGGTAGAAGTATACAGGACAAAACACCTTGGGACCCCAGGCACCCTGCGCGAGGCGGCAGGAAACCTGAAAGCCCTGCTGGCTTTCGTAGAGAAACTGGGGTGGGTGGAAAAGCGCTACCCCCGTTACATGCAAAATAGGCACACTGGATGTCGACTTGCGGAGGAACGCCCAGTATAACTAACTAACTAACTAACTAACGGATACGTCACCCTTATTTTCACCCTTATTTATTTAATTTTATTTTTATTTTATTACATTTAAACCTTATAATACCAATAGATTATCATTTAAAAGAAGTCTGGCTAATTTAAGAAATCGCAGAATGCATCTGGTGGGATCTAGAAATTAGACCAAAATGAAAACTCATTGCTCTCATTTACACTGTCTTGACATTTCTGTACATGTTAATTGATCCTATAATTCCACGGAAAAAAAACATCGGGCTGATGTTCATAATAACTAAAGCCTCGCAGGACTCTCATGAAGTTTGTGGCAGTGCGTCTGTTTAATACGGGTCACATTCGTTTAATGCGAGTCACTCTGACCCGCATTAAACGAGCCTGGCCAGAGCAGAACCAGATGTTATAATAAGCTATCGTTATAATGTTAAGTATCATATTATGACCAATTTTCAGGGCTGCGAAAATAGGGGGCCATCATTTTGATCAGTTTTTCAGGTGCCAGACCTACAATATAGATCAGTCAGATTATTTTTTTAAATCAATGTTGCATTCGACTAGACAGTAAAATGATTTTCTATTTTGAACAAACGATTTTCATATTTATATTCTCAAAAGAATTTCCCAGCTCAACCCACCGGAAAATGCCCCTACAAAATATGTCTGGTATTTAGAATTAGTCACTGAATAATCCTATCGACGTTTAGTGACTAGGAAAATTCACTAGCTCCCAGACTATAATAAACAGATCAGGATACTCACGATTGCTTTTGCTACCGGGCGATTTGCCTTTGCTACTGTTGGACGAGCTGGGACGGTTGAAGCTTTGTCTGCTGTCACCTCGCATTTCCTCCTCGCTCGAAGTCCAATGCAAACTGCGAATGTCGGTGAATACTACCTGGTGGTCCGGCTTTGGCGTTGTCTTCGGTTGCACTGGTTGTTCGCAAGGGGGCGCTTTGTTGGCGGTTGGAGAAGGGTAAGTGTTGGTGTGGTTTGGATGTTGAGTTGCTCCCCGCATGTTAAAGTCATTTTGGAAAGAGGTCACTGGTTTGGGAGGTTGGTGTGTGGCTGTGACCAGAGCTTTGTTGGCGGTTGGAGAAGGGTAAATATTGGTGTGGTTTGGTGCCCGCATGTTAAAGTCATGTCGGAAAGAGGTCACTGGTTTGGGAGGTTGATGTGTGGCTGTGACTGGAGATTTGTTGGAGGTTGGAGACGGGTAAATATCGGTGTGGTTTGGCTGGTGGGTTGGTCCCCGCAACTTAACGTCATGTTTGAAAGAGGTCACAGGTTTGGGAGATTGGTGTGCATTTGTGACTGGATTGGGAGGGCCAGTTTTTGTAACTGGACTGATGTATCCTTTGTCTTTTGGATAATTCCGGTATGATCCTGCAAATACAGAGAGCAACGTTGTAAGGAGTATACTGTGCCAGCTTGCAGGTTTGACATTCTTTGATTTGACACGTATCGTACGAATTTAGACACTTGCTGACACAAACGAGTGGATAGTTTTGGTAACACATGTTTTCTTCCTACATCTTGTAGTTGGAGACACTTAGTTTTCGACACATCGCTGATCAGGAGTATCAAACCAGTGACCTATATGAGGTGTTTGCGACTGCGCGACAAACATTTTAAGAAGTAACAATTCGAAGGGAGAGGTGGAATACGTTTATTATTCATTGAAGAGCGATAACTAACCTTGATTTTAAAAATAATTAGGAAGATCTACGACTTTTTATTTTTATGATATCCCTGTGTAACTAAAGTTTATTTTTTAATTGTTGAATAAAAACCCTACATATTTTAATTGTTTGTGTATTTATAATATAAAAACTCCTGACTCAAAAACGAAATAATGTCATTTCCTTCTCGATAAAAACATAATTTCTCTAAAAGTAAAGCGATAACCATCATAGTTCATAGTTCATAGTTACTGTTCACTTTATTTCAAAAAATCTTTACAGACTGTACAAACCTATACACAAGACAATCAAAAATAAATTAATAACTGTTTGAGCAATTACAAATTAAAGAACTTCAGAAAAATTCAAACCCAATAAGGACAATATCAAATTCAGTCAGTCAAAAAAATATTTACACTTCAAAAAAAAACAATATAAACGGAGCTGCCATGGAATTCACCGACCGAAGTCGGGCCCATCATATAGTGTTATTACACTTCTGGGGGGTGAGCAGTGGATTCCGGACTAACGACCCGGTTTATGACAGCTGTCTTGCCACATGTGAGCGTGCACCTTACTACCCATTCAAGCGTTCACCCATTAAATCCCCTTATGGGTACTGAATAAAATTCAAGAAAAAATTGTAATATTAAAATTTAAAACCCATAAAATAAAGAAAAAGAAAAATAATAATAATTAAAACCATGTGAAATAATTCAAATTTTAATACATTACATTTTCGTCGTGTCCAATTGACGGCTAAAGACCGCTCTTGGACGTGTCAAAATAATTGGGTTATGTAGTAAGTTTCGTTACTACTCTTTACTGAACATACATAGGTAGTCAAGAATTAACTACTAGATTGTCAAACTATAAATATAAATAATCAAAATGGAAGCTTAATATTTGAAGTAGTTAGTGATTCGAAAAGAAACGTAGTAAAATTATTTATCGTAATATTCAAATTGTCAGTAAAATGTTAAATAATCAAATTAAATCAACGTTAATATTTTAAACTAAAAGTACAGATATAAGACCATATAAAATAATCAGACAATAAGGCTCTACTTTTTTAAGTAATATAAATGGGCACAATATTTGAAAAATCGTGGCCCTCAAATTCGGCCAAATTATAGAAAGGGTGGCCTATCAGCATCTCCTTGATGTTTTTTTTAAATTGTATGTCCTCCAGCTGTTTAAATTTTGTAGGGAGTTATAGAATTTAATGCTAAGGTACAAGTAGCTTTTCTGTACTTTTGCCAGTCGTATTCGGGGTACGCATAAAAGGGAGCTACCGCGGGTATGATGCGAATGAATGTCTGCATTAATTGGGGTTTCTGTTAGGTGCTGTCTAGCATACATTAAACACTGGTATATGAACGCCGAATACATAGTCATTACCCTTGCCTTGATGAAATATTCTTTGCATGAGGTCCTAGTCGTTACCTGATACATGCTGCGCAGTGCTCTCTTTTGCAAAAGAAAGATTCTTTTACTGGTTGCAGCATTTCCCCAAAATAGTAGTCCATAAGTCATTAATGAGTTAAAATACGCAAAGTATACTGATTTGGCTGCCGCAAAACCACAAAGACTTCTGATTTTTTTAATAGAGTATATCGAGCTACATAGCTTACTAGCTAATTGTTGGATGTGCGCATTCCATTGTAATTTACTGTCAATTCTTAATCCTAGAAAATGTATATCTTCTGTGATGTCGATTTCAAAATAGTCGTGTAATTCATTTAAATAGTCAACATTGGCAGGTCTTAAGCGAAAAGGAATTATTTTTGATTTTGTAATATTTAGACGTAATTCATTAGAATTAAACCAAATCAAGAGTTGATCAATCGTATACCTAATTCTATTTATTAATGATTCCTTATTTTGGTCACAGAAGATAAGAGATGTGTCATCTGCAAACAGTGTAATGTCATCATTCTCGGATGACACACATCCCGGCAAGTCATTGGTGTACCTACACTAAAAATAAAAATGGACCTAGAATGGAACCTTGAGGTACACCCTTTGTTACTAGAATCGGTTGGCTTCTTGTTCCATTTACTTCTGTCGTTTGATACCTATTTTGCAGGTATGATTGAATTAGATTTAGCCCTTTGTCTCTGATACCATAGTGTTCTAATTTATTCAGTAGAATATTGTGGTTAACGCAGTCAAATGCTTTTGATAGGTCACAAAATAATGATAAATTTAATTACATTTTTTTACCGATTCAAATTAAATTAAAAAATATTATTTAAAATTACAAATCACAATAATAATAATATTTAGTCCCATTCAATTTAAACAAATAAAATTTTAAAATATGTAAAATTTAGAAACGAAATTACAAATTATAATCATTTACAAGCATTCATCATTTACAAATTAAAACCAATCTATACTGCTTGAAAATCGTCCGTGGTAAATTGTGTGTATTCTTCAAAGGTGTAAAAAGTATTTTCTAAAAGAAACTTTTGTAACGACTTTTTAAATTTATTGTTATTTTCAATGTCTTGAAGATATGGAGGTAACATATAAAAAAATAGGGACTTGACTTGTCTCGCTATTTTTAACTTTGTACTAGGTAACATGTACTTTGATTTATTTCTGGTGTTTTTGTCGTGAATATCGGACAAAAAGATTTGATGGTCTCTTTTCTTGTAGAAATTCGTTAGTACATTGAAAAGGTACAATGAAATAAACGTTAAATTTTCAGTCGTTTAAAATGATTTCTAAATGATTCGTCCCATTTCAAATTTGCTATAATGATTATTGCTCTTTTTTGCAGTTTGAATAGAGGTTCTTTTTCATAGCATAGCAACTTCCCCACGCAAAGTAATAATAGCGCAAGTTAAAATACATTCAAAATAGCTAAAATACACATTTCTAGTCTCTACTTCATTTAGCGTTTTCCTTAAGATTCTTAATGTATAACATGCCCGACTTAATCTGTCCTCGAGTATTAATTTGGATTATTATTGATGTCAGCTATGAATTAATTGATTCCACCTTTTCCGATTGAGCGAATCATAGAAGAGCTATCATATTAGTTTAGGCTAAATAATGTGTATCAAAAAGATATGGCAGCTCCGCTCTTCAAATGTTTGCAAAACAAGAGGAAACGTTAATTTCAATTTAAGCCCTCAGGCCCCGATTGGCCGATATCGGCCACAATACGATTCAGCGTGACGGTCCCGTTTTAATTTTATTTTAATTTAATTTGTTTTTTTTTATTATGTTTTATTATGTTCATATATTTCATTTTAATTATGGGTACAGTGGTTTGGCAGTAATTAATGTTTTGATGGGACAGTGTCGTAATTCAATTTTTTTACTAATTTTTACCAAAATTTTTTGGGACAGCAACTTGTCAATCGGCTGAGAAGCCGAGGCCTGAAGGATTAAAAATCTTTGTTTTATTGATCCATTCTGGTTTTTCTTACCGAAATTGGAATTTCCAGATGTAACATTCGGTGATGAATTTCTAAATTGTATCGAACTCGGTCTTTCGTTGCGGTTGTCTTTTCCCGAACTAGATGGCGACTCGTACACACTCGTACGCTTAGGCCTGAAATGACAAAGAGAAATAAATATTCTACATATACCATCCCTCCTTTGCATGCGTACAAAATCAAATCAAGTTTATTGTCTTCAAAACCTTATAAATAGCACAGTATACCAAAAGAGCAGTAGTATACTCTCGAGCGACACGGCGATGCAGGGATAGGGTGCAAGGGAAGTGAGCAGAGGGATACGTCTCGGCCGAACGCAGTCGCTCAGGCGTTATGCGGGTGGGGATTATGACATTTCTCAAACGTTTGAATATCTGCTCTTTCGTTCGACGCACCATATGGCGCGCATACCCGCTTGCTTCTGCGAATTTTGTTCAACGACACTTCGCCCCCTCGGCGCGGACGACGCCTGTGGAACAATGTCTAGTAATCGTATTACGATTTGTGGTAGCCCTTAGGACTCGGAACGTCGCTTGCTTCGATTTCAAATTTGTTCTAAGAGAAAAACCACATTAATTTTAACTGTTTTTCACTTTCGAAACTGTACTTACCTGTTTCCATCTTAGAACAACAGAAAGTTTTGTAAGAGAAATAGCAAAAAACACATGATAAATATGTTTCTCTTCCGAAGCTGTTAATGTTTGCATATTAATGAAGATTTTGTAATATGATCGATTTTTATTTTTAGATAGCCTGCAACCCCCTCAGGGGGTCGCGACCCACTGGTTGAAAAACACTGGTCTATTTGAACATTAAAAAACACATTAATCCCTGGGTGGCCACGCATGCCGATCGGCGTTTTTAGTATTATCCGTATTTATTCAATTATCGGCTCTATTTCATCCTCGACTGTGGTAAAAGCCTGCTAATAATGAAGCCTGCCATTGAATAAGCCACCGTTATATATTAGTATGCTTGCACACACCTTCTACAAACAAATTTTCGAGGGCTTCGAAAATTTTGCGTGGACTGACTGGCTTCCGAAAGGTTAAATAACAAAACAAAGCTAGTCTAAATTATTGTGGCAATTGAGCTTAATGAATTCGTTCCAAAACTTAATTGTTTATAACAATAAACGAAATATTAATAAGGCATTTCCTTTCTATAGCAGTTACCTACTTGAAATTTAACATGTAACCAGATTTTTTTTACTATTTTTTAGAGGCTGTTAAGCGGATCTCACCATATTAAAAAAATAGCCTTACCCTCGCATTTTGCTGTTTTGACACCTGACCATTTTATCGATGTGTTTCATCGATTCCGGGACTATTGGTGTTAAAGTAGGATTTCTATAAGACCCTTTGAACTGAAACAATATTAAAAACATATACAAATTGAATAAAACCGGTCAAGTGCATTTAAGACTCGCGCACTGAGGGTTCCATACCTTATTTAAGGGATTCTCGATATGAAATATTTGAACGCATAGTGACTACAAGAGGACCTTTAGCAGGCAGTTGATATTGGTATCGTCGATCTATATGTAAAGGTGGGTATCCATTAGGTTTGCGCATCAACTCTGCTCCGCGCATCTGCATTGCTCCAGTAGTGGATACGTTCGCGCTCCATTTCGTTCGCGCGGAGAGTGCGAAGTGCAACTTTGCACTCTCCGCGGCGAGCGCCCCAAGCGGTGGCGGTAAATGCGCTAACACAAAGTGGAGCGCAGTGTGTTCATAGAAGCGAGCAAACTGAGACGTTGGTGGGTACGTCTCGCGCATCATGTTCGGCGTTCAGTAAACGCGAATCCATCTCTATGGAGTGGGCCGAAGAGAAATGTCCAGCTCTAATCGAGGAGTACCGAAATTATACAGTGCTGTAGGATCCGAAGGATGAGAAATTTACAAATAAATTCTGGCGACGACATGTTTGCTCAACATTCGAATGAAAACTGCAGAGCACTCGTTGTTCTTGAGTTGATGCACGCACCGTTTCCATTTGAGCAGTTGCAGATGCGCGGAGCAAAGTTGATGAGCGAACCTAATGGATACCTATGTACCTTAAGACCTTGTACGTGCCAAAACTACGAATTTAATAGCATTTTTTATTGTTATTCCGATACATCGAAAATATCGACGGTTAGATATTGATGTTTGATGTTTTTTACATCGATGGTGTCTTACGACGTTTCGGAACCATCGATGTTCCTCCGTCAATATTTCTCATTTATACATTATGTTTTCTTTTACTCCATATCCGAATAAAAATATTTTATCAAAGTTGATATTTTTTAACACTTTAAAGTACTTAGGGTTCGGCAAGTAATTTCAAGTATACTATACCGAATAAAGATTATAGCAGATTCGGAATCAGCGTGGTGAATATAGTCAGGTGAACATCGAATATTGTCACAAACATGGTAAATATGTACGTGACTTTGAAACTTTAATATCTCGAAATATTGCTAATTTCAAGAGTCCGATGCTATTTTCTTTTAAATTTGGCATTAAAATGATTGAATCTATCGTGTGTATTTTTTTTTGTTCTTTTTGATAAAGGTTCCTATTACATTACATTTTTATCTCGTCCAATTGACCGCTAAAAACTGCTCTTGGATGTGTCAAAATAATTGTGTTCCCTAATCCTAATCCTGAATCCCCCTCCCTTCTCTTACTTTTCCAGCACCTCAGACCGCATAGTAAGACCAACTCTCCCTAACCTAACAGCTACTTTCCTAGATCTATTCCCACTATATAATCTTCCTCCATTACTTATGTCTCATCGTCTAAATTATTAACTAAATTATTCCCTAACAGGCATCCCTTCTTACGTTTATCCCTGTAATGTCCATATTGTGGTTCCTATGTTAAGTACTTAAAACAGTGTTGTCCCTTGTCTTTGTCCATAGGTTGGCTACTAACCATAGTTCCCACCCCGTTGTCAAGACAACACAGGAAACGAAGAAGAATTTGCCATATTGGCACAATCGCTAGCAACCAAGCTGCGTGGAATTGCCACAAATAATAAGAAGAAGATGAAGAAATAATTGTGTTAGGTAGTAAGTGTCTTTACTAATCTTTACTGAACTTATATAGGTAGTCAAGAATCTAACTACTAGATTGTCAAACTAAAAATATAAATAATCAAAATAGAAGCCTAATATTTGAAATAGTCAATAATTCGAAAAGATACATAGTAAAATTATTCATCGTAATATTTAAATTGTCAGTAAAATGGTAAATAATCAAATTAAAACTACGCCATGCATTTAATAACTAAAAGTACAAATATAAGACCAAATAAATAAACCAGACAACTAAGCTCAATATTTAGTCATGGCCCTCAAATTCGGCCAGATCATAGAAAGGGTGGGCTATCAGCAATTCAGCATCTCCTTGATTTTTAATTTTACGTCCTCCGTTTAACAGTTGTAGGGAGTAGAATATAGAATTTATTGCTAAGATATAAGTAGCTTTTCTGTAATTTTGCCAGTCGTATTTGGGTATGCAGAAAAGGGAGCTTAAAATGAACATGGACAAGACAAAGGTTATGGCGAAAGCCGATCTCACACCGAATCCCATTTCATCGAATGGACAACAGCTAAAGCAGGTGAAGGAGTACACATACCTAGGACAGGTGATAAAGCTCGGCCGGGACTCGATGATGGCAGAGATACAGCGAAGAAAACAATTGGGATGGGCAACCTTGGGAAGCTGAGCTTCGTGCTGAAGTCCAGAATTCCCCAATCGCTCAAGACGAAGGTGTATAATAAGTGCGTGTTACCGGCTATGACGTATGCTTGTGAGACATGGACACTGACTGCTAGGATGATCCACGAGCTTAAGGTGGTGCAGCGTAACATGGAGCGAGTCATGCTCGGCATGTCGTTGCGTGATCGAGTCCGAAACGAGCTCATCAGACAGCGCACCAAGGTGGTCAAAGAGTGGCCAAGCTGAAATGGGCTTGAGCCGGCCACGTGGCCCGACGACACGACAAACGGTGGCGCAAGCGCGTTTTGGAATGGAGACCCCGGCTAGGCAGAAGAAGTGTGGGCAGACCACCGGCCCGATGGTCCGATGACATTTAGGAGACAGCTGGACCAGTCTGGATGAGGAAAACGGAAAACTGATCTGTATGGAGAGTGATTGGAGAGGCGTATGCCCAACGGTGGGCGAATGCGCGCTGATGAAGAAGAAAAGGGAGCTGCCGCGGGTATGATGCGAGTGAATGTCCGCATTAATTGCAGTTTCTGCGAGGTTATTCCAAGGTGTATGTAGTCTGGCTTCCTAAAGTTTTGACATTTTAGGAAAAAGAGAGTTGACACCAAAACAAAAGTGCCATCTCGAAAAATACATATTTTTAATAAATAAACTGAACGAACCAGAAAACAGTCATCCAATCTCTCCCTGAGAAACGTGTTTATATCCCAGTAATTAAACGTTTCGCATGGAATATCGCACCCGAAGAGTTCGCGGTAGTCTTTCAGCAACCTCGTAACGTTCATCTCTTGCCTGCTGGAGACTACTATACTCAGCAGCTCTGATTTCAAAGTCGAGAGTTCCTCTTCCATTTTAGAAAAGACGAATATAATCTAAATATGCAAAACAAACAACTATCAACAGAATGCCTAATTCACTCGCACGCTGCTTCTTGCCGCCAAAAATCGCAAACGACACATAACCTCAAAACCAAAGAACCAGAAAGAGACTGCCGAAAAGGGCGTTGCCAACAGACTTAAAATTTTATGATATATTGACATAATTAGAATAATATTGATTGGTACCTAGTACATAGGGAGGTACTTTACAACACTTTCTATGTTGGTAAAGAAGTACAATAATAATTTATTAAAAAAAACAGGACGTTTTAAAATCAGTGGTAAAATCGTTTTTATGATTTTCATTCAAATATAATCGTTGCTGATATTAAAGTTCTCTATTCGTGTAATGAGGCGAGCTAATTGTCTACCACAGGGGAAAATACCTAACCTAACCTAACCTTATTTGGGAATCGTTCGCATAATAGATAATAAACTAATTGTTTAACACCTATATGGAAACACGACTTTTATAACATTTTATAACCAACCGTAAAATGGCAAATGCGCTGGATCACATAGGATGCGCCGTGCGGAACTAATCGATATTGAGCGTTATGGACTGATTGTGAGGAGGGGGAAAGGTATTGAACGCGGCAAGTATCAAGGTTACACAGTTTAGCTAACATTGTTATAAATGCAAAAATGCAAGTTGGTCAAATTGACCGATGTTTCCACATAGGTGTCAAAACATGTTTGGGCAAAAACGGGCTACATGCACACTGAAAGATAATGAGGTCACTGCAGTAACCGGCGATGGAGAGCAGTAGCTTATCATCATATCACCGAGGGCGGCCATGAGCCGAAATGCATTAATCTGGTGGAGATAATGTGGTGTGACTTCCGAGCAGGCATATAACTCTCATGGTCTCTTTCCTCCCTGATTGTCAGCCAGTGAAACGCCTTTCTAAACTCCGAGATGTGGTCGAAAATTAATCAACTTCAGACGTTTTGTAGTCGCTCAACGTTGGTGGCTAACTCCTCAGTGTTGTAGAGAAATACGTCACCTTCATAATGTAGAAGAGGATGGAGACCAGACTGAAAAATATAAATCTTTAATCCCTCTGTCGCCGGGATATTTTTCAGCATATTCTACTCGGGAAGTCGGCCAAAGAATTTGTTTTTCATCTCCCTGATATAGGGCCGCCACGAGAGATTTTTAAGAGGTAGATAACATGGTTTTTAACCTTGAAATGAAAGGCACAACATCGCTTTGGTAAAATAGTTACTGCCAAATAATCTAATGGATTTTGAAAGTGCATAACAACAATCTATTGATTTTGGATCACTCGTAACTTAACAATACTCGTAAGTCGTCTTTTACAGCTGCAATGAAGCTGCAGTACAATGAAGTGTCCGTATCTTCCGGTGGGTGAGTGTATTTGGATGTTGTCGTCATAAATGATATTTTGCATTAATAGAGTTGGTGTCTAGGGTAATAAATAGTAGAGATTAAAGGAGCGGGGATAAAACACTAACTCGGGAGACTTGTGGTAGATTATTTTACTTAAATATAAATTTAAATTTGCTTCTTTTTCTATACAAACTGTAGCCGCTTTTTTGTTGTCTAACGTGGATCCGGCAGCACTTGACCCAGCAGAACGTGTAGGTACCTTTATTGTTTACGAATTATCTTCGCCTGGTACAGCAGTTTCTTACTGTGAGCAGTAAGATGTTCATTTACGTAAATTGGTTTTGAGTCTGCGGGTAAACCAATGTCCGAAGTAGTGACACCACTGTTAGTCCGCCTAGAGATTTGAAAATATACGTTACTTTACCATTAATCTTATGGATGATTTTTAATCGGTTTTTGGGCACATCAACATAATGTAAAGATAAAATACCCATAAAGGAAAAAAATACATTTTTACAATTTTTACGCCGTTTTCTGACTCAAATCATAGAAAAGATATTTGATAAGAACACGTAGGTATTATTAGGTATTAGAAATCTTCATCATATAAAAATAATGTTATCGGTATTGCGTTCGACCGCCTGGCAACGCTAAAACGGCGCGTATTCTGTCGTAGCAAAGATGTAAGTTTGGTGGGTCCCATCAAACTTGCAGAAGGCAGATTTGCAGACGGCAATCTTGCAGACGGCATTCTTGCAGGCGGCAGTTTTGCAGAAGGCAATCTTGCAGAAGGCAGTTTTGCAAATGTCAAACTGACGTTTCGAGGGTCGGCATTTTTGCAGACGGCATTTTTGCAGAAAATGAAGTTAGAAGCAAAACATCGTATTTAAAATTTAGTGTTACCAGAGTAGAAATCGACAAAAGCCGCGTTTTCATATGTCAGGGTAGGGAAACCAGTCCACTTCTTTGAGTGTCCTCTCCATCGCGGATCTCAGCAATCAACTTTCGATTTTAGGGAAAGAAAAACCTAACCTAACCTAACCTAACAGAAAAACTTAAAACATTTTTTTTAATGTTTAGTTTGATGTACTGAATCATCCACTACAAGGATGCCGGTAATTAATGTCACTTCGATTTTAGGGAAAGAAAAACCTAACCTAACCTAACCTAACAGAAAAACTTAAAACATTTTTTTGTTTAGTTTGATGTACTGAATCATCCACTACAAGGATGCCGGTAATTAAATGTGGAGAGGTAAAAATATTCACCACTTTAATTTACCCTGACATGATAATTTGCTACTTCTTTTTCTAAATTTAAAATTAATAACCTATGACCGCTTTACTGCTTTATTTTTGGTTTGTAAAATAATATAAAATTATTTTATTCATGTAATCATGTCCTAATGCGCCATTCTCAAACGTTGCTAACTTCGGGTTTGTATGCAAGTTTGCTTTCTGCAAGAGTGCCGTCTGCAAAAATGCCGCCTGCAAGGTTGCCGCCTGCAAGGTTGCCGCCTGCAAGGTTGCCTCCTGCAAATCTGCCCTCAACAGATTTGGTACTGTCAAAAGTGACATTTGTGCAAGACTGCCGCATGCAAAACTGGCGCCCCCCAGTTTGGTGAGTTGATATCGTCGGGGGATTTTCGTTTTATTTTCCGATTTTAAATTTAATCGAGGTGAAATTATATAATTAATAATAATCAAATTGTTTGTATGTTTTTTCTCACAAGATACAATTTAATTTGTCATTTTACTACGTGCTTTAGCTGGCGACTTTAACTTTATATTATGACAGGCCGTTTACACTCTCGCGCGAGGCGCGAGGCGAGACGCAAAACCATATCAGTAAACAAATGGAACAGAGGCAAAGCTTCTAACGAGCGTACAAAATGTTTACCTACTAATAAGGAAGTTTCCAATAACACCAAAATAGAAAATACTCATGTAAATTGTAAGATAATAAAAATACATTAAGCATGGTGAAAGAATTATTTGAAAATATTGAAAAATTACGAAGTTATTCCACTTTTACTGAACGCCATACAAAACTGAAACGGCGCGCGGAGAATTCGCAGTGTGACGTCACAAGTCTCGTAGGCCGCGGTGTAAGTGACAGAAATGCACTAGACTAGAAGCGCTCGCAGTGTAGTAGTGTTTCTTGGACGCGGAGTGTGTATTGTATTGAGCTTCATATCATATTTTATGTAAATTCCTATTATAAATTAGTAGTTTGGTAATAACAATAACTAGATTGAAGTAGAAAGAGTTGGCGATTGAGAGTGGATTTGTTCGCGGACAGAGCAATAATTTGCCAAAAGTGGAAATGACTATGGTTTTAAACTTTTTGACTGACAATCCGTTGTATACAAGTGCAAAGGTTCGAGGCGTCAAACTTTCAACGTAAGTATATTGACCGTACCTGGGACATTATTTATTTACCGTAACTTGGAACCCTCGCACACATGTGCAGCTCACCACCAGCTCACCGAATGCACCGAAACCTACCTGGGTGGGACCGCCGAAGATATTGAGGGTGTATAGTGGAACGCATTTTAGAGGCAGTGTGCGAGGAACAGGAATATCGATATCAAAACAGGAATATCGAAAAGATTGTATGAACAGGAATATCGATATCAATATATCTACTTTATTATTTATACTAGGTTTTGAAAACGTGTTTAGCGCAGCTATTATTATTATTATTATATTGATTGTCCGTAGTAAACTATGTCCGCAGCTATTATTATCATTATAGTATTGTTTAAGTTCGTGTTTATAAATCGACCAATGGTATGAGTATTTAATAAAGTTAATACAATCACTTTCAGGTCTGCCCGAGAAAGCTACGGTGACGACGCCATTGGCTATGTGCAGGTACAAAGAGAAGGCAAACTATGCACAGAAAAAGCTAGAGTAACTCCCGAGCACAAAGTTAAGAGTAAGCCATATCGTTGTACATTAGTATGCAACGAAGAGGCTGAACACATTAAAAGCGTGTGTTGCGAAGATTGTGCTGCCAGCCAAGGAGGATGTAAGCATGCAATAGCTCTAGTTATGTGGTTGAACAGACGGACTGAAGAACCTTCTTGTACTTCGGTGAAATGCTATTGGGCCAAAGCTAAGCTTTCAACTGTTGGAAGTAATTTAAAATTTATTAAAACTGCCGATTTGGTTACACCGATTTCTAAAAAAACTAAAACTGCGAAGGTAGATCTGCCTCCTAGAAGCGGATCGTTTTTAATAGAAGTAGTTGAGAAATCACGAAAATTACATCTTAATTCAATACTATTGCTTTATTGTAAATCTGATAAAGATCCAACGCCTTGCATTCATTCTATGGCATGTCACTGTAAACGCCAGGTCCGGCAACCTAATGCAGACAATTTCATACAATACTGTAAAGACCACATGGAAAGGCTGATTTGAAAATGGTCTTCCAGGCCACAATGAATCAATCTGAATCTAATATGTGATTCCAACTACGGTATGGTCGCATTGCTGCCTCAAAGCTGCATGAAATCGCGCACTGCAATAAAGAAGATGGGGTGTTAATAGAGTATATTTTAGGAGCATATACCTTTAAAGTTAAGAACGCCATTAGTAGAGATAAGTATCTTCTGTTGTTATTTCAACTTTAGTCAAGGACTGGTTTCCTACTTAGCGGTTTCCCCGTTTTTTTGTTGATTAAATATTTCATTCTTTTTTTGCCAGGAAAAACTTTAGAGCCAAAAGTTCGACAAATAGTGGCTGCAAAACAAAACATTGTAATCAAGGAAAGTGGATTAATCCTCAATAAGGATTTGGTGCATCGCCGGACGGCATTTCAGAAGAATTTGTAGTGGAAATAAAATGTCCGATGAGCAAAAAAAATATCAAAAATTATAAACGGGATGGAGAGATAACAAACAAATATATGGCACAAATCCAACTTCAAATGGTATTTGCAGATAAGACAAAGGGTTTATTTTGCATTACTCACGAGGACTTCGAAACCGCTAATAAATCGAGAATCTAATTTATATAGTGGATTATAATAAACAATTTTGTTTTTAATTAATGGACAGAAGTCTATCATTCTAACATCGAAATGGTCTTCGCAGCAATACCGCACTGATTTTTCTGATAAAGATTCTTTCCGCTTCATAATCTTGCACCACTTAGCTCTTTGTTTTTTATCCTTCGGCACCTAAAAAAATGTTTATTGGCTGTAGTTACGGTAGTGTTTGTACACTTAGGTACAATGCAGTATTTGTAATGTACTTTATTAAGTTTCACAGTTTCCTTAATGATTCCGCAACCGTCTTGGGCTAACCATAAGTAGGTACTAACTGCCCGAACGGCGAGCGATCTCCGCTTTGGTGCCGACGCGGTCGGCCCGAGAGAGACTTGTGACGTCACGGCATTGTCGACCGGTCGCGCGGCGATCAATTAAGAAACGGGAGGGAAAAGTATCATAACTTCGTCATTTATGAAGATAATTGGAAAAGAAAAACACCAGGCCACATTGCAAATTTCCTATGATTTAAAAAAAAATAATAAAAAAAAAGGAAACTTCCTTATTGCTAGAAGCTTTGCCTCTGTTCTGTTTGTTTACGACATGGTTTTGCGTCTCGCCTCGCGTCTCGCGCGAGAGTGTAAACGGCCCATCAGAATGACGTGTTTGGTTACAAATCATAGACAAACCTCTCGGCGTAGGCGGTTGACTGATATAATTGGGTTGTCCAATAACGAATCGGCACGGTTTTTTTCGAAATTTGATTAGTTTGACAGTTCTTCATTCGAATGATTTGCGCCGCGTTTTTTCGTAAATAAATAACAACCGAGGGCCTTGTATTCGTCTCTGCGTAATGAACTCCACTGTATTGCTAAAAACCTGAAAAAATGGCAGAAGAGACTGAAGAGAGTGTCGTGGACACGCAGACCCAAACGCAAACGCAAAATTCACAAATTGACTGGCCAGAGCAACATACTCCAGCCTCCATTCCTGTGATATGGGGGAGGATTTACTCGATCAGAGAGTCGCAGAAGGCGCTAGGAATGACCGGCGGCCGGACGGTTCCGTCGCATAAGCTAAATGATTATTACGGTAGGTAAATATTTCACTAATTATTTGTCATGAACTTCTTCTGATGCAACAGTTGAAAATCCCTGTCAGAAACTCAAATTTGGGCGGGGAGTAGGAGCAAAAGGCCTCTTGTTCACACACGTTTTTTTGCCGTGAAAAGCGTGAAGCAAATCACAAATGTCAATGGGTCGGAGGAAATTTATTTCTGTAAGAACATGTGGAACCCGTGATGTTTTGAAACTGAACCGAGGCGTTTCACGTAATCATAAATGCTCTCAGCGATCTCTCGAGTTGTTATTCGGCGGTTTGCATCAACCAATGCCTTTATCAGTTGATCTTCAGCCAGATGATCAGCCAGATGATCTTCATCAGCTTCACTGGCCTTCCATAATTTGGTTCATCTTTAACATTAAAATTGCCAGAATGAAATTTTGCAAACCAGTTTTGCCACTGGCCTTCTGTCAATACATCTTCTCGATAGACATCCAATAACTTTTCTCTTGATTCAACAGCATTTTTACTTTTTCAAATGCAAAAAAGCAAAATATGCCAGAAACGCTGCTTTCGACTTTCCATATTTGATAGGTCATCAAACAAAAACTATTGCACAGAATCAAACAAATGCTGAAGTCAGTCCGCCCCCCACCACATGCACCACCGATACTGACCTTGTCTAGACGCCGAATCAATAGTTGGTTTGTCGCTGGCGCTGCATTGTAGGGTGACGTTGTGTCGTGTCGAAAATTTTAACTAGCGAAAATGACGTTTATTTTCGATACCTCTTCTTCTTCTAACTTTTTCGTCAAAATAGGAAAAACAACAGATAGGAAAGTTCTCATAACAAATACAGTAGAACGTCGATTATCCGAACTAATTGGGGGACAAGGGTGTTCGGAAAACCGATTTATTTGGATAATCGAACTGTATAAAAAACTGTATTAATTAAAACCATATATGGACATAATAATATGTATTGGGCTCGATTGCGTTTCTTCGTGAACTAAAATCGGAAATTAGTCCGTGTGAACGAGATAGGGCAATACGCTAGAGCGAAGTGTGAGATGACGGTTGTCACTTTTTCGCATTAAAACTGCCCGCCAAGGTCAAATCTTACACCGCACGAAATATGCTCGAATCTATTCGGACGAGTATAAGTTCGGCAGGTAGTATTTATCGACGATCGTTCGTTTCATTTACGGCTCTAACACATTGCTCTGTCTCGTTCGCTTGGACTAATTTTAGTTTTAGTTCACAAAGAAACGCAATCGGGCCCATTATCTATCTAATCTGTTTTAACTTTTTTTATTTATTACAATACTGAGTAGTAATCCAGTGAACAAAATAAATATGTGTGTATGTAATACCATTGATTTTATACACTATAAAATCAATGGTAATACATACGTACATGAAGAGGAACGAATTAACGCTTTAAAAAAGTCCTTAATTTTGGTCTGTCGAAGCAAGCCTACCCGCTTATGAGCAGCTAATTCCTGCACTTTTTTCAGTACAGATATCTGATACTGGTCGCTTTCATTTTGAGCGTCAAACCATCGCAAGACAGTATCTAGACATGTAAATGCATCAGAAGGTATAGGTATTTTTTCATCTTCATTTTCTGATTCACTAGTCGATGAGGTGCTGGCGGCATCAGCATTATCAGTCACGAGGTCTACAATATCGCTGTCCTGCATGATTTGGTACCCTGGATCTGCATCATCAACCCTCATCCATTCTTGAACGTCTTCATCACATTCATGGCAATCGAGTTCTGTTTTTGACCGAGAGTCTGCGGCCGCAGCAGTTCGGTTAACCCTTCAGGCCTCGGCCCCTCAGTCGATTGACAAGTTGATGTCTCACCAAAAACATTAATTACTGCCAAACCACTGTACCCATAATTACAATGAAACATATTAACATAATAAAACATAATAAAATAAAGCAAATTAAATTAAAATAAAATTAAAACGGGCCCGTCACGCTGAATCAGTTTGTGGCCGATATCGGCCAATCGGGGCTTGAGGGGTTAAGTGGTCGTTCGGTTGACCGACGTTCGGATAATCGACGCTCTACTGTAATTCAGTTATATCAAATTCTGCCATTTTCAAGAACTCATTTTTCACTGCTGACTAATAACGTGCGTACACCCTTAAGAAACTACGACTGACTGACTATGTAAACAGTGTGAGTCAGTTCTCAGCAGTGGCGTAGTGTGCCTTGGCGGGGCCCCGTATAAAAATTTGTTTGAAGGCCCTTTGGAAGAGTAGATTTCTCACAAAAGAAAAAAATGTTTTTGCATAAAATTAAAAGAAATATTTATTTATCAGAATTATCTATCTGTCACTTTTTCCAAAATTTTTACAAACAACTCAAATTTAATATATACTCTCCTTGCCTTTTTTTCGGCAAACTGATTTATTAAATCATTTATAGCTGATGATGACTTAAGTTTTTCTAAAGTTTCTGCCTCTATGGACAATAGTTACAGGTCTGACAGGCGTTCATGTCCCATCGAAGTACTTAGGTAGATTTTTATCAGTTTTAATTTTGAAAAACTTCTTTCAGCAGTTGCAGTTGTAACTGAAAGGGTCAAGAATAAAAAGCATGCTGTTATTACCTCCGGAAAACTGGATGCAAGACTATTGAAATTTATCAGCAATAATTCAATGAGTTCCTTAATGGAATGAATTTTTTGAATTTCAGTTTTTAAGCATGTTTTTAGAGCCTTTAATTGGTCATAAAGAATAACTGAGATGTCTTTACTGTATTTAGCTGACAGTTTTCCGGAAGCGTTCAATATCTCTTCGTTTGAAGAAAACAGGAGTTTCTCCGGTTGTTATATTTCGAACATACTACTCAGGTCGCCAGGTCAGGTCAGGTCAGGTTGGGGGCCCCGTATAATTGATACGGCAGATACGGCGGTAGCTACGCCCCTGGTTCTCAGCGACAGCACTGACGACTAACTGACTAAATGTAAATCTGCATCTACATCCTTTTAACTATAATTTCATTGCGCATGCCGGGTGAAAAAACTTAAGCCACATGCCTGCGTGGGCATCTCATACCCTATAATTTAGAATCCCCTAAATCATGAAAAAAGAATCGCAGGTATAAATATTTTTTTATATTTTAGGTTACTTGATCTTATCCCTTGATAATATAGCAAAATAAAGCACACAAGGGGAAAAAATACGAATTTGTTCTGTGGAATTTCATCAAAACATAAAAGCTGCGGCATGAGATTTATTTTAATTTTATATAAGTAATGCAAATATGTAAGAAATAACAGTAAACAATTTCAGCGTAGGAATTATGCATAAAAATACTTAGAAAATTGAATCAAAAGCAGAAAAAAGAATACATCGCATAGTCTATTGGCAACGTCACCTAACTAGGCCGGGACCTGTTCTAAGGTAAACATTTATTTTTGAATGTGCTTGCAACAATACCATGTTTATAAAAATGGCATATATTCCATGTATGCACAAAATAATAGAATTGCAAAACCATATTAAAAATGACTAAATACTGAAATTAAATAATTAAATTAAAGTTAGAAGTGGAAAATTAAAATGTCCAAATAAATTCAAATCAGAAAAAAAAACAAAACAATTTAATATAGTAAAAATTAGAATAAGAATTTAAACAAAATAGTCCTGCATTTTACTTATAACTAAGATAAAATAGTGTTAAAACTAAAACAAAGTATCTCTTAATATACGTTAAAACAAAATAATAATAATAATAAATAAAATAATAACATAACATAATATAATATAAGATTCAAAATATTCAAATGTCCAGGTTGGATTATAATGTCCAATATTTTTTAAATTCCTTGTCTTCCCTCTTTAACAAGTCAGTTTCTAAGCAGCCTTTTAAAGTAGGTCTTATTTTGTGCCGATTTTATGTCGCCAGGAAGAGCATTGAAAAACCTTGGGGCAATGAATGTATAGGTGCGCTGACCAAAAGTAGTATACCTTCTGGGTACTATCATAATAATGTCTTCGGAATACCTCGTTGATAGGGTATTTTGTTAAACAATATTTATCTGATTGAACTTAATATATGATAGTGATGTTTTTAAATATAGTTGCCTAGTATCCAACACATTATATTCATTGAAAAGATTTTCCGAAGGATAACAATACGGCTTTCGCATGATAATCTTTAAAATCGACTTGTGCAATATCTAAGGGGTAAAGAATGGTTTTAGAACAACTGCCCCATCCTATCATCCCGTAGCTCGAAAGTGTATCCTAGTTTACGAACTTTAGATGCTAATTTATCCGTGTTTTCTTGCCATCTTAGTTTATTATCTATGGTGATACCAAGATACCCCCGAGGAATGCGCTGGGTTAATATTTTTATTTTCCATACAGATTTGACGACTCCTGAGTTTACAGTGGGCAGAGCCCTCTCGTGCAACCTCTGCTTGAGGACAGACACATTTGTAGAAGTTAAAAATATTAGTAAACTACATTTTTCACTGACAAGAGACTGCGGGTAAGTGTATTTGTGACTATTATTATTTTATTTTGAAAACCATTACGATTTACGATCTGCCATATCAAAAATATTTATTAGATAAAAAAATATCATTCGACAAGGTCATAAATATCAGATGATCACATAAGTTTCTGCCTAATTTTTCCCACTATAAAGTTAAGATAGACTAATAGATGGCATTGTCATCGTATTATTTCTAGCATATCTCTCCATATTATTTCTGTGATGTAAACAGCCTATATAAAAAATGCAATAGATGGCACTAATAATTGAATGTTATTATTGTTGTTGGGTTTTCATAATCAATCGGTCCTTTATATAAAAAAAAAAACATTTATTACACTGGCATACACACATTTTGGTACATGGATTTTAGACCTGATAGTAAGTCTTGTAAAATGATATCAAAAATGCAGATGATTCATTTGTATCAGCTCTAGTTTACGAGATAAACTTATTTATTTTATTTATTTATTAATTTACAATAACTTTATATATGTCATAAACACACCATTAACATAATGTGGTTGAGTTGGGAGAGATTGAGCGCATCCTATGGTGAAAATGTTTATCCGCATTCCTAAGTAGGTCAGAGACCCGTATCTAGAGATGCTGATTTTTGTTTAATGGTATCGACGAGCTGACTCTTTTGATATTATGAACTTACGTTGCATTGCATAGTTTAAAAAAAAATATAATATTAGTTTAAATAAATTAATAGTTAAAAAAACAACACTAAAAACACGCTTTTGGGCTATGATACGATATTCACATACACACGGCTATGATACGATATTCCATCATGGAATGCCAGTGCCTATCTTTCGGCTTCATCATCAGACCTTGAAACCTAATCGTGGTCAAAGTTCATTCCAAGACTTTTCTAACAAGTCCAAACACAGCTATGATACGATGTTCCATCATGAAGTTCCAGTTCATATCTTCCGACTCCATCATCAGATCAGTTCGACAGTACCATATTATTGTATTGTCATCAGAACTACATACAGCTGCCAATTTTCATGACGCTACGATCCTTGGAAGATGGTTAAATTAGTTACCTTAGATATTAGCGGCGATTAATATTTATCGCGGCGCGCGGCGAGGAAGGAAAGGTTACCTTTTGTATCAGAGATTCTGTGTCTCCTCGATACTTGCTCGGGTCTGCAGGAGTGACAGACCTCAGCTTACTCAACTCGATAAGGAGGGAAGGATGAGGTGGTAGCGCTGGCTAATGCATTGAACGGCTCACGAAGAGTCGTAGCTACAGAAGCACTTACTAGGAGATGATAACTCGAGGAATGATAATTGATTGGTCAAATGTACTGGTTTATATACCCTGATACATGACGCAATCCTGAAAGGAGTGATGAAATAAAAGTGTCAATCCGATTGATTTGGAGAAAATGGCATGACTCACCGCCTGTGACTGCATTAATTACCGAAATTCGATGGAATTTAATAGCAGTGCAAGTGCAGAATCTATTGTTTTTGCGTTTATGAATTTCTACAGAATTCATTGGTTACTCATGCTTTTATTGACTGTATGTAGGTACTGAAGTCCCTACACGTGTTAAAAATATGCATTATCATATCATAAGTTTTTTATTCAAAATAGTACGAAATCGTAACTTTTGACGTCAATAATGCATACAAACATACATAAATGATAAAAAATTAAGATATTGTGACATTATAACAAATTATTGTGATATATAACGTGATATTAATCATCGAGGTAACCATTTTATTTCCAAGGGTCTTTGTCGTCTAGATAATCATTTATTTTATAGTAGCCCTTTGAGTACAGCTTCTTCTTAATAAATGACTTAAATTGTATCACAGATAAATTTTGCATGTTTACTGGGACTGTATTGTAGAAGCGTATACATTGCCCTTTGAATGATTTTGTGGTTTTGGAGAGTCGACTTTTATGGTCAGCAAGTTTATTTTTATTTCTAGTATTGACACCATGCCTATCAGAGTTTTTTGAAAACAGTTCTTTATTTTTATGCACATACATTAAGTTTTTATAGATGTAATGAGATGCAAGTGTCAAAATATTGATTTCTTTAAATTTTCCGCTTAACGACTGTCTAGCACCCAATTTATAAATAGCGCGGATGGCTCGTTTCTGTAGTATAAATATTTTATCAGCGTCAGCAGCATGACCCCACAGCAAGATGCCATACGACATCAAGCAGTGAAAATAGCTGAAGTAAACCAGCCTCGCGGTGTCTATATCTGTTAAATTACGATTTTTTTTACAGCATATGCCGCAGAACTTAGCCTGTTGGCCAATTTCTTAATGTGTGGGCCCCATTGTAGCTTTTTATCTAAAGTCATACCAAGGAATACAGTGGAATCGACCAGTTCTAGGCGCTCATTTTTTATGATAATATTTGGCCCTATTTGCTTTACGTTTGGAAGTGAGAATTTTATACATTTTGTTTTCTTTTCATTTAGTAGCAGATTGTTTGCTGTGAACCATTCCACAACATTCGAGATAGAATCATTCACATCGTCATAATTATTTTGTTGTCTACCTACTTTGAATAGCAAAGAGGTATCATCTGCGAATAAAACTATCTCACAATTTAGTTTTACTGTGTAAGGTAATAGTAAGGTATTCTTACAGAAATATCGTTTTTTTTTCCACATTATACGTCAAGGAATTGTTAATGATATAATAAGATAAATTTTATCTGTGTTATTGTAAGATTGGCTGTTTAGGAACAAGACTGGAAAAATTGACAAAATGAGGGTAGTATAAGTAGATCTGATTGGTTGAAATGATTAATATAAACATACTGTATACTACCTTCCTTATCAATTACAAATAAAAACAGCTGCACAAAAAAATAAAATATTAAACAAAATGTCATTATCAATATAGCCAAATAAATTGCTGTTTGTTTGACAGACAATGCTAACAGCGTCACCTGAAATTCGCCAGTGCAAAAGGGTTGCCAAAATCGTACTATGGAGTTGAGGAATGTAACCCTTCAGGCCTTAGCCGATTGACAAGTTGATGTCCCAAAAATTTTTTTTAAGAATTAGTAAAAAAAATGAATTATGACACTGTCTCATCAAAACTCTCACTACTCTCACTACTGCCAAAAAACTGTACCCATAATTAAAATAAAACATATTAACATAATAAAATAAAACAAATTAAATTAAAATTAAATTAAAATGGGGCCGTAACGCTGAGTCGTGTTGTGGCCGATATCGGCCAATTGGGGCTCTAGGGGCTAATACCATATTACACCTCCGATCAAATACAGTAATAATTTGAAAAATTAAAATCATAGTATTTCTTTATAAAAATTATTGCAATTTCTAATTTTACACTCCCAAAAAGGGTCATATCTGTTACTTCACTAGTGCCATTGACGAATTAGTGAAGTAACAGATATAACTCTTTTTAGGAGTGTAAACTGAGGAATGGCGATAATTTTTATAAAGAAACACCGGAATTTTAATTTTTCAACTTATTAGTGTATTTGATCGGAGGTGCAATATATAATCAATGTTACTATCAAGCTGCACAACTCAACTGCTTCAATTATTTGAGCTGTAATTTTCAGGAAAGAAGTTAGTCCCATATTCATCGAGGATCATTCATACAACGGGACCTTTGTTAATGGAAAGAAATTAGGCAAAGGGCAACGCAGGGTATTGGACAACGATGAC
Source organism: Micropterix aruncella (assembly GCA_944548615.1). Taxonomy (NCBI): domain Eukaryota; kingdom Metazoa; phylum Arthropoda; class Insecta; order Lepidoptera; family Micropterigidae; genus Micropterix; species Micropterix aruncella. The sequence goes on from OX155980.1 coordinate 3,960,095, forward strand.
GAAATTTGCCTAGCACATCCTTTGATGCGGAGTAAGTGGTTTTTGACTTCTTTTACATTTATTTAATAGGGTTTTAAATAATAGCTAAAATCGAATATGGCGCCTCTGCCTTCCAATGTCGATATTGGGATGATGCATCACCTTAAAGTACCTTTAAATGAGGCAACTAATGGGTCCCTGGTTTTGAGATCAAGGGTATCAAAAGCTTAAGGGTAAAAGGTATCAAGGGTAAGTTAGCCCTTTACATTTACACACATTGGCGAGGACGTAAAGGAAGAGATAGCACCGGGGTCCCAACTCCCCTATACCACCTGGCGTAGTCTGAACAGACTGAGGGTGGGTGTGGCAAGATCCCGAACCAATCTCGTTCACTGGAGCTACACTTCTTCTTCGTCGTTCCCTCATTACTAAGCATTGTGGCCATTAGACAACAGTTTGCCTACGAGGCTCGCCCACTTCAACCTGTCTCCTGCATGGCAGGTCGCAGATTGTATTGACCCTTTTGTAAGTTCTTTCATGAGGTGGTTCCCGTGTTGCCCCATGTTGCTGCCCCGGACACTTTAACCCTTCAGGCCTCGGCCCCTCAGCCGATTGACAAGTTGATGTCCTAAAAAATTTTAGTAAAAATTAGTAAAAAAATTGAATTATGACACTGTCTCACCAAAACAATAATTACTGCCAAACCACTGCACCTATAATTAAAATAAAACATATTAACATAACAAACATAATAAAATAAAACAAATTAAATTAAAATAAAATTAAAACGGGGCCGTCACGCTGAATCTTGTTGTGGCCGATATCGGCCAATTGGGGCTCTAGGGGTTAAGCATGAATTTACATACTAAATTCGTGATATTTTCCAAATTTCAGTTTTCATTTTCCGTGATCTTACTAACAATAAGCAAGATGAGGCTGAGGAGATTGTTAGAAAGTACTACATTTCAAGGACGCTGGGAATCGGTGCCTGGGGCATAGTGAAGTGCGTGTATAACAAGGTGCGGATAATAAATTAATTTGATTATTATTTATTTAAGAATTAATTACTATAAAACATTAATTTCGCTTTTATGTCTCCCAAAATGCTGTTAATTAATATTATTATTTTATGTTTACAGTCGACATGCACTAAATATGCTATGAAAATAGTGAAGAAGAGAAGCCTGGGAAACGCCACCCCTTCGAACATTAAACAATCCAGCAACATTGCAAATGAAGTGACTATTTTGAAATGTCTTAAACATGTAAGTAAACATTCAAGTGACGATTCGTAAGTTGGCAAAGTTACAATTCTGCAACCCTTCCAAAAGCAAGAAAGGCTGCTTTACTCAATTTTATAGAGACCTTCTTCATACTGTGAGTTGATGAATATTCGAGGCGTCCCCGGTCGATATACAGAGTCCATTCTGAAAGTATCCAAACTTATTTATTTGCAAACAATTTATTGATGAAAATTACAACTACTGTCAGCATTCTTCCTTTAATGCTGCGGTGGGCGGAGAATATTGACCAGTTGAAATTATCATCAATAAATTGTTTGCAAATAAATAAGTTCTCATACCTTCAGAGTGGACCCTGTATAAAAAATCAGTTGTCACCCCAAGTCTTTCCCAGCAAGCAGACTACCCCCCCCCCCCCCCCCCCCCCGTGCCAAACTCTCAACCCCACCAACCCACCCCCCCCCCCCCCCCGCAAACGCTGCCTCACCCGATATTGATTGTGTGACCTGCCGTGAAAGTAAGAAATAACCATCCTTTGGTTGGAAAAAATACAACTAATCATACAAAATAATTTGACTCTAATCTTCTACAAATTAGTCTCCTTAAAAAGCACACACTGCTCCCAGTGGAAAACCCCCCTGGAATGGTGTTCAATAGAGCCGTCGCAATATGCATAATGTCATCTCTTGACTTTAATTCAGCATTTCCTTGTATCGTTTTAGCCCTGTGTCATAACAACCGAGGAAGTGATCGAGACGAACGATGCTGTGTACATGGTGATGGAGCTGATGGAAGGAGGCGAGTTATTTGAGAGAATTTCAGCCAGAGGAAAGTTACCCGAAAAACTTTGCAAAATTTATTTCCGCCAGATGGTGTTGGCGGTCATTTATTTACATGAGATGGGTGTCACGCATCGAGATCTAAAAGTAAGCGTTTTTTTCTCTTTAATATATAATGTCTAATCCAGCTATTAGAACTCTTAAGGTGAACCTGCAGCTAAGCGTTGCGTCGCTGGGCGTTGACGGTTAAACCCTACTAGTGCAACAGGCAACTGCAAGCAACTGCACAAAAGAGGCGGTCAGCGCCAGATGCTCGCGGTAGAATGTCATTCACTCTCTGCTCGTGCCTTCCTTATCAGCTTCGCACATCATAACTTATAGTTAGGGAGCCAGTGACAAAAAAGTGCAAGAGTTTTGGAAAAGCTGATGATTTCATATCAGACAGTATTTTGACTTTAGAATGCTGGGGTACAGTCAGCAGCCCAGATTCTGGGACACTTGGTGCTGGCACACTAGGAATGTTGTAATTTTAATTAGTTCCCTCAAAGTGTTTTGGATACGCTGAAAATACATCAATAGACAGTAGATGCAATAAAGAACTCTAAGCATATGGTCAGACTGCTTCATAATCGAATGCGCGACGTCAGCATCTTCATACCATGATATTGAGGCCATTATTTTGCGCGGCACAATCGATGCGTCATAGCCGATGCGTGACATCAGACATGTATGGAGATATGTGGCAAACACATTTTTCGATTTTGCAATAAGTGCAAAAATTAACTTAACTTGGGTCTATGATAGTTATTAGGTAAATTTAATGAATATCATTTCATATTTAATTATTATTTATTGTGGTGAGAAGGTGCGTAAATTTCGTAGCCGGGGTCACCAGTGTGAGGGACCACCCCTCACAAGACTCCAAATTGTTCGGTGTGAGGCGGTGGTATCAACTTACGAGTTATCTCCGTATTGAAAGGCGGTTTTGAATGAAGTAGAAGGAATTCATTGATCGAAGGTTTGATATTGCCAGTTATAACGCTTCCCGAATAATTTACGTTGACGCGAGTGTATAGATGCGCGACTGCGGTTACGAGTATATACGGATGAGGATTGTGTGTGTGCTCCTAGTATCTTGTACTGGGCACTGCTCGAGTCTGTGGGATTACAGACTGATGCTTCGAGACTTAGGGAGGATAAGGAAAGGAAACCAAGGAGCTGGATTCGTTGACCTAACTCGTGAGAGAGAGTGCCGAATATGCCGTCGCAACCTTGGGGGAAAGTGATCACTCGGGGAATGATAATTTGGTTGCTTCTTCGCCAGTTTATATAGGCCGATAAATGATGCAATCCAAAATATTCCGAGTAAAAGTATTGTTTCATCGTGCTGATTCATGGCTGCACGGGTTAAAATAATAGCTGAATTGTGTCAGTGGATTTCACTGGAAATCAATGCATTTGTTGATCGCATGTAATGGACTTAAGGTCCGTTACAAAGCTATTTTTTTACTAATAAATACGATAATTAAGAAAACAATGCAGTTTCAATTCGTTAGTCTCTGAGACTAATATTTAACGACAGTGTAACTCGAAAACATGTTTACTGATCTTGGGTTAAGTAAAAAGTTTCCAAAAATGCTATCTTCACTAAGTGAGAATGCGATTCCACTACAGCCCTTTCAGATACTTTTTACATTCTTAAATAATATGATTTTAAATATTTACAGCCTGAAAATGTCCTTCTGGAAACGCAGGAAGAGGAGACACTTTTGAAGCTGTCAGATTTCGGTTTGAGCAAGTTCGTCGGCGAGGAGAGCTTCATGAAGACGTTGTGCGGAACTCCACTATATCTGGCGCCTGAAGTACTGATCGGCGATGGCCAGACGTCCTACGGAAGTCAAGTCGATGTGTGGAGCTTGGGAGTCATCTTGTTTATATGGTTTGTAATTTATTTTTATTTCAACCGCTGGAATGCTAATACCACCAACCGGTGGTTTTGCCGTTGCGACGACTCGTAGGCGGCCGATCTCCGTATTTATGCAATTAAATATTTATATGCAAAAAAAGTCGCCTTCATTGAATAAGCCACCATTATACATTAGTATCCGTGTACTAACACCTACAAAGAATTTTTCAAGGGCTGAAAACATGCCATCGTGAGTTTCATTCACATGGCTAGCTTTATAAAGGTTAAGCTTCAAAATCCTCCATATAATATTAAATCATAGGCAATAAAAGTAGAGAAAGCAACCAGGGTCCGGCGATAAATTAGCCAACAACAATGAAGCTGAACTTTCTCCTCTTAGTCCGAATGCGTTAGTGGCGTTTACAGTGAAGTCAGCCCTACGGGGAAATAGAAGCATTAAGAGTTGGCATACTGAAAACACTAAAAATCTCCTTCGTTTGGAGTGGACATTCATGAAAACAACGCGCGCGGCACCCACCAAAATTGAATTTGCCCGGAAAATGAAATTAAAATTTGTCTGATTTCAGGGAGGAATAAATCCCAATTCCCTTTCCCTATATACGTGCCTGGCCACTGTGGTGGTTATATTTATCAGCCCGAGGTGGACCGCCACCTTTGCCACTCGTTTCCTGTCCGGGGACCCACCGGCGGGTCCCTGGCTGTTTTTGAAATGAAAAATATTCCTAGATTTGTAATACGGTGGTATTGCGTAATGTGAAATATACACAAACGGTCAAGTTTGAATTTTTTATTTTTTCAACCCTTTGGCTACGTAACGACCAAATTTGGTTACACATCAGAACACAGTTGACCACGTAACGACCAATATTAGCAGCTTGCTTCCGGAGCGCACAGTAATATTATTTTCTAATTCGAACGCATCCTAAAATCCATACCAAATATCTCATTATTACCATAGATACATAGACGGCCGCTAGAATAATTTCGCATGTCATTTCGCAGATATTTTTGGTAAAATTCCATTGTCAAACATCATATTTTTTTTGTTTTCGAGAAATCATCAAAATTTTTATTGGTTTTATGAGCTAATATATAAATATTTTTGTATGTAAAAAGCAAAACGAAATATTACCTTTGAAACGAATGATTACCTTGAGAGAGTCTTATAAAGATCACGATTGTATTTATAATTTATAAATAGGGTTCCGTGTTTTTCCATAAGACAAGTACAAGTTAGAAATGCCGAGTTTTTTTTCACTTTTTTGACTTTCTCATATTTATTCATAATTATATAATTGTTTTACAAAATGAGATTTCAGTATTCTATATACAAAATTTCAATGCCATCATTGCACAGCCATATTATTTTTATGATTACCATAGTAGTTCCATAGTTTTAGTACTTTTTGTCGAGCGCGGCGATATTGCAAGAAATTCCAATAAATTGCCGCGGTCTGCCATGAAATTATGCCGCTACTCAAAGGGCTAAATCTTCCATTGTGTGATGCGATTTGAAGATTGGCGAGGAGGTAAAGGAAGAGATAGCACCAAGGTCCTATCTCCCCTATACCACCTGGCATAGTCTAAACAGACTGAGGATGGGCGTGACAAGATGCCAAGCCAATCTCGTCCACTGGGGCTAGGCAGAGAATTCTATATGTGACTGAGGAACGCTGCAGGATGAAGAACACCTGCTATCCTGCCCGCAGTTGTCAACCCCTATCACACACCAGGACCTACAAGAGGCGAACGACAAGACCATCCGGGGCTTTTAGAGAATTGTGACCTAACTTGACCCGAACTCGTTAACGAACGAACTTACATTTACCACTATGACATAAAAATATATTCAATACAATTTTGTTTGCTTATAAAAAGTAGCCAAACCGTAGCTCAATATATCAATTTTCACCCATAAAAAAAATCAGGGGGGGGGGAATGCTTCCCCTGTGTCCCCCATCCCCCTGGATACGTCCTTAGCTCTATCTGGTGTGACCAAAAGGGTTTTTTTGTATACTTTGAGTTACTAAAACTTGGCAATCCCATTACGGGCAATCGGTATAGGCTAGAATTGATTCGTTTTAGCCGAGCAAAGACATTACAAATTTATTCTTCTGCATGACAACGCTCGACCTCTTGTCGCAAAAGTCCTTGGAAATGCTCCAAAAATCCGCATTTCAAAAAATATTTGGAAATGCTTGAGTGGGATGTTTTATCGCAACTGCCGTATTCTCCATACATTGCTCCTTCTAATTACTGGCTGTTCCGACAGATGCAGCACTATTTGGCAAGTATCACGAATTGGCTTGTAACTTGGATTTTTGAGATGGAATTCAAAAATTGCCTGAGTGGTAGCAAAAAGTGGTAGCCAGCTATGGACAATACTTTTGATTAATCTGCTCATAAATTTATTTTTGACCACAAAAAAATAGACAACTTATTCGTATTCCCAATATATAAAACCAGCTTGGACTCCACGTGGTGGTTAAAGGGCTTGTATGGTGGACAGGAAAATATATTGATATTATTTCCACAGCCTTTCAGGATATCTCCCATTCTCAGAAGACTATAAAGAGTTGACCCTGCGTGAGCAGATAATAAAAGGCAAATACACTTTCTCCCGATCGCACTGGCAAGGCGTGAGCATGCCAGCGCGGCAGCTGATGACCAGGATGCTCACTGTCGATCCGAAGAAACGGATCTCCCTCGCACAAATTATGCGGCACAAGTGGATGCAGGACTACGAAGTGACCGCCATTGTCGACAATTTGATGCGGCGAGAGGAACAGGTAAGATCTTCTCGAATGTGAATGATGACATAGCTATTGCGCCGTCGTCGTCTAGTTTAAACTCCATCAGATCGTTTAAAAAAAATACATTTACTGTACAAAAAGTACTCTATGGTCTAGGGATGGACATCGAAGAGAAAACATCGATGTTACGATCGATACCAACATCATAATGCAAACATCGATGGTCTAAAAATATCATTAGGAAATCATCGATATTTAGATCATCTAAACATCGATATTTTCTTTAAAACATTGTTAGGTTCGTTTTACTGACGGTCCCTGTAAGTTTCTTCCAATAAAATTAATAGAGATGAACACGGTGATATTATGTATAATTCAACATAGATGTTGAAAATAAAACAATTAAAAAAAAGTTTTTAGATCTAATTTACAAATAGGAAATGGCAATGTTTGATCAATTTATTACCAAAATTCATTGTTGAAAGTGTTAAGAAATATTAACTTCGATATAATGTTATTATACATATATGGTAGAAGAAAACATAATGAATATCGACAGAGGAACATCAATGGAGCCAAAACGTCAATATGGCACTATCGATGTAAAAAACATTGCATATAGATCTCTAACCATCAATGTTTTTGATATATTGGACATCAATGTCATCCCTACTATGGTCTTGTCTTACTTGAATTCTATGTTCCCAACACTTCATTTAGTTTCGAACTACCCCATCCTTGATAATATGAACAAAAAGAATCAAACTGCTACATTCATGACAAACAGTTTTCAAACACCGCCATATACGGTACCAACCAATCAAAGCAAAGAAATTATCAAAAAACTGTTCTGGCGTTTAATGGCGAATCTATTAGCTCCCCTGTGATTCTTGGTGACACTGCAGTCTGAAGTTGGTAACAAAAGCAGTCAGACGCTAGACTTCATTAACTCCTGGGTGGCCACGCACGCCGATCGGCGTTTTTCGTATTATCAGTATGATATCCGTATTTATTCAATTATCGGCCTATTTCTCTCCACTGCGGTAAAAGCTTGTCATTGAAGCCTGCCATTGAATAAGTCGCCAGTATATAATAGTATGCTTGCATACACCTTCTACAAATAAATTTTCGAGGGTTTCGAAAATTATTCGTGGAATGACTGGCTTCCGAAAGGTTAACAAAACCCACCAGATTCAAATTTTAATTTCTAAACCAGCTATATCCTATTTCCCAACAATAATATAATTATTTTACTGCTCAATCTATTTTTTTTAATATATGTACTTCTCATTTTACTAGCACTAATTTATGACAATTTATGACATAAAATCGAAGACTATCGCGGTTGTTTGACATTGTAAATAGGATAGAAAACGAACATATATTGGATAGCGGAAGTAACCACTGGATGCAGTTTCAAAATCCCATTGTTCTATCCAAGGAACAATTCTACTTTCCTCGCATGATCCGGGAAGCCATTGAAATAAGAAGAACTCCGAACTTCAATAGAGATGACGGCTACAAACTCTCTTCTACGTGGAACCCTCTTCTTAAAATGTTCCCGCCGCCGAACGCCGAACACAAAGACGTAAAACAGGATACAGTGAGTGTTGTGTGCAAGACGGATTTTAAAAATTCCCGCGCTCCGAGTCCGGCCCCCCACCACCGTTATAACCTACGCAGTGGCGGCAGCGGTTTGCGGCCTACTCGCAAAACAACGGACTGACAGATCTTCAGTCTACCCTAGACAACGGCGGCTGCAACGTCACCGAAACGTCGGGTCCTACAAATTTCACGCGGTAAATTCGTTTTCTATCCTATTTACAATTTATGACATGTTCAAATATTGCATAAATTTATAACATTAATATTTATTATGTAAGTCGTATTAACAGAAAATTGATCTTCCTGTGAAATAGAATTATTCTTCTCGATTATATAGCTTCAAGTAATTTATTGTAATATTAGAGGCCTGTCCACCCCAGAAAGGATTAGTCTCAGTTCGGTGACAGAATCAAATAAGTATAAGGTGCCATTCGGTTCCAACAAAATCAATATTTTATAGTAATTAATTATTAAATAAATAAAATAAATAAATAGCTATCAGTAGGCGAATTCTAAAGAAAAAGTCCTCTCGACTTCAACTTAGGAGTCGAACGAATGCAAAAGTCGACTTTTGAGTTGTTTGTTCGGACCGCGTGCGACTAAATGGACATTTTAATCGTACAATCGTTTGGGCGAAATTGATCTTTTGTTAATGCTGCGATGTACGATGAAAATGTTTGGAAAATCAACTTACCGACACGATCACTTGCTGGATATGTCTTTGGTACTTATGCAGGACCTTAGTTGATGCAGCCAATCCTTGCCTCCAGCGGTGTCTTCAACTTTACGTCTTTCCAACTCGTCATCCAACTTTCGTCAACGTCAATTTTCTCATCAACAAATTTTTGACTCGCAGAATTTAGAATAAGCGGACTTATGTTGCGTTTACGGTTTATGTTAAAAATATTTCTGACGCGATCGAGTGGCTGAGCTTTCTCGCTTCGTTATCTGACGATTTTGTCCTCATGATCATGAAACTTTTTTTGCGGGCCTAGGTTTAGTTCTTGCGGATCCCGGTTGGATGTAACATCAGAACAAGAATAATTGAAATTATGATTTCTCTATTACGAGGGAGAAGGCTGTTTAAGAATCATCCAGCCAATGGCCCAACACATTAGTATGAGAAATTTTGTATTATATTTCAAAAAGGATAATACGCTGTTCGGTAAGGGGATGTTATCTCTTTCCCTCGCAACTGGCCACAAGCAATGCAGGATTTACGTATTAGCTACACAAGCTTAGGGTCCCCATTGTCGTCAGAATTTGACAGTCCAAAGGAGCCCCGAAGAGTACAAAGGGGTCCCTTAGATTTCAATGGCCTAAGGGCCTCTACATGGGTTAATCGAGGACTGGCCACAAGAACCAGTAAAAAAAAACATGATCCATCCTATTGTAGTCGAGAAGGTAGTGAATATTTTAAGAACGTATTTTGTCAGTTTGTGAAAGTACTTAAATCTGATCTATTATTGATGCTAATTAAAAAAATCTGAGTCAGGCCAGCATTATCCGATAGGTGAGTGGGCGGGAGGTGCAATTAAATTGTACTTATTTTCCTAGTTATAAATCTTCTCCATTCACTAGTCGATCAAGAAATGCACAGAAAAAGCAATCTGCCTTATTTACAGTTGAACTAGTCTGGTGGAAATATTTCAAAAATTACAAAAACTGAATTGATTATTCTTACTTTTATTTGTTTAAAATTTATAATACAAATTGATATTATCACAGATTATCATTTGAAAACAGTCTGGCTACTTTGAGAAATCGCAGGATTTAGAAATTAGACAAAAATAAAAACTCATTGCCCACATTTTCAGTCTTCATTTTTTCAACACGATAATTGATCCTATAATTCCATGAAAAAAGCACATCTGACTGATGTTTATAATAAGTAAAGCCTTGCACTCTTCTGAAGTTTGTGGCAAATGCTCAATACGTGCATTAAACGAGTCTGGCAAGGCTTTGGAGATCGCACATCACAATCAGATGTTATCTTAAGCTATCATTATCATGTAAGTATCATCTGACCAATTTTTGGGTCTGAAAAAAAGGGCCGCCATTTTGTTCCAGATACTTTTGCCATAAAACCCCCCTACAAAATACATGACCGCTACTTAGAATTAGTCACTGTATCCTATTGAGTTTGGTGACTGGGAAAATCGTGCTGGAAAAATTCACTAGCTCCCCTACTTTTAATCTATTTGTGTGTAAAACATTCAGTTGGCTCAAATTGTTCAACCTGTGCTTACCTTGTAAAGCTGTTATCAATCGTTCGTTCTTTAACATGTCCAGGCTGGCTTAGGACAAGTCTCCAAAAATATACAGCCTGGATAGCCTTATCGTTTGACTTTTGTAGGTCCTGGTATGTGATGGAGGTTGACAGTTGCGGGCAGGATCGATGGTGTCTTCAGCCTGCAGCGTTCCGCAGTTGCATATTTGGTTCTCTGTGTAGCCCCAACAAGCGAACAGATTGGTTCGGCATCTTGTCACACCCACCTTCAGTCTGTTAGGGACCCCGCTATCTGTTCCTTATTCTTATCCTATCTGAATTCCCTGGGCGAAAAGAACAGAGTAATTCTAAGATGAGTTCCCGGCCATGCAGGAATCGAGGGAAATGAAAAAGCCGACAAACTTGATAGGACGGGAGCAAAGGGAACGTTATACGGCCCTGAACCTTGCTGTGGGGTACCAAAAAGCTTTGCAAACGTAATGCTCAAACCAATGTGTTTAGAACAATCCGTCAACCACTGGAACAACACGCCAGGGTTGAATCATTCCAAAGCGCTTATTAAGGCTTACGACCGTAAGACGACCCGTGAGGCCCTATCGCTAAATAGGAACAATCTACGCATACTGGTGAGGGCGCTCACAGGGCATTGTGGCCTGAACAAACACATGTTCAACCTCAAGCTCAGAGACATAAAAATGTGCAGGTTCTGCCAAGGGGCAGAGGAAACTCCGCAGCACCTCATGTGCGAGTGTGGCCCGCTGATGCGTAAAAGATACACCCACTTGGGTGGTCACTACCTCCAACCTGAGGAGGTAAAACAATCTGGCGCCAAAAGCCTGATGCGGTTCTTAAATGACACGAGGCTTAGCGCAGAACTATAGTAGGTGGCGAACACAATAGATCAGCAATGGTCGCAGTGTTACAAGGCTCATAAAAAAGACCTTAGTAAAGCCCCACTCAACAAATAAAAAATAAAAAATCTGTTCCTTAACATCCTCGCCAATAAAAGCTATTATTAAGGTTTGTTAGCATGTAAAGCTATTATATTAGCTGTTATCAATAAAAGCTATTACTGTTATTAGGTGACTTCGCTCCAGGAGATGTCGCTCGGCGGCAGTTCCAAGGAGAACCAGGACAGCAGCAATGCTCCCAGCGTACCCAAGAGGATGCTCTCCGACTCCTGCAGGAGCGTGGAGCCCAGACCCAAGCGGCTCAAAATAACCGAAACGTTCAGAATCTCTATCGATACAAAAAGCGACGACACTAGCTTGGCTGACGACGACGACACGATTGCAGTCATTGATGATTTTTGAATATTTTATTATTGCAAAGTTGGGCGAGGAGTTCACAAATAGTACAAATTTAATTAGTATTTGTTGTTTAGTCATAACTCGATTGCAATAAGAATTTGCAGTTTTTGAAATCTCTAACTGAAATAAAAACATTCAGTGCTACCTTCTGTGTGCCTTATAAACGCATTGTTCTGTTAAGTTTGTTATAGAATAAAAATTCCTAAAATGTGCAAAACTAGTGAGAAATGTAAAAAAACTCGTTACTTATTAAACTAGTATTATAAAGAAAGTTACCTCAAAATGTGACAGTATTGTTTTTTTTTTAAATATTGTAATAGTTTAAAAGTCATTATTCACAGCTTAAAAGTCGTTATTCATAGCGTAAAATAAAAGAAACAATTTTAAAAATAATCGTTTTATTTTAAATTCGTCTTTTAAAATTATTAAAAACTTATTATAACAGTCTTCTTGAAACGATAAGGAATCGACAAAGTATATATTTATTTAACTAATATCTATTTGACTCGGGTCAAATTATAAATAGTCTACCTTCGATTTACGCTTGTTCAAATAACTTAAAACACATGACACATTCTCTTACGCACACACACTCCAGTCCGGAAATCTTACATCATAGGAATTGTTTATGCTGTCTCTAGTTAAGGTGAAGATTCCTCGCGCCGTGACTAGAGAAATACCGGTTTACTTATACTACCGAGGACTGGTTCGTTCTGTAGTCTTTGCTATTATCACTGGAAATCATCAATGTTCCTCTTCGGAATCTAAAAATTGAAAAAAAAAACATTTTTTAGTTTGGAATTTGTGTTGCAACATTGATTATATAGTTCATTAGATTGCTGGCATACTACGATTTGGAAATCAGTATTTTACTTCGAAAAGCAATAATAGACCGTTTAAGTTCCTAAAATTGATTATTATATACAATATGGTGACTTTCGTGGTATAACAGTATGGCTGCACTCTGTAGATGGTGCCCTATATGGTATAAAATAAATAATATAATAACAAACGAAAGTTTAAACTCATTATTTTAGTACCCCTACCTACTAAAAGACTTCCCTAAGTCGGGGTGTTCTTAGACACTATTGATGGACAAATAGAGTTGTCAACTACAACGGACGAACCCGTCACCTCAGGAAGTTTTAACGATTAGTCGTTCTATCTCCCGTGAAGTGAGCGCAGAAGATTTGGACAAAACAGTCCACCGTCAAGCTCCGCCAGATGCCCGTAAGAGGCCAACGCCTTAACCGCGAGATAACCAGGTGTGTTACCCAGCGGGCTTACACTCACGCCTTTACTTCCAATTGCGACCAGATTACTCCGGTCTCTTGATTGGTTACGAGTTCAAGGTCGCTTGTGCGGTCCTCTCCCTTACGAAGCGGTGAAAAGGTGTAAACCGAATCTATCGCGGACCACGGCATCCTTTGCCCGGCTGTTCACCCAGGATCGGGTAACCGATGGTCGTTTCAAGAGCAGTCGCCGTAAGGTCCGCAACCACCTCCGCTCTATAGGAAACAGTAGTGCTTCCAGACTCCCCCGACTGTTAGTCAGAGTGCGCAATTGATTGGCTTATTCCTAGGGGAAACTAACCCTAAGGCCAGAGTCCTACCCAGGCTCGCACTTAATGCGTGGAGGCCGCCGGATGGGTGTTGACCCGTGAATGTGACCAACCCTGAATAGAATGTGTCTTCGTGGCCAACTCAGCAAGGACCCATCAGCTCCCAAATTGATGGACAGCGAGATATTTTTTACCCTAGTAATGCTTGACAGTTTCAACCAACTGTTATCGAGTCGTCTCATGCTAAGCTCATTTTCCATTGAGCACTCAACCTGTGTACACTCATTGTTACGTCACTGGCATAGCAAAAAGAAATTTGATACTTCGAAAGTTTTTTTTTCCACTTAGTATTTTATTTATTTTGACTACATTTTTCAATGAACCAACTCAGGTAAATATATTTATAATATTCATGGAACCTTAAGCCTACGACACAAAAGAATTTTGTATGAAGTCTGCATTGTGTTACTTATACGCCGCCATTTTGTAAAAATGAGTGGACGTTCGGGGAATTATTTTATTAATACTAATATTATAATACCTAATACTAATAATTCATCGAGGTGTTCACTTGAGTTGCGCCGGAGCAAACCCGAATACTTTCACGAGTGTTCACTGCGATTGGGAATAATTTTCATCGCCATTTTCCACTTTATTTTATTAATTATGATTTATTATTTCGTTTTCATTCACAAATAAATGTTTCCAATCAATAATTTTCATTCTGTATCGATTTACAAACTGTCCCAATATTTTTCAAAATCTCAAAAACAGATTTTTTACACAAACTGATATAAAGTATACAATTTGAAACAATTTGATCGAACTGCTGATACCAAAAGAAAGGTTATTTATCGTACTACAAAACCAATCTTCAAAATTTTTTGAAAAAGTAATTTTTTGGCGAGTTTTTGGCCAAAATAAAAGTGTCCCCAAAAATACTCCGACTTCTCCTACTATTGTTATCTTTGGTGAAATTATTAGTTTTTTTTTTAATTATTAATCAGTCCTATATAAAAATCAATGTTATTATAGACGGCCAAATAAATTGCTGTTAGTTTGGCCGTCAACGCTATAGTGCCACCTGAATTTCCACCGGCACAGAAGGGTTGCCAAATCGTTCTATGGAGTTGCGCAATCTAATATCATGTATAATAAATTGGTGCGGCAAGATTGCACACTGTTAGGATTGCAGCCCTATTACGAACACTCATCGCTATCACGATTGCCCCTTTTGATATTAAGAAACTATCACTTTTTGTTGCCCCTATTCTGCGAAATAAGTGAACTTCTCCGTCTGTTGCTGCGGTTCATTAATTCGTATTGTGAACGTCAATTTTAATCGAATTCGGCATGTACGAGATCTCAAATAGATCGACGATATAATAGTTTTGTGCGACAATTTTTTTTTAAGCTATTGCATAGCTTTTATCGCGGGCCTAGGCCAGCGCGGCGACCGAATGAAGAAATTTCTTAACGATAATTAATGATTTTAAACTGATAATTACGTCTAAACGAGTACTGCTTATGATTCGAAAAAAATATATGTTAAACAAGAACATTTTCCTAATATTCTTAGCTTTGAATATTTTAGATTTTGTTTATAAAACATAATGTAATTAATTTGTGAAATTAGGTCTAACCGAACACAAAAACGACTACTACGCAAATACTATCTGGCGTATTATTATGAAACCTGCATCATTTTAAAGATAATTTAATTATCTATCTTTTTATCTACGATTTTTTTTCGTATAATGCGGTTTTTTGCTTTATCGAATAAAAAATTCGTGCGCGGCGCTCTATCGGAAGACGTTTTAATTATTCCGAATCATTTGCTACCGCAGCCGCAAATGATTCGGAATAATTTCAACATTTTCCGATAGAGCGCAGTTATCTGATATCAGAAAAAATAAAATAAATAAATAATTATAATTGAAAAGTTGTTAAAAATGCTATGCAATAGCTTTACCGCGGCAGACCCCGAGTGCCACACGTATTTTTTTTAATAACAATTGTATAAAACATTTTTTGCAATTACTGCCATGTATTAGATAACCTTTACCTAAGCCGAGTGATTACCTACGATTACCTAAGCCGAGTGACAGTGTTTATTATTTGTTTCATAAATAAGGGGTGGCCCAATTTCTGACTAGTCAGTTAAGGCTGATTTATATTGTCAGCTACTGACAACTCAACTCAAAACAAGTCAGTGCTGACCCGGTACTGCTATCGTATTGATTTCAAGTCAGTACAGTGTTGTTACATCAGTACTGACTTCAATATTCCCGGTATATATTTTGATCAGCGGTACTACCCTTGTCTAAACGCCAAAGTAAGTAGTTAGTTAGTCGGTGGCAATGCGTTGGTCATGTAAAAAAAATAACTAGCGAAAATGACACACTGACTTTAATAACGTGCGCACACTCTAAAAAAATAACTACGGTTATTGATTGTATGTCAACAGTGTGTCAGTTCTCGGCGCCAGTACTAATGCCTAAGGCTAGGTTTACACGGGCTTGGTAGCTAATGACAAGTACCTGTCACTTGCACAAATTACCTTGCGTGTAAACATGCTGATTCACCATGTTAGCGCTTAGTATTAGTACTAGCGCTTAGTATCAGTGCTAGTGAATAGAAGCCAATCCTATTTACTAAGCGACAAATTACTTCCCCCACCACAAATTACTAAGCTTTGGTCGCTTGCTGACTTGTGTGAACAGCCGCGGCACGGTTTAGTGAAAAGTTGGAATGAAATTACATTCGCTAAGTTCATTTTGTGATTATGAATGCAGAAAGGTGGAATTCCAAATCAACTAAAAAATTCATCTAAAAATTTAAATCCAACGAAAAATAAGGCGGCAGTGTGGTATTCCATTTCGAACGATGGCCGTGCCACCAATACCTTTCTGCTAATACCAACGTGTTAACGGTTACTTGTTGCGAACACTAAGCATGTTAACGACAAGTACTAAGCCCGTCTAAACCTAGCATAACTGACTCAATGAAGATCTGCACTTGGTCCACTAACAGTTTTGCAAAAATAGATCGAATTCGTAGTCTTCTATAAATAATATTGTCTATGCAAGTCACTTAAAAGATATTTATAATAAAACAAATAATATATACTTATTAATTATCCCAAATCAGTATTAATTATTAATTAATCAATACCTCGCTTGATTACCCTGGTCTTTATAGTTTTTTATTTCAACAGCAAGAGAGCGGTCGGTATATATTGCGGTAGCGAATTTATAATGCTGATTCTCGCTTTTTACCCGCCAAAAGAGTTTGGATTGCGAGAGTGTTTGTAATAGGGCTGCTTATTAGATACAGGAAGCAAGTCAAGGGGCATATACACTTTCACACTTTTCTATTCTAGAAAATGTTAGTAAAACAAAACTATAATCTAAGGGAAAACCGCACACGACATGTAGGTACATAAAATACCTTATCATGGCTTTTCATTAATGAGATCATCGCTTGAACTATCAAATTGTAACTCCGGTGAGTTTTTTCCTTAAAAAAAAAAGGGATTCAGATATTTATATGTTATATAATAGATATAATAATAACAAACACTTCATTTGCATAAATTAAAATAAAATACAAACTGGGGTGATTATTGCCAGTATCCAACAGCTAACTTTATAAAAGAAGTGATATATTCATGCATAACATAGGTAGAAACTGATAATTGAAGGGTTACCAGAAAAAATGAACAATGTCATTTTTCTTGTGAAAATTAGATACTAGTGCTATCTTGTGGCTTGTCCCCAAACGAATCGACGCATTAATCGATTTTGGGAATAGATCGTAGTCTGCCCTTAACCCGGCTCGTGTAAGGTTGGGTGTATTTGAGATGTAAGAATTGCGGTTTTAGATAGTTTTTACAGGAAGGAGTGGACTATTTTCATGGCAGACTAAGATCTATAACCCTTTGCACTCGAGCGGTACCGCCACGAAGCCCGGGCAGTTTATAGGGTCCACTAGTATTTTAGTACCTAATCTGTAGTATTTTCCGTTTTCTTAAAATTGTATTTTTCCAATATGATGTTCAGATGAAATCAATTGGGTCACCCCATTCATAGGGCGTTTACACTCTCGCGCGAGGCGCGAGGCGAGACGCAAAACCATATCAGTAAACAAATGGAACAGAGGCAAAGCTTCTAACAAAATGTTTACCTACTTGCTAGAAGCTTTGCCTCTGTTCCGTTTGTTTACTACATGGTTTTGCATCTCGCCTCGCGCCTCGCGCGAGAGTTTAAACGCCCCATGAGGGGGGCGCCAGTTTTGCATGCGGCAATTTTGCACAAATGTCACTTTTGACAGGTCCAAATTTGTTGAGGGCAGATTTGCAGGAGGCAACCTTGCAGGCGGCAACCTTCAGTACAGTTTTTAAGTTTTTCTGTTAGGTTAGGTTAGGTTAGGTTTTTCTTTCCCTAAAATCGAAGTGACATTAATTACCGGCATCCTTGTAGTGGATGACTTTTATACATCAAACTAAACATTAAAAAAAATGTTTTAAGTTTTTCTGTTATGTTAGGTTAGGTCATTTTGACATTTGCAAAACTGCCTTTTGCAAGATTGCCTTCTGCAAAACTGCCGCCTGCAAGAATGCCGTCTGCAAGATTGCCGTCTGCAAATTTGCCTTCTGCAAGTTGGATGGGACCCTATTATGATTTAAATTTTTGTTTGATCCTTCCGTTGCCTTTCTAAAATTCGAATCATAGAGTGACGTGAGAGTGACATTCGTCAAGTTCCTAAACAAAATGGTGAGTGAAACAATAACAAAACCGAAAAATTCAGATTTTCATGTTTTTTTTTGTATTTTTACCTTATTGTTCTTCTTCAGGACTATCTAACAATTAAGGATGAAATCGAAAATGTAATATTGCCGCCAAAATTGGCAGTAAAAGGCGTAAGATTTGATATAATAATCAAAGAAATTTGCGATCCGTCCCATTTCTGGTATCAAATAAAAGATCATGGATATTCTGAAGCGTTGAACTATTTAATGGACGATATTAAGTGAGTTTTTTTTCTTTATAAGAACCCGGTTGTTGACTATGCAAATTCAGGCTGTTGTGGTTTACCCCCATAGTAAATAAAGCACTTCATAACATCTAGTTAAGGTAGGGTCAAAATGAGCCCAGCTATGCAATGCATTATGACATCTGGGCCCTTTAATTTGCATGAAAACTGATGACTTAGGGGTCCGGCATACTGGTCCGACATACCCAATGTACGCAACGCATTATGACATCTGGCCCTTGCATAATTTGAATGAAAGCAGACACACTTATCATACGCAACGTTGCGTGGGAATGACATTTTACATTTAAGGTGTTGAAGCCCCAAACAACGACACGGCTAAAACGACACCGGACCTTGCTTGCCCTATCTGCGGGAAACAATATAAACGAATAGCATGGTTAAACAAACACATTGCTGGGCACGATGATAGCGACGTCAGTGTCTTAAACCGTCGCAAGGAGTCACGGACAGAGTTGAACCTCACATGTCCCTTGACTCCACATCTGCCTGCAGTTTGTCACCCGACCGGTCTCCTCTACCCGCGCAAATCGTATCCTTCCCTCCTCTAAAATTCCCTTCACTTGCGAAAGAGGACTGGGAATTTCATAATAATAATTTAACTTCTATTCTTGACCACTCTGTGAACCGTAATGCCCCTGCCAGCGTCCAGCTGTCGTCCTTCCAGGTGGCGGTCCATGAATACTTCTCGGGTGTTTACCCAAAATCTACCCATGTCGACCCGGTTCACAGAGAAAACGCATTTAAGGCAAAGCTCCGTAGGCAAAAGCGGCTACTTCGTCGCCAGTTACGTGAAGCCAAGAAAGCCGGGGATAAAGCCCTCTGCCACAACTTCTCGCGCGCGTACCGCTCTATACTAAAACTCATACAGAGCGTAGCAACGCAAAACGACAAGTGCAAGGCAGCATTTCTCAAATCCAAAGAGGAAGCCCGGTTCGACAAAAACCGTTTTAACTACAGCAAAACGGTTTTGTCTGCCGCCAAGGGAAAAATCCAAATCCCGGAAGAAATGGCCACGGAATACTTTTCGACCACGTATGAGGACCCAATGCGGCTCCATAATAAAAGCCCTCCGCCGGGCATTACACCTCCGCCCCTGCCTACGGTAGCTTTTGCTTCTCAACCTCCATCTCTAGATGAGATTCTTAATCAAGTAAAGAGGAAGCCGTCGGGCTCTACTCCGGGTCCCGATGGTATTCCCTATTTAGTATACAAAAAATGCCCCTGCCTTCTGCAATATTTAGGATCCATCTTCCGAAATATATGGAATAGCGGTGTAGTCCCACAGAATTTTGGCCGAGCGACAGTCATCTTAATTCCGAAGGTCCCAGTTTGCACCGGACCAAAGGACGCTCGGCCCATTGCTCTCACAGACACTGTGGCCAAAATCTTTTTTAGCATAGTCCACACGAGGATGAGCGAATTCCTGCACCGGAATGAGTACCTTGGAGTATCAGTTCAAAAAGGCTCCATGCGTGGCGTCTCGGGCTGCCTCGAGCACAATTCTCTCCTGGCTGCTGCCATCAAGGATGCGAGACAGCACGAACGCCAAATCAATGTTTGCTGGCTCGACCTAGAGAATGCCTTTGGGTCAGTCCGACACAGTCTCCTCCACTTTGCACTCCGCTGGTACAACTTCCCACCAGTCGTGCGTGACATTGTAGCCTCCTACTACAACTGTCTGACTTTCCATGTTAAAACGCAAGAATGGACTACCCGCTCTATACCATATTCAATTGGACTACTTCAGGGCTGTTGCCTCTCCCCGACGATTTTTAATATAGTTTTTAATATACTGCTGGAAAGCCTGACCCAGTTTGACAGGAAGTGGGGCTACCGTTTTAAAACAGACGGCCAATACACCTCGTCGTGCCTCGCTTTTGCCGACGACCTAACTTTCATCACCAGAAGCCCCAAGCAGCTTTCCCTGCTATTACAGAAAGTGGAGCTTTTCTGCGACTGGTCAGGCTGTATAAAAGTGAAGCCCTCCAAATGCTTTTGCCTTGGACTCGCCCGCATGGGCACAAAATTTATATCCTATGATCCCAAATTGGTCTATAAGGGCTCTAATATCTCCCTTATAGACCCAAACAATCATTTCAAATTCCTCGGCAGAAAAATCACCCATCAGGGAAAAGACGTCTCGGTCGATCATGTTATAGAGCATTTCAAAAGTTGCCTGGCGAAAATAGATGCCTTGCTAATTTCTGGCCCTCGTAAGGCCTGGATCTATGACAATTATCTAACGTCACATATGTCATGGCCCTTTCTTATTTACGATTTTACCAAAACCCAACTGTCCCGTCTAGATGGGAGCTAATGGGCCCTTGCTGAGTTGGCCACGAAGACCCATTCTCACGGGTCAACACCCATCCGATGGCCTCCACGCATGGGGTGCGAGCCTGGGTAGGACACTGGGTCAACCAGTCTCCCCTGGGAATCAATCCTCTGGCGCTCCTGGACGGTCTGCGCACCGAGCGGCGCAAGCCAATCGATTGTGCTCTCCGACTAACAATCGGGGAGTCTGGGAACTGTATTGTTTCCTATAGAGCGGGGGTAAATTTCAATTATGATAGCAGTTTCCAAGTTACACCATGACATGGCTGATGTACCCTGGGTTGGCTCCCGACGAGGGAACTCCTCATCGGTCAACAGCATACACCCAAAATTTTGAGAAATCAATCAATTATGATAGCAGTTTCCCAGTAACACCATGACATGGCTGATGTACCCTGGGTTGGCTCTCGACGAGGGAACTCTTTAACGGTCAACAGCAGACACAAAATTTAAAAAGTCGAAAAAGTTTAAAAAGTTGAAAAAGTCGGAAAAGTCGAAAAAGTTGTAAATGTCTAAAAAGTCGAAAAATTCGAAGTCAAAGTCAATTTTGATTTGTATTTTCGAGGGTTAAAGGGTGGCGCTAGGTTGGGGCTAGGGGGTTGTGGTAGGATTTATGATATTTATATTCAGATTTTTCATCAATTGCTAACACGCGATCCATTGCAATAGGTATATTTTAAAGAAATCTACATAAAGAACAGGTAGGTTGTGTTGGTGAATCTCTGTCTCTCTCGTGTATCTCTGTCTGTCGGTCTGTCACGGCTTATTTTCACCGCATCTACTAAAAACAACATCTCCTATATAAACGAATTTCGATTTTGGGGTCAATTTTAGAGGACAAATCAGAAAATGTAAGAATAATAAGTGCAAAGTGTGACATATCAATGGGAAGGGCTCGTTATAAGGAATATAATTATAATATTTTATTATTTTAAAATACATAGTTAAAAAGATATCAAGAGAATATTAAAAAAACGAGCATCCGCCCCCCCCCCACCCTCTTATATCCGAAACTACTGACAATTTAAAAAGAAATGGAAATATAGGGCCTTTTTTATAGTTTACATGAAAACCTAAACAAAAGTCTTGAAGTTCTCATGGAAAATGGAATGGTACGTAAACCTCTCCATACAGTTCAACTTCCACTTGACCAGTTATTTTTACTTCCCCTTGAGTATTTTATGTCACAATAAATTTTACAGTAGGTAGGTACGTATTTTTTAAGTTTATTGCATATTCAATAAAAATAGGATTATTTTTCGGATCTAGATTGCAGTTTTTTTATATTTTTACTAATATCTTGCGTTCGTAACTAGATTTAAAACAGGATGACGATCTAATTGTAATGTATAGATTGATCGTAATTAGGTTTATAACCTTAGGTAGGTACTCACATTGTTCAATAATTCCGTTGGTAAGTGAACACCCTGTAGGTATGTACCAAATCAATATTTTCTCAATGTTATCCGCACGAAGTTTAAACAAGCACGCTTGGACGGTCGGTGACTGAATGCTGGGCCGCAAAAAGTTGTTTATTTGACCAATCTGGCTTGTCGCAGACTAATAAGCCCTTAAACAGAGCCAATTTGAATATACAAAATCTAATTATGCGGGGGTCTTACCAGAAAGCCCTGATTTAGCCCTTAAATATACCAGTTGATCTTAGTTTAGCATATTGAAATTCCATTTGGCATTTTGAAGTCCAACAGAACTTGGGCCAGGGCTTGTTTGTCATAAATTAGTTCTTAGAATATGCTTGCAGGCTCGTTTTGATTATATGTAATTATCTTTTATTATATCATCGACCGCCTTTTATTTCTTTGAAATAAGGTTGTCAAATTATTCTTTGCATATTTATCGAACTGCGTTAGTCATCTAAATAGTCATTAATATTTGTTACCAACTGGAAATGTACAAAGTAGTATGTAGTATCTAAATAATTATAAATATATTGGAAAAATATATTTCAGGAAAAGGCTGGCGGAAAGGATGACGTGTTCAATTCCTTTTGTCAATCACTTTGGAGCTATTCTGCTCCCATTTATGATTTTAAAATAATCGATATATGCACGACAATCTAGGTCAAAAATGATTAGTGAGTGCCACAATGATGAAAATCACAGAAACCTCAGTATAGACATGTTGCACTTTCGAATATTAAAAATATTTCTATTCTCCAGCCCTTAAGTAAATTCTGTAAAAGTATAGGTATAATTAGGTACTTAAATGAAAACTGTAAAAAGTAGCAGTTGTTGACTCACGTAACGAAATTATACCACTCTGCCGTAGCTACCTCCGGCATCCGCAGTAGAATCTGCCATATCCGCCGCGTCCTTTGTGAGATACTTCCATTTTAGCCAGCTGTCTCATATTTTCCCTCGGAAATTAAAAACTACCATAATATGCCAATGTGTTAATCCAAGCTCTATCCTGTTAAAGCCTTATCCTGTTCATATAAACTTTATTGATACTTACATTTTGATATCGAACTATATTAATTTTGTTGTTGTTTTAGCTTAGGAATTCAATAATAACGGCTTTAAAAGTTAAACGGAAAAGTTGTAATGTCCTTAAGGGTTAACAATGTAGAAATGCAAATTAAAAAATATGGGTTTAATATGTATTTATTGATATAATTATGGTATAACAATGAAATTTTATTCTTTTAAATAAAATAATAATCAAGATTCTAAACAATGGAATATACTCTTCATTCGTAATCGTTCAAGCAACGTACAGTTTTCTTCTATATTATTTCTATTCTATGATCTTTGCAGATGAACATTCGACATTTTTACAAAAAATATTTACTTTTTGTCGCTAGATCTTGGACAAAGTATGCATCCTCCTCGTTTCCCAGTCGCAAGTGTTGTTTGTGCTACTTTTTAAGCCTGAACTGTGTTTACATCAACTCCACAGGCTCAAATAGCTTTCAAAATACTTGGTTTCCTTTAAAACTGTGGTTTGTTTAGTTTCATGTTTTCAGTAGCATGGAAAACAGGTGCGGTCGGCATCATCTGCCGATTTATTGCGCGAAAAATGAGAGCACACTAATTTCTGTATGGAGTCTTCTAGAGAATACAGTATGTTTATAGCTAAAACCAAAATATAGGCAAAGGTTTTAGACCAGACCAATCATCCACAACACTTGACGATAAAAAAAGAAAAAATACATAAAATTTGAAACATTACAAATAATACTTACAAATTTATTAGGGAAAAATAATTTCTGGTGTCCCTATAGAACACCACTCATCAGGGCCGGACTGGGACATAAAATCGGCCCGGGCGTTTTGCAGCCGGACGGCCCGTTAGAAAAAACGATGTACATATATATTTTGATACTATTTATATTTATTATTATTAAAGACAAATGTTTCTAATCTATCAAAGTATGTAAGTTACTGACTTCTGGAGAAGCTCACTGCTTTCGGCTACTTAGTCTATTATTTCGTCAGAGTCTAGATTCATTAAGAGACCTTTTTCTACCGCCATCAACATGAACGAATTTAAATTTTGAGGAGACAAACTGCTCCTCATACGATTTTTTATAATTTTTAAGGTAGAAAAACTCCTTTCACATGCCTGGCTTAATGGTAATGTAAGAAGAAATTTATAGCCTAGTGCAATAGACTTATAGGCACTGCTCAATAGATTAAATCTATGTAAATTTTTGAAACAGCAAATCGAACAATTTTTACATGCACTAAGTATCTCACATGCTTTGAAAGTGTCATTATCTTGGTTATCCAACGTCGTTTCTACGGTACCTTCATTATCATTATCTTTTACAATGATCTTATAATCTTCCAATTCTGAATTTTTAAAATTATCCCAAAGCAACGTCATATTTTCCAATTCAATCCGCAAATTTTCGCTAGTGGCTTTTTCATCAAATTTCGTCAAGTGTACTTAATTCTTCGAGTTCACCAGGTTAAAGACCATTTTTTCTTATTTCGGGGAAACGCTTTGAATCGAGGTAAGAAAAATCAGAATATAACTGTTTATTTGCAAGAAATCGGCGATCCATGCTCGCAGTAACTGTATCAAAAATAATGTTATGAACTCCTACTTTATATGAAGTGCGTGCATCGCGGACACTTTCATCCTGTACCAACTCATCTGGCATAGATTTCTTTTTTCTATGTCTTTTCTCAGGGACATTTGATTGAACTTCGATATCCATAGTCTTCAACTTTATCCAACTTTTCATTACCCCATGCCACAAAATTATTTGTTGTCGTTTCAACTGTGTCGAAGTCTCTTACTATTTTTTTCAGTTGCGAACTCGATTGTGAAACCATATTTTGAGCTTTCAATATATGTGGACCGGCCGTTTGAAGGTATTTCGAGAGAGGTGTAGTTACTTCAAATATTTTTAAAAACGTTTTGACTGTAATTATCGTTTCGTTTTTGAGTATCGATTCTATGTATGCTTTCGCTTTCACACGCACTTCTGGCTTAAAGTGCACATTTTGTTGTATTCTTGCCAATGCCATGATCAATGTTACATACAAAGACTAGTCTGAATTTGAAAATGACCCAAAAATTTTCTTGACGGCCGTATCTTTTGACCACCAACGTGTTTCGCCAATAGTTGAGAGTCTTTTCGTGTTGCCGTCCTCTTTAGTTTTTTCCCAAACATCCATGCGTGGATACGATTCGCGAAGGAATACTGCAACGTCATTCAACAAACTAAACAATAATGCACTTTCAATAACCGACTTAGTAGTTTCTCCTAATACTAAATTCAGTACATGTGCGTAGCACCAAACGTGAATTTGACCTGGTGACTCTTTTGATAGCGATGAAGAAAATCCGTTGTATTGGCCTTGCATACTTGCTGCCCCGTCCTTTGAATTACCGATGCATCTTTTTATATCTACATTTACAGACTTTAAAACTGCATCAATCAAGGAAAACATCCTTTCCGGTTGACGATTCACTTTCTACGACAGCGAAAAGCCTTTCATGTACACGAGCATCTGTCACGTAGCGTATTATAATTGATCATTGGTCTTTGCACGTAATATCCTGAGTGGTATCTACTTGCAAAGAAAACATACCAGCTGCTCGTACCTCCAGACAAATATTCTTACATATAAGTTCACCGACTGCTAGGATAATTTTATTATTAGTTGTTTTTGACAAAAACGTTAATAATGATCCTCTTCTTTACCCCCATTTGGCAAACCATGAAGTGTTTTATTTTTGTCAATGCACTCTTTCAAGTGATCTTTCAGATGGATATAATATTTGCTGAGGAGAACCACGAGTTCAAAAAAGTTGCCGTGGTCTACAGTAATGTCCTGGAGACTATATGCTGCTTCCAGTTGGTCACCTCTATAACTTAATCCGCGTTTCCCAATGAACTTCACAATGTCTATTATTCTCTGGAAAATTTCTCCTTTTCTGCACTTATGCTCGATGTAAGGACATTTGATTGGCAAAAATTAAACGAAACGACCATCGGCCATCCGATCCTGGGTAAACAGCCGGGCAAAGGACGCTGTGGTCCGCGATAGATTCGGTATACACCGTTTCACCGCTTCGTAAGGGAGAGGACCGCGCAAGCGACCTCGAACTCGTACCAATCGAGAGACCGGAGTAATCTGGTCACAATTGGAAATAAGGGCGTGAGTGTCGGCCCGCCAGGTAACATTCCTGGCTATCTCGCGGTTAAGGCGTTGGCCTCTTACGGGCTTGTGACGTAGCTAGATGGTGGACTGTTTTGTCCCCAAGTCTTCTACGTTCACTAAAGGGAGATAGAACGACTAATCGTTAAAACTTCCTCTGGTGACGGGCTCGTCCGCTGTAGTCGACAACCCAAGTTGACAAAAATTAAACTTTGAACGTCTTTTTTATTGGACCTCAAAATGTAAGCTTCCGCACAAGCACGATGCGTTTCAGTTTTTTCGTGTTCCTTTACTCTGATGTGAACATGTCTCTTATAGTGATGGGTGTGATCACGAATAGCAATAACAATAACGTGTGATATTTGCAATCACGAAGAACGCGTTACGAGAATTTGAAAGAACATGCTATTTGAATCACGGCTACGAACAGCACCGCGTTGCCATCACTCGGCGCCGCTACGACGCGACCGATCACGCGTGATTACATGATCAGTGATTGGCCGTTCTCACTGAACGCCGTCGAACGAACGCGCGGCGCGCCACTGAACGATGATCGGTGAATTGAACCGTTCATTTGGTTTCGTTCATTCTTGATGTGATCGGCGATCAGTGGATCAGTGATTTGCCGTTCGTTCTGGGCGAACGCCCGCGCCGGCTGGACGATGACTGATGAGTGGCGCGTTCATTTCGTACGTAACGTGAATTTGGACACTGTTGTCGCATGAATTTGGACACTGTTATCGCTCGTGTCGTAATCGTTCGTGTAAATGAGTTTGCTCATGATTTGTTAAAGCAATAAAATAACATTATTTCAGAAAGACGAACTCGGCTTAGCACCAAAAGAGCAAGAGAGATAATCTTTCTGAACGCTAATTCTTCTAATTACTAATAAATATTAAGCAAATATAATGCGCGTTTCTGTTATCAGTTATCACATTGACGAAACTTTGTTGATCGTTTCACAGTACATTTCAGTACAATCACGAAAATCACGAGTAGCAGTTATTATCACGCGTGAAAAAATACCAGTAACGTGATTGTTGCGTGATTTAAAATTGAGAATCACGCCCATCACTAGTCTCTTATCTTGCATTCCTCGTAAAAAAGGGCTTGAACTGGTATTAGAAGTTGCATTAAATGCTAGGCAAACTGAACAGAACAAAGCACACTGTTCACTGCTGTAGGTCAGCCACTTGCGATTGGTTCAGTCTTTACGGTTTACAGCTTTCTGTAACACAGGATCAATAATGTCTTGCGTGGGATGACATTTGAAAAAAGATCCAGCTGATCGTTTTCAGGACGTGCAAAATAATTAAATGAAGAATTTACATTTTCATCTAGTTCCCTATTAGCGTCATTTGCAGAATAATGAGGGGCATGCCCATGCTGTTCATATTGAAGTTCCACTTCAACTAGAGGTTGTTCGAGTTGCTGTTCCTGGCTGATTAACTCTTTGTTACATTCAGGAGGTGATTTGACAGTTGCTTCTTCAGTTACCACCACTGCATTAGAAGTAGATGAATGAGTAAAAATATTTGTCAACAAACACTCCTTCGGCTTTTTCGAACCGGTCGATGCGGTCTCGTTCGTGCGTGGATTTGCGTGCATACAGCTCGCCTCTCCCCGTCGCACTGGCACTGGCATGCACTGGCTCCAGCCCGGCCCGCGCCGCACCGCTCCCGCGCCAACCCTGCGCTGCCACACCGTTCGCGCGTGCGCATGCATGGCAATATGGCGACGATGGAAACCACCGCGCCTGCGGCGCGTCGGCCCTATCGTCGACTCCGGCCCATCGGGCATTTGCCCGATCTGCCGTATGGCCAGTCCGGGCCTGCCACTCATACACAACACAAACATAGGATTTTTTTTCCTGAGCTCCCCTGTGTAGACAACATCGATGGTTCTTCACTCAGATAATGGAGACTTGCAAACGATGTACGAGTGAAGATTAGTTTTTTGTGTCAAGGAATAAGTTGGTGTAATATTGTAGGATTTTATTTTTTTTGCGTTTTTGGCTTTGAATTTTTTTTAAATTTATTTATTCTTGGTAAATTACAGTATGTAACGAATTATATTATGCAGAATGAAATTGAGACTTAAGACTAATACCGTTTATAATTTAAACCAATTATACAAAAAAAATGATGATAAAAATAATAATAATGATTGTTTGTATATGCATAAGGTTTAATAATAATTCTACATAGTCGTTGTTTTGTTTAGAACTGCCTTAGTAAGTAATTTGGTTTAGAGCTAAACTTTAGTTTAGACAAAATTAAGTCTATTTAGATAGAATGCAAATATCCAAATTTAAATTCACAGTGACAGGATATTTTAAAAATTTCTCAACAATAAATATTATACAATTATTAAATGTAGTGAATAAAGTGCAATTTTCTTGTTTATTTCAGCATAAAGGTCAATATTCCCCAATTTCGAAATATTTCATTTATTTGAAATATTTCGAAATAATTCATCCATTTTTCTTACTAATTCTATTGTATGCGAGGCCGTGTGTATCGTGTTTGCGTATATTTACTATCTATTATTTATTGAAATAATTATCAAGTACTATTATTTGACACTATTGTCTCAATCATTTTAGTCTACATATACAAAATTTTATTTTAGATACACTTGTCTTTCTGTGAAGTTTATAGAAAACTTATACAGATGAAGAGTGCATCAATTCAAAAATTTTCACTAATATTGAAACGATTTGAGATGATAAAATTATTGGACAATGACTTAGTCACGATTACTAATATAACACGAAAAATTCAATTATCAAAAGATAAGTATATTTGAGGGGAAGTAATTTAAGCATTTAAATATCCTAGTGAAACAATATACAAAATCATACATCAATATTTAAAATCGGTCTAATAGAAATCGTGTAAAACGTTTTTTGCTGTTCCTGAAAAAGAGCTTTTTTGAGTTGTGCTACTCTTTATCTAGGTGTGCGATATGATTTTCTTTTAAATTTCTTTAGGTCCCGTATAGGCGACTATCACATAGTCATGTAGTCCGAGTCAATCCTATTTCACATATCCCCGCCCTCACTCGCCTGGCTATTTTACGCTATCTCTTTGAAGTGAGGGTGTGGGGGGGGGGGGGGGTCAGAATGAACCAGCTAGACTATGACTACCAAAAAAAATATGTTGTTTCCTTTAGATATAACGGAAAGTTGGGCATTAATTTAGAACATTATATAGTAAGGCAAGAAAGTAAGTATATCTTCGTCCTCGAATTATTAGCCGTGAAGCTTGTCTCGGAACCCTGAACTCAGTATTCAGTATTCAGTTTATTCATTCAGAATATACAATAAAAGCAAGAATAACAATTAAAGCTAGTTATCGCATATTATAATTCGTCAGTTGCTCGTAATATATTGATATAGATATAAAACTAATCCAGCAGAAATATTCATTTGACAGTAGCGCTGACTAAAGTCGGGTTAATACGGCAGACAAATATATAATATTAATTTAAAAAAAAACAGAACTGATTCCGATTTCAAGGGTATACATATAAAATAAATAATTATAATAAAAAATATTATTAGTCATCCTAGGCACTCTATACAAAAATAATCACACAATAGAAAGTATCAAGACAACATTAAAAAAAACAACGTATGTAGATGGTCAGGTATGTTACGTTAAACTTTGTAATCTACATACATATTAAATATTAAATTCATAATATTATCATTTTTGTTGTTGTTGTTGACAGATGTTTTTTGTGTTGTATTAAATCAAACAATAAAACGAAAATGATGTAATGTTAATCCCATTTAAAAGAATTGGCATGCTCAAAAAAATCACTCAGCTTATAGAAAGCATAGGTACACATGATATACACACGGATTGCAGCTTTTTTAAATAAACCTTTCAAACGCCTTTGTTTCCATCTTTCTTCCGGAGAGTGGTAGCTGGTTTAAAATATTGAAGCTCAAATATCCAAAGGACTTTTGTGTTTGCGTAAGGCGTACTTTGGTCGTACTTGCGGAATTTAAAAATACACATAATACAAATATTCTGCAGTCTCTCCAGTTTCTTCAAACAAGCTTCCTTGGCATCTACAACACTGATCTGCAAGGTCAAGGGTCTACAACAGAGACTGACCCACGGGTTGTTTGATGCTTACTGATAGGAATCTCTAAAACCGGCGAAGGCTATGCAAGCCAAGATCTGTGCCAGTCAAGATAAATTGTCATCGACGAGCACCCCCCAGGTTTGTAACAACCTTTCAGTCAGTGGTGTAACTAAGCCGGTGCAGCCGGTGCGGCGCACCGGGGACTACTGTAGTTCGTGGGACCAAAATGGAAATTCTGACTACGATTGACGTTCTATCTACTCTGCTAGAAAGCTAAGAAATCGAAAAAATAGATGTCTCAAACTGATCGATTTTGCAGAGTGCAAATCGAGACGAAAGCCATTCTAGAAATGTATTTGTTTGTATTTTTATAATACACTAGCAGACCCGTGCCCACTTCGTTGGGCGGTAAATCTTTTTACTTGTGATGAAATTATGAGTGTGGTTTGGTTAGTTCTGAGTGCTATGATTTATTTCCTGACTGCCAAAAGAAGGGTTATATTTTTACTGCATATGTATGTATGTATTTGCATGCCAATTTGACTATATTACCGTTATTTGTGAGTGTCTTCTTGTGAGTGTCTTATTTGTGAGTGTCTTATCTCTTTAACCATTTATGCAGTGAAAGTGAAATTATATGCAGTAAACGGGAAAAGTCTTTTGTTTTAAAACACTTGAAACGATAAATTTACTTATTTTGATAATAATTCATAATTGTTGATAATATGACCAATAAACATGACCTAACGATTTAAATTATTTTTTTAATATAAAATACTACTTTTTGTTACTTAAATATAAAAGTTAGACATATGCTGTCAATGACTTTTTTGTAGGCATTATCAAGCTCTACAACTTTTCTCTAGAACTTAATCATATATCTCTCATCGTTAAGGCAGCGTTCGTTAGAAACGTATTCGTTCGACCGTTTTTTTCCGACTTACTTCACTTCTTGAAGGTCTCGTACCTAATTATGAACATTCAGTACTTATGGGCGACCTCAATACCTGCCTTCTAAAACAGGATTACCGTTCGTCTAAGCTATCTCAAATTATCTCCTCGCTCGATCTCAATCTACTCCCACTTAAATTTACCCACTATGATAAAGCGTCCCGTAGTCTGATTGATCTAATTATTACATCTTCTCCGGATAGGATCAACCTCCATGGGCAGTACACCGCTTCTGGATTCTCGCACCATGACCTTCTATATCTCTCCTATAAAATCCGAAGTCCCAAGCCACCACCTACGTTTTTGTATCGGCGGGATCTGAGGTCCATTGACTACACGCAGTTGTCTCATGATGCATATAACATAGAGTGGCATAACGTTGTTCATTTGGGGTCTGTAGACGAGAAGGTCGAATTTCTAAATAAACTCATTATACAGCTCTATGACAAGCACGCGCCGATTAAAAAGATTCGTATTAAACACCCTGCTTCCCCCTGGATTACGGATGAAATCAAGGGATTGATGGCAAAACGGGATAAACTTAAATCTAAATTCAAAAGTGTTCCCTCCGATGAACTCTGGAATTCGTTTAAGTTGCTGAGGAATCAATGTAACCACTTGTGTCGTAACGCCAAAAGATCCTACATTTGTCGTAATCTTGAAAACTCAAGCCCAGAGAACACCTGGAAATTTCTTTATTCCCTCGGAGTAGGTAAAACCAAGTCAAACCCCTTGAACTCCAAATTTGACCTAAATGTTGTCAATGCCCACTTTGCAAAACCACCATGTATTCTTGAGGATGATATAAAGGCTGCTTCCATAAAGTCTATCCGTGAGGATGTTCCGCATAAAGTAAGAAAATTTACGTTTTTCCAGTTCGACAAGCGGAAATAAGAAGAATAGTAAGAGGAATTAAGTCTAGAGCGTATGGATGTGACAACATAAACAAAGACCTACTCCTGCCAATACTTAACATATTTTTACCTACACGCACACATATTATAAATTTTTCTATTTTTAATTCAGTAGTCATAAATTTATAGAAACATGCTTTTATCATACCCGTCCCTAAAGTCCAATCGCCAGATTCTGCTAAAGATTTCAGGCCTATTTCAATATTACCAATATTCTCCAAAGTTTTAGAGCGGGTTGTTTACACCCAGCTTAATAATTTCTTAGATAACAACAAATTGTTAGATCCCCTGCAGTCTGGTTTCCGCCCTGGTCACAGTACCACTACTGTACTAGTCAAAGTTACCGACGACATTAGACGCGCTATGAATGATAGAAAACTAACTATTCTCACGCTGCTTGATTTCATTAGCGCATTTAATTCTGTCGACTTTGAACTTCTCCTTGAGCGACTCTGATCGCTCAATGAAGTGGTGAGGGTTTGACTCCTACTTGCGCGGACGCTACCAGTGTGTTAAATCGTCTGAGTGCCAATCAGACTTGCTCGAACTCACAGCTGGTGTCCCACAAGGGTGTGTCCTATCCCCACTGCTCTTCTCTATCTTCATTAACCCGATTGCCAAGGGCTTAGCTACATCCTATCATTTATATGCTGATGACCTTCAAATTTACCTCCATGCCAGACCTGATGACCTGCCTTCTGCCGTGTCGACTATGAACTCAAATTTAGAACACATATCAAGTTGGGCCGAAAAACATGGCATTATCATAAATCCAGCCAAATCACAAGCGATTGTGATTGTTGGCCAGAAACCCAAGTCTACTACTAACAAAACGTCAATGTCACCCCTCAAAATACACGGTAATATTATTGAGTATACCAAAACTGTCAAGAATCTTGGAATAGTCATAGATGAATTTCTTTCGTGGCAGGCACACGCCAACCAAAATAGTCGTCGTATTTTCAATGGCTTTCATAGCCTCCGAAGGTTACAGAGATTCCTTCCAGCAGCAACTAATCAAACTATAGTAAGAACACTGCTACTTCCAATTCTAGACTATGCTGATGTCGGTACTATAGATATTAAAGAGAAGATACTGGATAAATTCGAACGGCTACAAAATATCTGCATACGATATATATTCGACTTGCGTAAATTTGATCACGTAAGCGAATATCGCGATGGACTTCACTGGCTTCGAATTCGTGAGCGCAGAAATCTGCATGCCCTCTCACTCCTTTATAAAGTCCTAAATAGTCCCATAGCACCTCCTTACCTTAAAGACCTCTTTTTCCCGCTAGGAAGACATGGTGTTCCACTCAGGTCAAGTCAGGACAACACCATAGCAATTCCACTACATCAGTCTTCTTTATTCACCAACTCATTTAGCGTCCATTCTGCTCGACTTTGGAACCAGCTTCCGCATGCTATTCGTCATGCAACATCATTGCCCTGCTTCAAGGCGTTACTGAAAGAACATTTTCTCCCTCAAAATATCAACTAAGAACCAACCCTCCCCCTTTCACCTCCCCCCTTCCTCCTTCCGTTGGGTTGTTGATTGGATAGACTCATAAGAACTTTGTAATATCTATCATTTTATATAAGTAGGTATTTTTTATTTTTATTTATCTGTAGTTCCTATGTATTTATTATCATAATATTTTATTTATTTTATTTTATTTTTATTAGTTTTATTCCAACAAAAGAGAAAAACAGCGCTCGGGTCTTAAGTTAATAAATAATAATAACAATATTACGGCCAAAATAGTCTCCTGGTGAAATACAGTTAATGTGCGTGATGTTGTGTAATAATATTTATATATTATGTTATATTATCATGTTCTCTCGATTTCTGAGAGTGTACGATAGAGTAGGATGAGTGTGTTTATGTGTGTGATTGTGATGTGTGTTTAATGGGTGTGTGTAAGTACATCTACGTGTATGTGTCATAGTTGTGTATATATGAGAGTGTGTGATTCTGCACAGGTATGTATCTGTTCAAGCTTTTAAGGTCTGGTCTATTACCGCTCTGATAAACTCGTTTTTGCTCATTGAGAATATGTCTAGTTCCTGAAACGATTCATCGTAGGCTTCCATAATTCGATGCAGAGTTGAATTCCTTGCTTGATTTGTATATACATATATTGTATTATAAATTATATTTTTTATGTATGTATGTATATGTATGTATGTTTGGATGTATGTATATGTATATTTATGTATATATGTTTATGTATGTGAGCTGTATTGTTACTTTTATTTAATATTACACGGTTGGCTGTAAGAAATCGCTAAACGATAAGCCCGCCGTTTGTACTAAGTTAAAATAGAATTTAAGTCTTCTTTACCAATGTAATTATTTTTGTTAGTACAATAAAGGTATTTTTATTTCATTTTATTTCATTTCAAATTTCTTTAAACCTATCACAATCGGTAATTTATTTCAACTGGACGTAGCTGTTGTTAATTGTAGCCCCATAAAAAATACTATTGTCTCTCCGCAAAGGTACTCTTGTTGCAAACGCTGATAAGTATCACAATCGACGGGAGAATTCATTGGGAAATTCAATTCACCAACCTAACGACAAGAATTGGCAAATTGTTTTACGCATTTTTTGCTACTTGGGATTGAGGAACATTGAATCGTTTGCTACTTCCAAAATGGTGTCTAAAGGATTATGCCAAAGTCATGTTGTTCCTTTTTAAAAATCAGCTGTTTATTTGACTTTCTGTCGTTTGATTTTGCTCGGATATTTTCGATTGTGCAATGTACAACCATGGAAAGTTGAAGATTTGAGTTATTGTCAAATATGAGTTCCTGTGCCGGTGTTTTCCGATACAGGTTTTTTCATTCTGGCTATACCTACAGTTACCGTAAATGTGTACTGTTAAGAACTGCAAACAATAATGTTTTATTTATTGTTTGGGGCTTCTCTAAGGTCTTTATGAGCCTTGTAACACTGAGACCATTGCTGATCTATTGTGTTCGCCACCTACTATAGTTCTGCGCTAAGCCTCGTATCATTTAAAAACCGCAACGGGCTTTTGGCGCCAGATTGCATTAAATCCTCAGGTTAGAGGTAATGACTATCCATATGGGTGTATCTTTTACGCATCAGCGGGCCACACTCGCACATGAGGTGCAGGGGAGTTTCCTCTGCCCCTTGGCAGAACCTGCACATTTTTTTGTCCCGGAGCTTGAGGTTGTACATGTGTTTGTTCAGTCCACAATGCCCCGTGAGAGCTCTCACCAGTATGCGTAGATTGTTCCTATTTAGCGATAAGGCCTCACAGGCAGTCTTATGGTCGTAAGCCTCAATTAGCGCTTTGGAATGATTCAAACCTGGCGTGTTGTTCCAGTAGTTGACGGATTGTTTTAACATATTTTTTTCAGCATTAGGTTTTTTGCAAGGCTTTTTGGTATGCCGCAGCAAGGTTCAGGGCCGTACAACGTTCATTTCCCTCGATTCCTGCACGGCCAGGAACCCATCTTAGAATTACCCTGTTCTTTTCGCCCAGGGAATTCAGTAGTGATATGCAGTTTTGCACCAGCTTTGAATTAATGGTATTCCAGGCTATTGCCTTAAGAGCTGCCTTGCTATCCGAGTGGATATAAATACGGTGGTTGGTGTAGTTCTTATGAAGGTTGATATCCGCACATTCAATAATGACATATACCTCTGCTTCGAATACGGAGGCGTATTTCCCTAAGTTTACACTTCCTTCGGAGTTTGGTCACTCTCCATATATACCGCAGCTTACTTCAAGTCCCGTTTTTGACCCATCAGTATACCATTTAAGGCTACCGGCCTCCCAGTGCAGTTGGTTTTTAGCCAGTCATCTCTGGGCGGCAGTTCAACAGTAAAAAGTTTTTAAAGTTTAGGAGTGGAAGCATGGTGTCTAATACCATGTTGAGGGTTGGAGTTTCACCTACTGAGTCAAGAACTGATAGTGCTTGTGAGATCCAGTTTGCCTTCTCCCAGGCCGACAGCCTGTACATACTGGCTTTCGCCACCTGTTTTAAGTGAATGTGTAGTGGCGGAAAGTTCAGCAGTGCATCTACAGCTGCTCCAGGAGCGGAGGACATTGCGCCAGTTGTCATGAGGCAAGCGGTCCTTTGGATATTGCTTAGTTGGGTAATCATAGTTTTCTGGTTGGCTTTGTTGCACCATACCATTGAGGTGTACATGATTTTCGGCCTCACAATGGCAGTGTATAGCCAGTGGGAGATCTTGGGGTTAAGGCCCCAATTTTTCCAGTCTTCTGCTTATACCCAAAGCACTTTTAGTTACGACGATAGCTTGTTGATAGATGTAATGTGAATTCAAAGAAATCAAACAAACAGCGCACAAAAAAATCAGAGCAAAAAGATTAGAATGCACGGGGCTTGCTTTTAACATCGGCCTTGTGAGATTTCGATTCATCTTGCGTCATCACTTTCAATTTCATCTTGCGTTTAGTGTATGAATTATTGAATTCTACACTGAATTCTCACATCTACACTTATGCATTTTGCTATTCATTTTGCTAACACTATTCAATTGCGATCACTGATTGTATGAGATCGGAAGTTGTCTCCTACTCTGGCACAACTCTTTTTGAAAAGTATGAGCGTAGGCATTTTATCTTGTTTTTGACCGTTTTCACTTTAAAAATTGCATTTTTGGCCCAGAGCCATCGATTTATAAGGGCCTAAATAGGCCTTTCGCGTGCAAAAATGACCACTTAAATACCAATACGGATCGCCGCCAGTACTTTCCGGTGTGAGTGATACCGCAACGAATATTGGCGTGCTATTCTCTCGCATACTGTATGACATATTGGTATGTCTTTTACACGCAACATGACCCAACTCATTTATACCTGAGGGCATATGTAGGCCTTATTTATCGATGCCCAAAGCAATCAAAGCGTCGTTCCTTTTTGTTTATTATAATCTATATGATTCTGGTCCCATAATACATGACAATTTCGATAATCTTCTATAAATTGCAATGTTTATCTTCCACCATTTTGTCTCGTAAAATGCACGAGTATCCACAGGGTGCCAGATCTGAGTGTGGGGACGTTCAAGTATTATGTAATGCAATTTGGGGGGAAGGGCGTCTTGTAAAACGTAACGATGCATTACAGGGCGGGACTGGGGTTGAAAAAATGTGTTACGTAACATTGTTTTTTTTTTTAAAGAGTTTATTAATTTTAAAAAAAGCTGAAATAGGAGAATGCATAAGAAGAACAATGGTGGATAATGTAAGATCAAGAGTAAAAATTTATTAGAACAAATTTAATCCCA
This sequence comes from Micropterix aruncella, assembly GCA_944548615.1. Taxonomy (NCBI): domain Eukaryota; kingdom Metazoa; phylum Arthropoda; class Insecta; order Lepidoptera; family Micropterigidae; genus Micropterix; species Micropterix aruncella. The sequence continues at coordinate 3,997,764 of OX155980.1, forward strand.
TTTTGACATATTTTAAACTTAAGCAAATGTTTATTACATTGTGTGATTGTTTATTAAATAACAATATGAATAAAGAAAATAAACAATATACGCATGTATTGCGATTCAGAAATCTTTTGTTTTATTTATTTTTCCGCAAACGCGATTAATTCGCGTAATTAAAACAATAACAAAGATATTTTAGCGACTTTCCGGTACTTTGCGCAACATAATTGCGACTTTTAGGTAAAAATGGTCACTTGGGTGTTACGTAATGATTAGGGAGGGGGAGGGGGGTCAGAAGAACATTACGGCGCATTACGAGGAAGGGTCAAAAATCTTTACCAATTGCCTTATGTAATACTTAAACGCCCCCTGTGCTGAGGCATGCGCTGTCGTTTGACTTCTTTTGACACATGCGCTATTGCTTGCGCTATCGTTTTAACTGGTTTTGACACATGCGCTAGCTTGCGCTATGGTAGTACACGGATGCTACAGAGGAAAACGCAAGGTGACATATAAAGCGCACGACTCGGTAAATATATTTAGGGTATCATGTGACTTTCATATTTTTTTAGTGTTTCATAATTTTACTGCAGCCACATCTGAAACCCCATCCAAAGAGCGATGCTGAATATAGAGCCGAGTCTTTGGCTCACAACTGTGCATATCCATGTGGTGGAATCCACGATTATCCAGGAAAACCACCACACAATTTATCTCACCCATGGCTGCAAATTCAAGCTGCCCAATCGCAGTCATAATCAGGAGTATGCGAAAAGTTACTTTTTCCTCGTACCAAAGGCCAAGCAATGAAATATTCGAAAAATAAAGCTTTACTTACGTTATTTGAGCACATACGAGCGATCACATTTTACAAATAGAATCTCAAACGATTTAACCTAAAGGATGTTTTTGACATTATGTCAGAAGAACCGGTTTTCCACACAATAATCCGCGATACTTTGATTATTTATTAATCAGTTAAATGCGGTAAAATATTAAAACGAATACGGGTGACTCAAATATAACATCGAAAACAGTAATTGGTTTTTAAAAAAGATACATTAGAACCAATTAGAACCACCGCCGACCGCAGCACAGACTTATTAGCTACCGTCCGTCCGTCGTTCCTTATCCAAAGCATAGACTGCAGAACAAAAAACAAATTTGCTGTCAGATTACATATATTGTTGCCAGAAAGTATAAAACAACATTTTTGTTTATTAATTCTGCACACTGCATTTTTACTATGTTAAAAATAATCAATAATAAAAGAACAAACATTTTGGTATAATATTTGATAATTAGCATTTTATAAAACAATAAATGTTTGTGGTGCCTAGTCATATGACATTAAGGTGCGTTCGAACAAATAGTAAGCTAAGGATTCTATTAGGATTCACTAACGGGGGCGGTTGTGTTTCCGTTATTACGGGTGTCCTCGTGTCTCCGTGTGTTTCCTGCTCTGTGAATTGTCTTAAGTGATAATACCGTAAGTTTTTCGCCATTTTTACCGAGGCTGGAACTCGATGGGGTAGTTAGTTCGTTTTATTTCCTTTTCTCTATTTTTTTTTGTGTGCTTTTGTGTGTTTGTTATTTCATTCCAAATGTTATTGCCGTAGTTGAACCGGAATGGAGTTAGGCGGGGGGGAGTCAGCGGCAGCACAGCCGCTGGCTCCAACCCTTTTAAGTACCTACCAGCTGGAATCAACTGTGGCGGCAAACGTGGAGGTTCGCTCTTCAGGCGCCCTCGATCCTAAACCAACTCCACATAACATCAATAAGGTCTCTAACCTATACGGGGAGGGTTCGCTGGGGCCCTTCCTTGTATACATCCAATATAACCCATTCAAATGGTTGAGGGAGACATTTCTCCTAACCTTAATATTTTCCCCCTCTCGGTAGGAAAACTTATCTCAAAAACCAAAGTGCCAAATGTAACATCCATCAAAAAAACCGGTCGAAACCGTATAGAAGTTTCACTGAAGTCAGGCAGTTCAGCCAACTTTTTGGTGAACGCTGAGTTCCTGAAAGAGAAATCTTACCATGCGTTCATCCCCTCCTTTGCTACAGTGCGTCTTGGCCTCGTTAGAGGGCTGGACAACGACTTATCGGACGATGAAATATTGCAGGTCATCAACGCCTCAAATTCTTGTGTGGCCAAAAATATTAGAAGATTGAATTTCCGCTCGACGGATCCCAATGGCACGGTAGTATGGAAGCCATCCAGAACCGTTGTAATAACCTTCGAGGGCCAGAAACTTCCTGAACGAGTGCTTATCTTTTATAATTCCTTACCACTCGAGGTATACTCGCTTCCGGTCATGCAGTGCCGCACGTGTTGTCGATTTGGACACTCGAGCAAAACCTGCAGAGCTAAATCCCCACGATGTTTCCGTTGCGGTGAAGACCACACGGAAAATAGCTGCAAAAGCCAAATTATTTCTTGCATTAACTGCCGAGGCGACCATAGGGCCAGTGATTTCTCCTGTCCCGAGTACATGAGACAGAAGGCCATTAAACAGATAATGGCCAAGGACGGAATCTCCTTTCACGATGCATCCTCCAAATTCCCCATCATCAAACGTAGCTCCTACGCGACCGTCACGGCAACCAACCCCCCGAAGTCACCCTATCCAGTCTTGGATACGCCAACCCGCCGCCCCAGAGTGGTAGTGGTCAACGACCCACCTCGCTCGGGAAAATCAAAGGGTAAAATTACCAAAAAAAGGAAAATTTCTTCTCCTTCTGCCCTCTTTTCGCAGCCCGATCATGATCCAACGCGGGATCTCAGATGGGATTATTTTCCCCATACGAAGGTAAATGGTACCAGCCTCAATGCCAATAGGCAACCGAACGACTCTACCCTCGAGGAAATCGTTAGGCTCTTACGTCAACTCTTTGGAAAACAGAAGGTCAATACCAATTCTGCAGCCTCATCCTGCAGTGACACAACGTCATTGAAGACGGTGACAGATTTGCAGTCGGTGAACTCCCTCCTTGGCGGAAATTCATCCGGCGCTTTTCCTCATTAAACGTAACAGTCACTACTTTTGAAGCCATTCTTCCCCTCTTTTCTCACTTGCCTTCCTTTGTTATACATACATATACATATATATATATATATATATATATATATATATATATATATATATATATATATATATATATATATATATATATATATATATATATATATATATATATATATATATATATATATATATATATATATATATATATATATATATATATATATATATATATATATATATATATATATTTTATTTAATTGTAAGGTTAGTGAAGGTTGTACCTTTGCCGGAGCTTTGTCCGGCAAAGGTACAACCTTCACTAACCTTACAATTAAATAAAAATGTTTTAAAAGTTTTCATTTAAAAATTAAATACTATATATATATATATATATATATATATATATATATATATATATATATATATATATATATATATATATATATATATATATATATATATATATATATATATATATATATATATATATATATATATATATATATATACACATTAATTTAAAAAAAAAAAAAAAAAAAAAAAACCTAAACAACAACATGCTCAATATATTGCAGTGGAACTGTAGGAGTATCATTCCTAAAAAAGCGGAACTGATCCATCTGCTGCAACATCACAGTATCGACGTTGCAGCGATCTCAGAATCCTGGCTCTCCCCACATAGTTCATTCCGTATTCCAGGGTACTCATGTCTTCGCGACGATCGCACAGACGGCAAAGGAGGAGCTCTCCTCCTAGTCAGCAGGTCGCTGAGTATTTCTCCCCTCCCCCTCCTTCCCCCTTCCGACAACTCTCAGATCGTGGGTGGCCAGATTAAAGATCTCGGTTTCATCTCCACCTATATCCCTCCTAGAACCGTCATCTCAGATGTCCAATGGTCACATTCTCTTGGTAGACTGTCAGGAAAAGTCTTTCTCCTAGGTGATTTTAATGCGCATTCGCCCGTATGGGGCTGTGCCTACTCTGATCGCCAGGGAGAAGCACTTCTTAACTGCGCGGACAGAATGTCTCTTGGCATCATGAACAATGGCTCCCCCACTCTAGTCTCCCTCCCTTCAGATCGCCCATCAGCCCCGGATGTATCCCTATGCTCTCCTTCTCTTCTACTTGACAGCACCTGGTGTGTCCTCGAGCACTCAATGGGCAGCGACCACCTTCCCATCCTGATCGAGGTTTGTGGCACCCAGCTGGATAGGGCCACTGACAAGCGTCGTCCCCTGTTCAAGCCTGATCGTTCTCCGGGCAGTCGGGTCAAATATACTTCGGCCTTAGACACTGCGGCATCAGAACTTCCCCCAATAACCCCCTCCTCTTTGGAAGAGTGCTACTCCGCCTTAGTATCTTGTCTGACTACCGCCGCCGATAAGTGTTTCAGAAGACAGGCAGAAAACTCCTTGGTGCGCTCCTCGCCTCCATGGTGGGACGATGACTGTACCCTGATCGTTTCAAAGCGTAAATCAGACCTCTCGTCCTACCTCAAGGAAATGTCCACCAAGAACTGGGATATTTACCACAAAGTCGCAAAAGACTGCAAGAAGCTCCTCAAGTCTAAAAAAAGAAATGGCTGGAAACAGTTCTGCGCTAACCTCTCCCCGGATACACCCAGTTCCACAGTGTGGACCATGGTGAAAAGGTTCCGTCGCGGATTGAATCCGCCTGTTTCTACCACACTTAAGGAGGCGGTACTAGAACAATTCTCAGACAACTTGGCTCCCCCGTCTTGCCCGAACATCGACGAGGTAGTCATAAAAGCTCCCGTAGGTCTTCCACTCCTGAATTCTCCCTTCCCATGGCTTTCCTCCCCCTTTAGCTCGGCCGAACTGGCGGCCGTGCTCCTCCATGTGAAAGACTTGTCACCAGGGGAAGACCTTATTCCTTACTCCTTTCTCCGCCTGTCCCCACTCCCTATCTCCTCTTACTTCCTTAATCTTATAAACGGATTCTTTGAGTCAGGGACCTCCCCGATCGCGTGGAGATCACAAATCGTTATTCCGATCCCTAAATCTGGCCGTGATCCCGAAAATCCTAAAAACTTCCGCCCTATTGCCCTTTCCTCATCCTTATGCAAAATCGTTGAGCACCTTATCAAAAATAGGCTTGAATGGTTCCTTGAAGCGAATTTCCACCTATCTAGGTCCCAATTTGGCTTCAGACGAGGCATGGGCACCCTTGACAATATCTCTGTTCTTTCCACTGATATTCCGATGTCCTTCCTTCGCAGCGAGTTCCTTGTTGCCGTTTTTCTGGATGTCCAGGCGGCCTATGATAATGTTCTAATCCCCCTACTAGGAAACAGACTTCTTAACCTAGGAGTCCCGGGTAAATTGTGTCTCTTCAACATCCTGAAGGACCGCAAAATTAACATCCCCTCCTCCACGGAGCCTATTTCCAGATCGGTCATCAAGGGACTGCCTCAGGGTAGCGTTCTCTCTCCCATCCTCTACAACCTTTATACAAGGGGAGTGGAGGACGTCGTTCTTGGCCATTGCAGGATCCTTCAATATGCAGATGACGTGGTGATTTACGATTCCTCACCTAACCTCTCGGCCACTATTCAGAGGATCTCCGAAGCGCTCGAAGCACTGGAAGAGCACTTAAATAACGCGGGCTTAGCTATCTCTCCCCCCAAGAGCAGTGCCATAATCTTTTCTCGGAGAAAAATCCCCCCGCTAGTGAGCATAGCCTATAAGGATTCATCCATCCCACTCAGATCTCAAGCCAAATTTCTCGGCGTTACCCTGGACTCAAAACTCCTGTGGAGGAGCTATATCGACCAGGTTGTGGCCAGAGGTGAGAAGTCTCTGAACATCCTTCGGGCCATCAGCGGGGTGTGGTGGGATTCCCACCCCTTTACGGTTAAACTTTATAACTGCCTAATTCGGTCGCATATTGATTATGCTGCCTTCATTTGCTTCCCGCTAAGCAAGCACCTGCAACACAAACTAAACTGCCTGCAATTTAAGGGACTCAGATGCACCATCGGCGCTATGAGAAGTTCCCCTACTAATGCCCTCCTCGTCGAATCCTGTGAACCCCCGGTCAACCTTCGCTGTCAACTTCTGGCAGATAGGTTTTATCTTAAACGTCTTCAATTAAACAACCACCCCCTAATTCCAAAACTTACCATACTTTCTGAATTATCATTAAACATCCCTAACAGCAAAGCCCCCACTCTTTGCGTCAGCCATAGAAAGCTCTCCCGATACAAGGACTCCATATTCAGAAACTCTCTTCTCCCTGACTTCAGTCTTCCCTTTTTTGAGAGGTTCACCACCCTCAATATTATCCCCCAAACGGTATTGAGGAAACCCCCAACGGGAGAACGACCATCCCCCCTGAACAATGAAATATTTTCTAATTTTGTGTATTCCTCTTTCCCAGGGTGGGATCTCATTTTACAGATGGGTCTAAGGCTGAGGCTGGTACATATGTAGGTGTAGGAGTTTACCACCTAAATCGCAAGCTCCCCCTTATGTTCAAACTCCACAACCGGGCCTCAATCTACACCGCTGAGAGCGTCGCCCTCTTGAAAGCGTTAGAATATGTTTCGGTCAACCATATATCTCCATGCGTCATCTTCTCGGACTCCCTAAGCCTGGTTGAAAAAATGAACAACCCTGCAATTTCTCATCGACCAACCCATATTGAGAACTCTATCAGGTCTCTGTTTTGTACTGTTAGGGAAGGAGGGGGTGAAGTAATCCTCACATGGATCCCTGGCCATGCTGGAATAGCAGGCAATGAAACGGCAGACAGTCTGGCTAATGAAGCCCGCTCTAAGGGAGTTCTCCTCCAGGTTAAGATCCCGGCGTCTGATCTTCTCCCCCTGATTGAAGAGGGGATGAGAAATCAGTGGGAGAAGGTCTGGCGCTCCTCGCATAAGACTAAGGGCATTCATTACTCCCAAATTAATCCTCTGATCATCAATAAGCCGTGGTTTTACAAAAAGCCGTTTAAACGGAAGGAAATTTCCATTATAAGCAGAATGCGCCTGGGCCACTGCTCGGCGCCTGCTCATCTTTATCGTCTAAACATTATTTCTTCTCCCCAGTGCGACTGTGGTTTCTCCTCCTGTACAGTTGATCACCTCTTTTTCAACTGTCCTCTCCTTAATAATTTCCCTTCTTTTATCCCAAACCTTATCCAAATGAAAATTCAACTTCCTACCAAAGTTGACATCCTTTTAGCATCTAACTCTATAAAAATTTATAGAATTATAGCCAAATTCATCTCCCTCAACCATTTGGCCATTTAGAGCCCCCCAAAAAAGTCTCCACGGGGTCGGCTCTCTCCTAGGGCTGACCGGGACTCGGTCGCTTTCAGTGTCGGGCCGGGGGGAATGTGACTCTCGTTGGCGCCTCGGGTCAGTGGAAAAGCTACTGAATACAGTGGATTTTTGGCTGCAAGCAGGAGCTGATGGATGGCACATTGTCACAATGGCCAGGTGCAAGGGGGTGGCTTCGGTCTCGGCGGGCGTGGGGGATGCCGCCCCTAATCCTAATCCTGAATCCCCCTCCCTTCTCTTACTTCCAGCACCTCAGACCACATAGTAAGACTAACTCTCCCTAACCTAAAAGACACTTTCCAAGATCTATTCCCACTATCTTTTCCTGCAATACTTATGTCTCATCGTCTAAATTATTAACTAAATCATTCCCTAACAGGCATCCCTTCTTACGTTTATCCCTGTAATGTCCATATTGTGGTTCCTATGTTACGTACTTAAAACAGTGTTGTCCCTTCTCTTTGTCCGTAGGTTGGCTACTAACCATAGTTCCAACCCCGTTGTCAAGACAAAACAGGAAACGAAGAAGAATTTCCCATATTGGCACAATCGCCAGCAACCAAGCTGCGTGGAATTGCCACAATTAAGAAGAAGAAGAAGAAGAATAGTAAGCTAAGTGGCTGTGCTAATCTGTGCGTGGTGCATTTCGCTTGAAGTGCGCCTTCGCAATTTCTTTTGGCAATGGCGAGAACTTGGAGTATCAAAGTCAAATGAACGCAACTGAAAATGTCAAATAGATAGAATCGCGCGCGCACCGTTTGTAATCAATCGTTTGTCGGAGGAGGTAGTTATTTTAAAATAAATAATAATTCGATACGAACATTTTAAATATCTCTAAATGGTTATGGCAGCACCAACGAAAATATGGACACCGATACGGTCTGCCCGAACGGCAGCAGCGGCGACGAAGGTCGAAGAGAAAATATGTCCCCTGAAGGTTCGCTATATCACTTTATTTCTACTTATCGATACTAAATTTATGTTGTTTTCAGAGTACGAAGTTCTCGATACCAAGCTGGATCAGCTGAACAGCGCGCTCGATTTTATCGAGCGGAAGAACGATGATATTCACGCTAAATTGTTGGATTTATTGAAATCAAATCAAGAAGTACGACAAGAACTTCAGAAACAAAACAGCAGCAATGCGCAAGACAAACCGACAACCTCAGGATAAAATGTTTATAAAATTTGTACATACCTATTAGGCCTTTGAATTGAAAACTTTTCAATATCCTCGAAAGACTGGAAACGCTGCTCGGAAAAGCCATGGGCCATTGACCGGAACAAATAGTAGTTGGATGGCGCAATATCTCGAGAGTAAGGCGGGTGAGGTAGGATGTCCCAGCGAAGCATTTCCAGGAAGTTCTTGACCTGCATCGCGATGTGTGTTCGAGCATGGTCATGCTGGAAAATTACCTTGTCGTGCCTTTTAGCGTATTCCGACCGTTTTATCTTCACAGCATCACTCAAATTTTTGAGCTGAGCTCAAATATTTTGAGTTTCTCCCGGTTTCAGCAGCTCGTAATGATGACACCTTTTTGGTCCCACCAAATGCAAAGCATTACCTTGGATTCGTGGATGGCTGTTTAGGTCGATGGAAGTGATTCACCGGGGTACGAGCTATATTTTTTAAAAGATCCACTTTTCGTCGCCGATGATTATTCGGTGGAGAAAACCTTTTTTTTTGACGGCGAAGGAGCATTTCACAAACCATGAAACGTCTTTCGATGTCTCTTAGCTTCAACTCGTAAGGAACCCAATGCCCTTAATTTTGAATGACTCCCATAAATTTTAAACGTCTCAAAACGGTTGAGGGATGAACATTAAGCACTTCACTTATCTTTTTCAGCGTCAGACTCGAATCTTCATGAAGTATAAACTCTAATTCGGCTTCTTAAAATTTTTGCTCCTGGCCTGGCGCTCTTTGTCTTGCACGTCGAAATCACCACTTTTGAATCGGAGAAACCAAGTCTCAACAGTCCTTTCTGTTGGAGTAAATTCCCCGTAATCCTCCAGCAACAATATATGACATTCTGCGGTAACTTTCTTAAGATGAAAGCAGAAAAGCATTGCTTCCCGAGAATGAAGTTTTGTCGGCTGAAATGACATCTTCGAAGAACAAAATTACCGTTGTTGACACTTCAACGAAATGACACAGACTGATAATTGAAGCCTAATAATGATGCTTTGACATGAGGTATTTTGCAATTTGGTAAATGACTAGAAATATAAGTTACGGTATTTCTTAGGAAATCGAAGTTTTCAATGCAAGGTCCTAATAATTACCACTGTACTTAGATTTATTCAGTTTTTTAAGTATTATATTTCAATATTGTTGAGATAGCTCATCCTGTGAAAAACATGATAAGAAACTCTTCTGTAGATAAAATTGTTCTTGATAATTTGAATAAAAATATAGAATGAAATTTTAGTTTTTTATTCTTTAATTTTAAACTAAAATGCCCTGCATTTACATACATTGTCATGTATTTATCTTAATTAAGAATATTTTTTACTTAAAGTAGTTATTTTAAGTTGGATTAACACTGGAGTCCACTGGAAGACAAATTGTTGTTGATGGACGGCGACTCGGCACCAGAGTGCATACATTCTCAAAAGCGGTAACGAAAATGAATAAATGGAATGTCGCTTTGCAATCGGAAAAAAATTTAGAAATGAGAATATCAAATTTCAAATGGGTATAGAGGTACAGAGTTGTGGCTTTACAATAATTCAAATTAGCAAAACTTAAATATGTTGCGTTAATTTAGTTATGTAGTCATTTATTTTTAGACTTACTCCAGCTTTAATATTCAAAGGTACTGTTTGAAACTATAATAATAAATAAATAATAAATGTAACAAAATGATAGAATAATCGTAAAGTCATAGCCCCCATTGAGATGTGTGCAGCATGTTTGCGATATTACAAATCGCCTTGTCGAGATCCGATTGTGGCAACTGATTATGCAGAGGGTGCAATTTATGAGCATCGTCTCTCATCAATGCCATCGCAACACGCAGGACAGTTTCATAATTTTGCTTTCCCATTACGGTGATCTGTAACAAAAAAAAAAAAACAATCAGTATGTGAACTTATTAATACTGCACTGTGATAAGAAAATTAAAAGCTTGCATTTATATCGTAGGGTGTCAGATCGACGTTTGCGGATTGGAGTGGCTGTGTGGGTGTGTCTATCTTGTGATTTTTCGGCGCAACAGCAACAGCGTGACCGACGGACGCAACATCAACAGCATGAGCGACCATTGAAGGGATAGATTGCTCGTCTTTCAACATGTCTCGCTTTGGGCAACTGCAAACACGGACTCCGATTGTTTGCCTTCCGAGGACCTTTGAGCTGTAGAATGTAAAAAATATGAAATTTAGAATTTAATGTCTTCGGTCCCACGCCTTCATTGGATGGATCGATTTGTCTAAAAATTATACTAGACGTATCTAGCAGCCCATTAGAGGATTTTTGTTGAAAAAAAATTAGCTCTTCCGGTTTTCCACAGACAGCTCTTCCGGTATATTACATGATAGAGTAGTCTCGATAGTTTGAGGTGAACGGGACCAGGACCACCTTACAGTATTGGAAACTAGGACTATCGAAATTTGTGGAAAAAAATAAAACGATGTTGAAGACGTCCAGGCGTCAAAATATGAACTTTACTAAAACAAAATTTATTTATTTATTTATTTATTTTCATAACAAATCAACATTACAGTTTCTACCAATCCGTTGATATGCAATATACACATAAATATATAAAAAAAATAATAGAATTCTTACAAGTACATACATAACATGTTTAAATAAGCGTTAAATACAAATACCGGCATTAAGAATAGAAAAACTTACAAACTTACAGTACATAAGAGTGAAAACAGTTTATATTATTCTGCCATAAATAAGTAGCGCAATGCCCACACCTTGAAGAGATGCGGGCTCGCTGTAAAAATATCAAAGTCTGGCGCTGTCGAACATAGCGCATTTATGTGCCGCAAAGCTCGTGTAAGCAGACTCCATCGACTTAGGTTGGTGCGCGAGGACGGCTCCGCAAATAGATTATGAATGCGAGCACGATTATAATTGTCCGGGACAAAGAGACAAACCTTCGCTAGCATGTTAGGATTATCAACTCTTCCCCTAATCAGCTTGAAAACGTAGGCCTTGGCGAGCATTTCTCTACGCAACTTAAGAGAGTTATAGCCCACCATGCCTAGTAGGAAACTAGTAGGGTATAAGTACGGATAATATCCGTACTGCTTAAAATATATAAATCGTAAGAAACATTTTTGATTTTTTTCCAACATAGTGATATAAAGATCCTGATGTGGATTCCATATAACTGCATTCGTTTTCTATCTGCTTCTCACAATTGAATTATACAATGTATGCATAACCCGTACATTGTGAAAATGTATTAGGTTGCGAATAACAAACCCTAGTAGCTTAAAGGAGGACTTAGACAAATTAGCAATGTGCTCCTTGAACGTAAGCTGGGAATCAAAGAGAACTCCTAGATCCTTTACCTTCTCAACCCTAGTTAGCACCTCATCAGTGATGGAGTAATCATAAATCAGAGGTGCGGTCGATCTAGTATATGTCATCACTGAACATTTGGATATATTGAATG
>OX155980.1:4014723-4105507 GCA_944548615.1 Micropterix aruncella
AAATGAATTATTTCGGCTAAGAACTCACGGCGCGGTTTTCACCCGCATTCGCCGCGGTTGCGAGCCAACTGTTTTGCTTCAAAACTCACAACACCGAATGTTTGCGCGGTCAGGTTTAGAACTCACGGAGCGGTTTTCACCCGCGCCCACCGCGTTTGCGGGCCTTGAGTGAGTTCTACGTAGCTCGCGCGGCTCTACTAATCGCTCGCAGATGCGGGCGCCGCGATTTAACTCACATCATGAAAATTGTGACTCAATTTTACATACATTTCTGCATTTTACGGAGGCCGTGGGCCCGCAACCGCGGCAGGCGCGGGTAAAAACCGCGCCGTGAGTTCTAAGCCTTAAAATACCTTTATTGAGAGCTTCCAGCGGGATGGTGTGGAGGCGGCAACGGATGGGCCGCTGTTCTGCATCAAATCTTTCAGCAAATTGTAGGGTGGCCCGCACTACTTTAGGCGATAAATTCTTGCTTTTGGATGTATCCCAGGAAAACTCCACTGGTAGTTCAACCCCTGGATGGATGTATACCCTTTTAACCCTCTCCGAGTACTGAAATGAAAGCACACATTTAGCAATCCTGCAACCCCTGCTAGATATTTTAAATTCACATGCAATGCTCGGTCACAATAGAACTTACGGAATTATTGCAGTATAGGAACCTTTCTCAAAAATAGAAAAAATAAAGAAATACTACTAGATTCGATCATTACAATGCTAAATTTGAAAGACAAAAGCTCCGGATGTGTAAAATTTTGTTTGAGACCAAATAAATATTATTGTTGATTCGGAATCAGCGTGGTGAATATAACCAGGTGACGTTGAAAAATCAACAATATAGAAGAGGTTCCTGTACTAAAATAATACCGAACTTACCATGTACTTGGTGCGTCCTTTGGGTTTTATAACGACACGAAAATCATAATCTCCAACGAAATCACCACGTGCCGGTGGACCAAGCATCTCCTAAAAGTAAAGGCAAATACGGTAAAAATGTTAAGAAATGCAATTATGAATACTAAATCCAACTTCATACCGGAATAACTTCCTCGGAGTGTTGATCCTCAGAAAACTTCATTTCTATGTTATCCAAGTTGAGCAGTGTTTCGCCATCAACAAAGTTTAGTCTGAAACAAAAAATGTCGCACATTTAATTTAGTTTTCGTCGCGTCTCTCAGCCGGCGAAATAAATAATTCTTACACTTGACCGTGAAACAAGCCCCCCAATATTCCCTCGCTGTCGTCATCTTGTCGCTCGATGGAAGACCACATGCTCTCCTAGAAAATCGGTTTTCAATAAAATTACACACCTGTTTTATAATGTGTTTGTCAATTTGACAGGTTATTTACCATGTTTACGAGTGGGCGGCAAAATGGTGAAATCGACGATATTCCTTCGTTCACCCGGATCCACTATGGAATTCGTTGTATATCAATTAATTTACATTTAGCTACAAAATTCGGCAACAGCTCCCCGCGTGAAACGGAAGAATCGAAAAACACGCCGACAAAACGCGACCCGCCACTGCGACCCGCCTCCACCGTTACTATATTTATATGATCTGTGGTTACTATTTTATAAGGCCACAGGCCCGTAAGGGGGGGCGCCAGTTTTGCATGCGGCAATTTTGCACAAATGTCACTTTTGACAGTTCCAAATTTGTTGAGGGCAGATTTGCAGGAGGCAACCTTGCAGGCGGCAACCTTGCAGGCGGCAACCTTCAGTACAGTTTTTAAGTTTTTCTGTTAGGTTAGGTTAGGTTAGGTTTTTCTTTCCCTAAAATCGAAGTGACATTAATTACCGGCATCCTTGTAGTGGATGACTTTTATACATCAAACTAAACATTAAAAAAAATGTTTTAAGTTTTTCTGTTAGGTTAGGTTAGGTCATTTTGACATTTGCAAAACTGCCTTCTGCAAAACTGCCGCCTGCAAGAATGCCGTCTGCAAGATTGCCGTCTGCAAATTTGCCTTCTGCAAGTTTGATGGGACCCCCCGTAAGCACACCCGTAATGCTGGCGCCAGACATGTGGGCAAAGTTTGGGCAAACATTTTCAAAACATTTGAAGAAAATGTATGTGTACAAATAGGAGCGCAAATATGATTGCCAGACTTGTTTTCAAATATTTGCGGTCACATTTATCGCAAAGATGGTCACATTTCATCGGCCCCTGAGCCTGTTTTTGTTGTCTCTTTAATCTTTTTCACATTGGGCCCGATTGCGTTTCTTTGTGAACTAAAACTAAAATTAGTCCAAGCGAACGAGACAGAGCAATACGTTAGAGCGGTATATGAAACGAACGATCGTCGATAAATACTACCTGCCGAACTTATACTCGTCCGAATAAATTCGAGCATATTTCGTGCGGTGTAAGATTTGACCTTGGCGGGCAGTTTTAATGCGAAAAAGTGACAATCGGTCATCTCACACTCTGCTCTAGCGTATTGCCCTGTCTCGTTCACACGGACTAATTCCCGATTTTAGTTCACGAAGAAAAGCAATCGAGCTCATTATCTCTGTACTGTATTAGTAGGCTATTTCTTTTCTTTTTAAGTTCTTCCACCGTAAAAGGCACGGATAGACTATTCTTTATTCTAAGCCATGCGTCGTTTACAAGGTTTCGATTTTTTTATGATCTCTATTTTTCGGATTCCATATTGACGGTTCTGCTTGAAGAAGCTCGAGAAATTGGATAACAGCGTCATTACTCCACTCCATTGTTGACACTCACAACACAACTGCTCCGTTCAGCGGCGCGCACGTTACCACTGATCATATCACACTGCGACAAGTGTGGCAGGCCGCACAAACTTTGAAGTTTGTTTACTTTGATGTGCGCAGTAAAAACCGCCTCACGATGGCAAACTGCAAATGTGTTTTCAAACTTTGCACAAATACGCAAATGCCCGTGCCTCACTTGGCGACTTTGTAGGTATTTGCGTATTTGCTCACATGTCTGGCGCCGGCATAAGCGTCGATATATTTGCGTCACAGACTTATTAGGGACTAGACAGCAGTCACCCGGTTTGTTCACAATGGTTCACAACAAAAAACGAGCGGGTGGTGACCGGTAGGCGGAAACCGACTGTGCGATCAATGGAATTTACGCTTAGGAGCGAAATAGATATTTGATTGGCGGAAGACCGTCCTTCGACATTCGATCTAACGGCTTCTACCAATCAAATACTTTTGCTTCAAATCGCAACCGCTGTTCGCAGCGCGTATTCGATTTTTTCTGTTCGTTCAAAGATGATGTTTACTGCCATTTCTCCCGCTGAGGGCGTAGTGGCGATTGGTCCACGAATTACTATAGTACTCTACCATATCAGGGTACCCGTATCACGATGGGATACATCGCCGCGTCGCAGAGATGGGTCAAAAAATCGTAGCTCCAATTTTTCTGCACAGGTAAAAGAAAAAAAAACATCGAATAGATTGAAAACGGTGCTATAAAAACATTAAAACAGAATTTACCGCAAAAATATTGATTTTTAATCCTAAAAAAACTGATCAACAAAACATTACCTAATAAATGCAAATAAAACTTAATGCTTTATCTATTTCTTCCCATATTAAAAATCATAATAGGGCAAAAAAGTAAAACTTTAGTTATAATAAACCAAAAGAACTCAAATCCCTTACTCTGAAACGTTGACCAACATTGGTTTAGTTAGTTGAACATAAACTTACAAAAGCCATCGCCTATTATTATTGTTTGTTTGTTTCTACTCTTTATTGTGAAGACACAATGGGCGGGTTTATTGACATATGACAATCTCTTACAACCAACCCTGCTATGATGTGTTAATATGTACGTGGCGCAGGCGCCGATCTACGTCTTGTTTTGGGGGGGAAAGGGGGGCGGACAGTGGGGGTAGGTTTCTGTCTATAGATAGTTAAAATAAATTATAGTGTGAATTTAGGGCATCCAATATGCTGAATAGAGATAGGTAATTAATTAAGTAAGGATTATAAAAAGGGAAAAGAAATAATGAATACACTCGTACGTTTTTATTTTACTTCTAAATGAACAATGAACAAATGATACATAATAGTGCATAACACAGAATTAAATTACAAATTGCAGTTTCCGGTGTTTTTTCTTTGCAAATCTTTCAATTATCTTCTCTTTGTCTACTGGAATATCAAAATGAATATACAGGAGTGCCAATCCTGTTAAC
Source organism: Micropterix aruncella (assembly GCA_944548615.1). Lineage (NCBI taxonomy): Eukaryota > Metazoa > Arthropoda > Insecta > Lepidoptera > Micropterigidae > Micropterix > Micropterix aruncella. The sequence continues at coordinate 4,018,906 of OX155980.1, forward strand.
CTATCCTCGTGGATCGTAGCCAGGTTTTTAGTCGCCTCAGAGTTGAAAAACTTCTTTCGGCAGTCGCCACACTTACGGACAAGGAGGCCATGATAAGGATGAGGCGATGTATGCCAGGGTAGATGAATTCGTTGGCCAAATCTAGAACATCTAGAATATTTTTTGGTTCCGAATAAGCGGGATTATTTCTCTTTTCCTTCAAAAACTTTCTTTCCAGATCTTGCATTCTCCCAGAACTCCTGCCGCACGCACAACTCGCGGTAATACATTTCGATCCAGGGGACATTGAGTTCGCGACGCAAGTCTCTCCCAGATTTGTCGTTAAGGACCGCCCAAAAGTGATAGTAGCAAAATTTCGCAATCGGAAGCTAAAGGATTCGTTATTGTCTGGATTGAGGAAACAAAAGGGGATCTTCACGACCGACCTCGGCATTCCTGGAAAAAGTGCCATGGTTTTCGCCAACGAGCACTTAACGTCGTTTTTCAAGGATCATCTGAGAAAAACAAAACTCCTGGCAAAATCCAAAGCAGTGCAATTCGTCTGGGTAAGACAAGGTAAAATTTACATACAAAAAAAACGAAGGTTCTCCTCCAATCCTCATACGAAGCGAAACGGAGCTGAAAAAAATCGAGAAACATTTAACTGCAACCCAGGTCGCCAAGTAACTGCGCACGCATTTTATTGTAACATATTTTTAAACTTTTTGATTTTATTTCAACTTACTTTAATGTTTTAAATTGTATATAACTTAACATTCGCCATGATGAATGCAATTTTACCGAAATTGGGAGCGCTGAACAATAACCATTACCTATGAAAAGTAACTCATAAATGTAATTTCTAATATGTTACATTACAGCCTGTACAGACAACATTCAACTTTTATTTACCTAGCTTTCGCGCGACAGCCCTGACAGGCTGAAACCGAGGCAGTCCGAGAATCTATGTAGTGGTAGCGTACTGACAACGCGCGCTTGTATGAGTACAAAATCGCCGTGTAGTAAAGAGATGTTTAAGGGCCCCTAGACGACCAAGCATGCTTGACAAGCATCCCAAATATTTTTTAAAATTATTTTTCAAAAATGCCTAATTTTGTAGTGTATACCAGGGATTAACATTAATTAGACGTAATTGATTGATGGATGACTTGACCCTGGCGTTCGATTATAAAGCAGTCTGATCATATATTTCGAATTTTTCATTGCACCTATGAATTATGATACGATAATTTCTACTGATGATTTTTCAGCTTTTCCAAAACACTCTGGTGGTACCTACTGGAAAAAATACGCAATTCCTAGTAGGTACGCCAGCTCCCGCCCAGATTCCAGGTGTCCCGGAATCTGGCCTACTGACTGTACCCCGGCATTATGTGGCCAATCTCTGATCTGAAAGTATCACATTTTCCAAAACTCCCTAACTATTTATTGTCTCTATAAAGTCCTTCATAATGAGACATAGAGTCCGACTACAGAGCCTCACGCGTTCCCATACAGAGACATTGGAGAAACAATTATACATTTGCCATCATCGTACATTCTAATTGCATCTCCTACAATCCTAGATGATGAATAAACAGTGTGATTTCTTTGAATCGAGACAAAAATATACTAGAAGGATTGGTTTTTCATAATGAAGGGTCCCATATATAATTCATTAGTGTGTTCATTCATAATTACCCATTTATCAGGAATCTAAATTCGTGTGGTCTCTTTCTAACACAATGTCACGCGTAAGTGTTTGAAAGAGATAAATATATTCCGTTTTATAAAGGTACAATTCCGAACACGACGGCAGACTGCAGACCGCAACCCCAGACCGCAGACTGCACTACTAGTTTCTATGCATATCAATAGCACAGTATAACAATACCACAGTATACCGAGACAACAGTAGACTCTCTCTCGAGCGACAGGACATTGCGGGAAGAGGGTGCGAGGAATTTGGGCAGAAGGGTACGTCTCGATGAATGGTTCTTCAAACATTTTACAAACGCTGGCTTGACGATTCTTCACATTTTCCGCAAATTTGGTTGATTACGTAATCTTGGGGTGTGGGGGGGGGGGGTGGTATGCCGCTGATTACGTCTGATGACATGGGGGAGGGGTTTTCGAAAATCCCGAAAACGTGATTACGTAATATGTGGACGGCCCCTAATTCAGTTCGCGGACTGTGGCACCTCTTTCCCGTCTTTCACATGGAATAGCTGACATCAGGTCAACAACCATCCCCCGCTGCTTGGGAAACGTAAGGTTTTATGGTCTGATTGGCGGGGTGCGGGGGTTGGAAGGGGCGCGGAAGCACACGCGCGACCGTGATTGGTCAGTTCGCTTCCCGCGCTGTCGACACGTCATCTCTGTTCCAGTACAGTCAGTCGCGCACGCCAACTTGTCGATTGTAAATAGTTGTTGTTTTGTTTGTTTTATATATTAACGTTGTTTAGTTTGCTGGCAACCATGAAGCCAAAGGGAAGCCAAAGGGACCATGAAGCCAACGTACTTATTAGACAAGCAAGAAAAATGATTTACGATGTAAATTGTTTTATTAAAACTGAGAGTGTAGAATTACCAAAAAAAATAAACAAGGTGCAAAAGAGATTAAAGAAACTCATGATCAATTAAAAAAAGATTTAAATGTTGCCATTAAGAAAATAAAACTACTTCAGAAGCGTACCGAACCTAATAATATCTCCACGTTGACTGAATTCCACTCCTCCGTGGTGACATCGGAAACGTGGTTTTCATAATCTTTGTGTAATTAGTTGATGCCATGTTGAAACTGTATGGCTGTATGGAAGTATGGCTGCATAGGAGTATGGTTGTATGGCTGTGTGGGACCATGGCAATATGGGAGTATGGCTGTATGGTTGAATGGGAGTATGGCTGTATAGGAGTAAGGCTGTATGGCTATATGAGTATGGCTGTAATCGACCTATCTCCGAATTCGGGATACCACAATAATCAGCGGGACCTCGCCCCAAAATCGAGCTCCAGAAAAAGTGACATGCAGGCATGGCTAATCGAAAAGGGAATTCAATTAGACCCACATTTTTTGAAGCCACAAAGATACACCTAATTAAAACTAATAACGCACAATCATAGTAACAATAAATTATAATTTACTAAGAACTGTGTAGGTATTGACTTTTTAGATAGACTTCTTTTTAACTCCAATTTATTTATTTCCGGCTTAAAGAAGCTAACCCAGAAGAAAAAGAATTTGTCGTCAAAGAAGGTATTTGAATGAATTAACATTTTTATTGTTAAAAGTTTTTTTAAATACTTTATATCGTTTTTTTTGTATTAGTTTTTGTTTAAATTCTATGTCTTTTAACTAAATTATTTCATTCACTGGCATGCTAAGTTTATTTAGCATGCCAGTGAATGAAATAGCCTAAAGTATTTTTTAAATTATAAAAACATACAATTTTATCAGTTAATTAGAGAATAAATTTACTGGCGGATCAAAACTGGTCACGACCTAGAGTTTGCTATACTTGCTAGGCGGGAAATGTTGTGCGCGCAGACGACTGGCTGTCGCAAAGTTACCTACCTATACTGTCATCGGCATTGCAAAAATACCTAAATTTTTAGTCGCGTCAACTCGGAAGGGGGTCTTAAAGAAAAAGTGGAAGACACGAAAGCTCGAGGCTGGAAAATATGGTGCGAAAAAGTACAGAAAATCGAAGAAGACTACGCCAAACGTGACCATATAATTGACGGATTGACAGAAGATATTATTATTTATGTCGATGATGACAGCTCAGATAGTGAAAATACAGATACTGACATGTCCGATGATGATGATGAGCAGATGAATGTGTCTGATGATGATGTGGAGGTTCCTTCTACAAGCAGCCAAAGAAACTTGTTTGGACCAGGCGATGACTTAATGGAAGTGATATCACCATTATCAATGGATATTTTTATTTTGAAACAATAGGTATAACGTGGTAAAATGTCACTTATTGATAGAAATAAGTGTTATTATAATTATTAATGGCTGTATACTCGGGTCGAGTCGATCAGTGCACAAAATGGTCTGAATATAAACATCAAGAAGACCAAGTTCATGGTTGTCAGAAGTAGATCGTCAGCTGCTACCCTCCACTAATCCTGCAAGGAAAGATAACAGGCCGCCGAAGACCTGGCCGAAGAAGAACCTACTGACTACAATACATCGCTGAATGGTTCAATCCAAGCACCACCGAGTTGTTCCACGCCGTAACATCACGGGCTCAAGTGGTCATAATGACCGCCGACCTCCGATAGGAAATGGCAGTTTGAGAAGAAGAAGAAGAGTTATTTCACGCCGTAACATCACGGGTCCAAGTGGTCATAATAACCGCCGACCACCGATGGCAGATGGCACTTTAAGAAGAAAAAGAAGTTTGTTCTAAGACTTCTATACCTCACAAAAATAAACTATCAAATTGCCAAAGTAATTGAGTGCGCGACTATACCGATGCGCAGAAATCCTGCTACGGGATGAGCAGAAGTCAGTTTTATCACAGTAGATATTATGAGCTTAAACTCCATACACCCAAAAATCAGATTCACCTATGAAGTAGAGAAGGACGGCTCCCTACCATTTTTGGATGTCAAAGTGACGAGGAGAAGTGACAATACTCTCGGACATACGGTACCTATATCGGAAGCCCACACATACGGACAGATATTTACATGCAAGCTCATACCATCATCCCTACCATCTACGTTCAATGCAAACGTCCCTCGTGAATAGAGCACGCGATCTATGCGACGCTGAGCATTTTCCGAAGGAGATGGAACATGTCAATGATGTCCTTAGGAAAAATGGATACGGTAACTATCACGAGACACGCACACGATCTAATACAGACGAAACTCAGAAACCGAGCAGATCAAGAGCATTCTTACCATATGTCAAGGGCGTGACAGATCGAATAAGTAAGATGCTAAACAGATTCGATATAAAACCGATCTTCAAACCGACCCAAAATAAAGCTCGTTTTTTAGGCCTGTAAAAGATGTAATACCACTGCAAACCCCGGGTGTGTATAAAGTCGAATGCAGTTGCGGTCTAGCCTACTTTGGACAAACGAAACGGCCCATAGCCACGCGACTGTCAGAACACATCAAAGCTGTTAAAAACGTTCAGCGAGAAAAATCGGCGATCTGCGAACATATATTGGATAGCGAAAGTAACCACTGGATGCAGTTTCAAAATCCCATTGTGCTATCCAAAGAACAATTCTACTTTCCTCGCATGATCCGGGAAGCCATTGAAATAAGAAGAACCCCGAACTTTAACAGAGACGAGACGGTTACAAACTCTCTTCTATGTACGTGGAACCCTCTTCTTAAAATGTTCCCGCCGCCGAACGCCGAACGCAAAGACGTAAAACAGGATACAGTGAGTGTTGTGTGCAGGACGGATTTTCAAAATTCCCGCGCTCCGAGCCCGGCCACCCACCACCGTTATAACCTACGCAGTGGCGGAAGCGGTACGCGGCCTACCCGCAAAACAATGGATTGACAGCCCTTTAGTCTACCCTGGACAACGGCGGCTGCAACGTCACCGAAACGTCGGGTGCTACAAATTTCACGCGGTAAATTCGTTTTCTATCCTATTTATAAAACCAACTAATGCAAAATTGGTTATACTGCGAAAACTAACAGGCTGCGAGCTGGAAGACCAATCTATATATTATAAAGAGGTAATGTTTGTGAGGTTGTAGGAATTAATCTCTGTATCTACTGAACCGATTTCAAAAAATCATTTACCAATAGAAAGCCACGTTATTTGTGAGTGTCATAGGCTATATATTAATCCGAAAAATTAAAAGACTTTTCGTGGTAGTCGGATTTGCAAAGTAAGTCCGAGAAAAAACGGTCGAACGAAAAAGTTTCTAACTATGATATATGATTAAGTTCTAGAGAAAAGTTGTAGAGCTTGATAATGCCTACAAAAAAGTCACCGACAGCATATGTCTAACTTTTATATTTAATTAACAAAAAGTAGTATTTTATATTAAAAAGAATAATTTAAATCGTTAGGTCATGTTTATTGGTCATATTATCAACAATTATGAATTCTTATCAAAATAAGTAAATTTATCGTCTCAAGTGTTTAAAACAAAAGACTTTTCCCTTTTACTGCATAAATAGTTAAAGAGATAATACGACATAGGTATGGAACCGCGACCGTGTCGTAATCTATCTATATTAATATTATAAAGAGGTAAAGTTTGTGAGGTTGTAGGAAGTAATATCTGGATCTACTGAACCGATTTTGAAAATTCTTTTAACAATAGAAAGTAACGTTATTTGTGTCATAGGGCGGACTATACATTAATCTGAAAATTTAAAAACTTTTTCGTAGTAGTTAGATTTGCAAAGTAAGTCGGAGAAAAAACGGTCGAATGAAAACGTTTCTTACGAACGCTGCTTTAACGATGAGAGATATATGATTGTGTTTTAAAGAAAAGTTGTAGAGCTTGGTAATGCCTACAAAAAAGTCAGCGCCACCATATGTCTTAATTTTATATTTAAGTCACAAAAAGTAGTTTTTTTATATTAAAAAAATAATTTAAATCGTTAGGTCAAGTTTATTGGTAATATTATCAACAATTATGAATTCATATCATAATAAGTAAATTTATCGTCTCAAGTGTTTAAAACAAAAGACTTTTCCCTTTTACTGCATATAATTTCCCTTTTACTGCATTAATGGTTAAAGAGATAAGACACTCACAAGTAAGACACTCACAAGAATACACTCACAAATCACTGTAATATAGTCAAATTGGCATGCAAATACATACATACATATGCAGTAAAAATATAACCCTACTTTTGGCAGTCAGGAAATAAATCATAGCACTCAGTACCCGCTAACCGAACCATACTCATAATTTCATAACAAGTAAAAAGTTTTACCGCCCAACGAAGTAGGCACGGGTCAGCTAGTTAATATATAAAGAGCATAATTTTAGGTACTGCGAGAACTAACTGCAGTATAGGAACCTCTCTCAAAAAAAACTCTATATATAGACTAATAGATTTTATCGTTTTAATGCTAAATCTGGAAGAAAATTGTGTCGGTCTCTAAAAATAAGCGATATATAGGCATTCAAAGTTTAAATTTAAACAAACAGGCCAAAATAAAAAGAAGTGTGGCACTCGGGGACTGCCGCGGTAAAGCTATTGCATAGCATTTTTAACAACTTATGCAATTATAATTATTTATTTATTTATTTTATTTTATTTTTTCTGATATCAGATAACTGCGCTCTATCGGAAAACGTTGAAATTATTCCGTATCATTTGCGGCTGCGGAAGCAAATGATTCGGAATAATTTAAACGTCTTCCGATAGAGCGCCGCGCACGATTTTTTTATTCGATAAAGCAAAAAAAAACGGATTATTCGAAAAAAATCGTAGATAAAAAGATAGATAATTAAATTATCTTTAAAATGGTGCAGGTTTCATAGTAATACGCCAGATAGTATTTGCGTAGTACCTAGTCTTTTTGTGTTCGGTTAGACCTAATTTCACAAATTAATTACACTATGTAATATAAACAAAATCTAAAATATTCAAAGCTAAGAATATTAGGAAAATGTTCTTGTTTAACATATATTTATTTCGAATCGTAAGCAGTACTCGTTTAGACGTAATTATCAGTTTAAAATCATTAATTTTCGTTAAGAAATTGCTTCATTCGGTCGCCGCGCTGGCCTCTAGGCCCGCGATGAAAGCTATGCAATAGCTTAACCTTTCAGCCGCCGGCCCTCCTTGAAGTTGACGACAAGTATCAGACCTATTGAGTTTCTGGTCTGCTCCCAACAGCCTTGGCACCCAGCGAGCCGAAACCTTGCTAACGCCCAAACAATCATGCAAGATGTTATGAACTTGTCGTGTACCTATCCCTAGACACACACTAATTTGACGAATAGTCATTCGCCTGTCCTCTTTCAGTAGGTCTTCGACGGCAGTAATGTTTCTTTCATTTACTCACCAAATACTCCTTGCAGACGCTGAATAATTTCTGATGTTTTCACACCTTCTTTCCACAAAAAGAAAATTATTGCTCTTTGAGATTTTGCGGCGTCTTCCGTGGTTACAAAAACAGTGTTTAGAAAACGCAGCTATAACAGTCGAACACCTAAATCAGACTGAACAATGTTGCACTAGATAGTTGCATAAACATGTCAAGACTTGTCTGTCAGTTGCATAAACATGTCAAGACTTGTCGTACAAATGAATTTTTTTTTATTACATCAAACAATTCACTACTTTTCTGAAATAGTGCTCGCTGGATAGCAAAACATTGTGATTTGAAAAAATGGGTCGCGGCGTCAATAAGTTTGGGAACCCCTGCATTAGATAAAATAGATGGTGGAATATGAAGTCGCAATGTATGTCAGTGAAAATTTTAGACTTTTCCGCTCCCCTCGCGCCTTGTTCATATCTAGTGCCGACGAGCAACCAACACGCGTAATGAAACATAATAATATCGAAAATCAGTAAGCATTGCCTTTTAAATATTATCTGAATCACCCTTGTGACTTTCTCGAAACTGCACTCCAGATCTTCGTTTTTTGAAAAGCAACAAGCTACAAGTTCAGAAGTACAGGTTACAATGATCGTAGATAGTGTAGCTTACACAAACATACTAAAAAATATTACACATTATATTTACCGAATATTGACGTGGAGAAAATTAACGCCGAATTCAGCTTTGAAAACTCACGAAAAAAACTGCCTATTAGGCGGGAAATTCAGCAACCGCACGTTTGACTAGTGTTGCCACCAAGGCAGGGTTGGAATCGCCTCTCAAAATATTATTGTCTATGGACGGCAAAAGGATAATACTTTATAAAAATATATAGTACACCTATTTATTCGCTCATTTTGATATAGATTTAAATAAAAAATACATTTGCTAGCTTGGTTTTTCGTCATTACTTAAATATGAAACGTACTTATCAAAGATAATTTTGGATGTGGCATTTACGCGATCAGCAATTAGGTGCAAAACGCATGTTCTCATGGCTTTACTAAAAAAGAAGAAATAGAGCTGTCAGCTGTCAAGACGTTTGACGTTTGACATCTAACCTATCGGAAGTCAATTGATCTCGTAAACCGAAATGTTTCCACGGCGTTTCCACGCGAGAAAATGCGACTTAAGGTTTCCACGCAAGGAAATGCGACTCCTAAGGTTTCCTCAGCGTGACAAGACCTACGAGCTAGTATATCATCAAGCATGAGTCTTTATGTAGACGATACTACTACAAATAAGATATTTGCAAATCCACTACTCAGCAGTTGCAGCTTACAGAATAACCTCGACGAACTCAGTGCTTGGACATCGGAATGGCTTTTAGCACTGAATGCCGAAACATGTATTGCTCTTCGCCTTGGAAGAAAGAACGCTAAGCAGCCATACAGACTTTCTGGAAATAAGTCGTCTTCATGCAGTGAAGTCATAAAAGGATCTTGGCGTAATAGTCACCGAAGACTTGAAACAGGAAGAAAACACGATTGTGTTAGTACGCAAAGAAGGCAAACTCTCTATTAATCCTTTTTTTAATTCGGAGAGCTTTTCACCATATTACAGAGGAACTGTTGTTGAAAATCTATAATTCATTTGTGAGACACATTTTGAAACTCAACTATCAGGTATGAAACTCATACTTTAGGGAGGATAACGATCTTCTAGAGTAGGTCCAGTGAACAGCGACGAAAACGCCTTGTAACTAGAACCATCTAACGTACGAGGATAGATTGGCGGAGTGACTTGATCGAGACATGTAAGATCCTGACTGCATCGTATGATGTTCCTGGGTTGCAGACTATCTACCTACACCATGAACACCAACACATGGGCATCTGAAACTCATTCCATTCAAACCCTAAGAAACATTTCCCTAGCGTAGAGTGGTAAGCCGAATGGATCAGTGATGTCAATAGCTTTAAAAATAAACTGGACCTATTCCACAAAAACTGTAATGCAGGCACGGATTCAGGCTCATCAGCTTAAGCTGCCTTCATGTTAAATAAAATAATAATAACAAAAGGGCAGTGATTTCCGTCAAGATACACTCGAGGGAAATACCTAGACGCAATGCAGATTCTATGCTGCAATGAACAGGTTACAAGTGCAGGCAGAGCTCACTGAGGCCTTCCGAGGAAAATTTGTCTCTTTGATGAGGCTTCCCGATAGGAGCTGCACCGTGAGTTGGGCCAACCAACAAAACAACTGGCCATAGTGGCAGTAGTAGCAGTGTCTTTACAAGTTTTCTTTATTTTAGGGAAGAAGCTCGGGAAATGTTTTACCATGCCTATAACTCTTACATGGATGTCGCTTATCCGGCCGATGAACTGATGCCCTTATCCTGTAAAGGCCGCTACAGAGGAGTTACACCAAACCGGGGAGACATGGACGATATCCTGGGCAAGTAAGTAAAATCAATTAATTTTTTTTTGTCCTGTCATGACCTGTCATGACTGTGTGCACGGCATACAAGCACGAAAGCACTGCCTACCCAGTTGCAAAACCTTATAAATATATAGTTTTTATTATAATTACTCACAATTCTCCATTTACACACTCGCTAAACTCCATTTACACACACTCCGGCTGGGGCACCATTTTCCGTTGGGATAAAATTAACGGAAATGCATTTCATTTCTGTCGATCAAATGCAATAACAAGACACACACTTACACACATGTTACTTGCACACATACATATACTCACTTCATAGGTGGATGCGGTAATGTTGGGATACTTTTTTTTGACAAATATTTTTGTTGAATTGTGAGAATTTTGGGCACCATCTTCACACAGAGCTTTCGCTTATTCAAATTTTCCTGTAACATCTTCCCAATTGTTTCTTCATTTATCCATAATTCTAATACCTGTGTGTTTATTGTTAATCTTAACAAAACTAGATAAAAGTAAATAAAATTACCATAGCAAATTCCTTACATTTTACAAAAATTACATAGACACTGAAGTTAAAAATGATTACATAACAAAAACAAAGGGAAAAAACTGATGATTTATTTATGAAAGACTTTCATCGTTTTATTTCTAGTTGGTTTTTCTGCGGCACAAAATGACTTTCTTCTCAGCCCTCTTAATTGTATGCAAATACAAAAACACTTTTATTGTTCAAACGCCACACGCTTCCGAAATGGTTCAGAAAAGGCTGGTCCTCTTCATCGTCAACTTCTTCAACAGCCTCCTTCTGTGTTTATACATATGTATTTTTCTGTGTTTTATCATAGGATTGATTAGGGACCATATCAAATAAAAATGCATGCAGGAAAAAGAAGGTTCGAAAAATGGCCGATCAAGATTTCACTATATTTATTATTTTTCAGTTTTTCATTAACCCTGGTGGACAGTTTGGATACTTTGGTGATACTCGGCGATTTTGAGGAGTTCGACCACGCTGTAAAGTTGATCATCAAAGATGTCACTTTCGATCAGGATATAGTTGTGTCCGTATTTGAAACGAACATCCGAATGCTTGGGTTAGTACTAATATTATTTTATATTTATCAATCTTTCATGAAAGCACATTAACCTAAATGTTGCGCATGTACATCTTGGAACGATCGTCAAAAATCAGCAAACAGATGAGTCTACTATGTTATAAAAAATACCTGCAAACAAACCAAAAGAAATAGTAGTGGAATACAACCACAAACTTACCAAAACACTTCTAAGGACAAAAAGGCCCCAACTACGCAAACTAGTGGGACTGATAACAGGACACAACACACTAAACAAACACCTCTTCAATATGGGCGGAACGAATAGCCCTATGTGCAGAGCATGCATGGAGGCGGAAGAAACCACAAAACACATTCTGCTAGATTGTAAACAGGTAGAAGTATACAGGACAAAACACCTTGGGACTCCAGGCACCCTGCGCGAGGCAGCAGGAAACCTGAAAGCCCTGCTGGCTTTCGTCGAGGAGCTGGGGTGGGTGGAATAGCGCTACCCCCGTTACACGCAAAATAGGCACACTGGATGTCGACTTGCGGAGGAACGCCCAGTACAACTAACTAACTAACTATAAAAAAATACCCTCTGGACAATCTACAATAGTTTCTAAATAAGTTCTAAAGCATTTGGAATTGGTCGCTTTGAAAAATCACCAGTCTCGGATAATTTTCTAATTTCTAACGCCTCAGATAAAACTGAGGACTAAGATATCAGTATATAAGTAACAAACTCTTCGTCTTTGAAGAAAATACAGTGTAAGTTTTTGATATACTTATGAGGTCGTTTTGAGGATATGCGCGAGTACGGCTACTATCCTCAGTCTTATGCTAATACTTCCCCCCCCCCCCCCCTTCATAATAGAGAAGAAGTAACCATATCGTCGGCTAAGAGTGTAAATCTGCTAAGTCCACTTTCAACACTTTTACAGGAGACACATAAAACCGATTTATTAATTTAAAAAAGCCATAGTTCGAAAAATTCTAAAATCCCATTGGTGCATAAAAATTACATCTACATTACCTGCTCGTAAAACTGTATAGGTTTAACTTTTAAAGCATTTTAGAGACATTTTTTGGAGATGATTCTACACTGAAAATCAATTTTTGTATGTGTATTTAGCAGATTTTCCTAATATTTTTCTATATCTATATATATAAAAATGAATGTTTGACTGTGAGTCCGCTATGGACTACTAAACCGCTCGACCGATTTTGATGAAATTTTGAAGGAAACTTTAGATTAGTTTGGAGATGGTTCCTGTGAAGTTTGGTGCCGATCGGACCAAAGGAATTTTTTTAGTGTCCTCAATAAAACCAAAATTCTTCTTTTTTTTAAAGCGGCAAATTTGAATTTCGAATGCGACCGCGAAGACAGGAGTGAGTTCTTTTTTTTATAGTCGAATGAATTTTAAAGGGGCGAATTTGAATTTGGAATGCGACCGATTTGGCGTAGCAACGCGCGCAGAGAACAGCTAGTGTTTAATAAAATTAATTTTGAAGAAATTCATGACATTTTAGAAGATACGTTATATATATGTATATAAATCCCCGTCTAGATGCGCTGGTGACAGCTAGTTTAAAATCCTGGCTGTCCTTAGCCAAACCAGCTGACCCCTCGACTCTCTTCAGGTCCAAACAAAATTTTGGGCTAGCGCTTAAACTGCCCTCTCTGCTCTACGCCAACTCCAGAATAACCAAAAATTCGATTCTGTGCAATTCCAAAGATCCGGCAATATCGAAGCACGTAATAAGTGGCCGTAGTGATTCAAATGATCTACAAGCCCGCGTAGACTTCCACAAAAAGTTCCTTACTGGAATCAGCCAGAATGGCACTGGTCTGGGGTATGGCAGTACAACCATGAGCGACGTGGACTTGAAGAAGTCTCTTTTGCGGGGATATTACGACAGCAAGAGTATGGCTCATGCTATTGGCCTTCAATGCCAGAATGATTGGACAACAATTGGGGACTTTTGCATTCCGCCTCCAATGCACTGGAAGGTAATGCTCTATGACTGGACGCCAGAGATGCTGAAATTTTATTTGAATGCCTTTCAGCATACACTTCCAGACCCCAGTAACCTCGCTCGTTGGAGCTTTGCCGAGGATAGTTCTTGTCCCCTCTGTAGCAATACCCCTTGCACAGCTAGACACATTCTAGCTGGCTGCAAGGTGGCCTTAGATCAAGGACGGTACACTTACCGCCATGACAAAGTTCTCGCTGTTATTCGCGAGGTAATTAGTCTCTCAGTGGCTCGTGCCAACAAGGGTTTGACAGTATCCTCCAAACCCCCAATACAGTTTGTGCGGGATGGCTCTAAAGGCAAAAAACATTTAACTACAAAACCTTTCTCAATAATCGAGAAAGCTACAGATTGGATTCTGGAGGTTGATTCGGTCTCTAAGCAGTATAAATTCCCTGAAAGTCTCGGATGCACAGCCCTCCGTCCAGATATAACTCTTTACTCTCTATCTCGGAAGGTGGCTCTTATTGTAGAATTAACTGTTCCATGGGAATCAAATATCCCAAAAGACCACGAGTACAAATTAAATAAATACCATGATCTTGCAAATGCCGTAACCCGGAACGGCTTCACTGTTCACCTTCACGCGGTGGAAGTTGGCGCTCGTGGCCTGCCAGCTAAATCTCTATTTCACCTCTTTAAAGATCTTGGCCTTTCCAGAAAAATAATCAATTCTTTCTTAGAAAAAATATCTAAAACTGCGATTTGCGCATCTCAAATTCTATGGCTTCGAAGGGGGAGTGAATGGGTGGCAAGGTGAACGCTCACATGTGGCAAGACAGTTGTCCTAAACCTACCACAGCCGGTTCGTAAGTCCGGAATCCACTGCTCACCCCCCAGAAGTGTAAAAATAGTATTATGATGGGCCCGACTCCGGTCGGTGAATTCCATGGCAGCTCCGTTTGTATTTATATATATCATGCATTTATTGGTTATAAAGAAATTTTAATTTTAAAAATCAGTTATAACATAATAATTATTCATAGGGTATAATCTAATATAATAATATTATATCTGGCAAAATACTATTCGGTGATTGAAAAATGTATGGTTTAAGTAAGTCACGTCTAATTTCTTAGGATTCCTGCAGGCCTCACGGCATATACCGTAATATTCAGCTGGTGAATTTATTGTTTCGTCTTTAAGGCGACCTTCGAGAGTTGAGTGTTTTGAGTCGGCCTCCATTTATGTATGCCCAATTTCTAAATACTTTTGTATGAATGTTATATTTTTATTTAAGGCCACATTCAATAAAGCGTTAGAAACGGTTACGTTTCTGTTATGATATTATGCTTGTCCCCTCTGTAGCAATACCCCTTGCACAGCTAGACACATTCTAGCTGGCTGCAAAGTGGCCTTAGATCAAGGACGGTACACTTACCGCCATGACAAAGTTCTCGCTGTTGTTCGCGAGGTAATTAGTCTCTCAGTGGCTCGTGCCAACAAGGGTTTGACAGTATCCTCCAAACCCCCAATACAGTTTGTGCGGGATGGCTCTAAAGGCAAAAAACATTTAACTACAAAACCTTTCTCAATAATCGAGAAAGCTACAGATTGGATTCTGGAGGTTGATTCGGTCTCTAAGCAGTATAAATTCCCTGAAAGTCTCGGATGCACAGCCCTCCGTCCAGATATAACTCTTTACTCTCTATCTCGGAAGGTGGCTCTTATTGTAGAATTAACTGTTCCATGGGAATCAAATATCCCAAAAGACCACGAGTACAAATTAAATAAATACCGTAACCCGGAACGGCTTCACTGTTCACCTTCACGCGGTGGAAGTTGGCGCTCGTGTCCTGCCAGCTAAATCTCTATTTCACCTCTTTAAAGATCTTGGCCTTTCCAGAAAAATAATCAACTCTTTCTTAGAAAAATTATCTAAAACTGCGATTTGTGCCAGATGCACAAAAACTATCTTTATTGCACAACTTTTTGTTGCTTGACTGCTTCTAGTTGGGCGTTTGCCAGAAAATATTGTTTGTTGGGGTTGCTTTTCCCAATATGAAGCACTACACATTTCTCAGTGTTTAAGGTAAGCAACCAATCTTCCGTCCACGCTTTGATCTTGTCAAGATCTTGCTGAAGCTGTCCACTGCACAGAATAGGATTGGCGAAGAATTTTGGATCATCGGCAAAATAGCTGCTCTGCGAGGCGATTGAGGCTCGAGATAGTACACTATAGATCTACACTATTTTCAATGCCGTCTAATGCTATCTACAGTCATGTCCTTTTATAAAACATATTTATTTATTTACTTTTGATTAGCAATCTAGTTAAAATGATACCAGCATGGAAACCAGCCGCCCTCTGCTCGTTGTATTTTGCTGCAAACTATCAGCAGGTAAAACAAAGTTGCGGAATCTAAAATTATATCTTCTCATTCATTTACCCCCTCAAAAGCAAAATGGCCTCTTTCTGCAATTTTGAATAAGAGTTACTTATAATAAAAGAACTGTTCGGTTTAACCAGATATTCAGTTTAATATTAACTGGTATTCGGTATGCGATTTAATTATTTTTCAATGCATCACTACCGTAAACCTAAAAAAGACTTTAAGGTCAATTTCACTTAAAGGTTAGTAATAATATGTTTTGTTTGTTGCAGTGGATTATTATCAGCACATCTACTAGCTCTGCAGCTTCAACAAGAGTCCCAGTTGCTGACATGGTACAGAGGGGAACTCTTAACGCTAGCTCATGATCTTGGACGGCGGTTGCTTCCTGCTTTCAATACATCGACTGGAATTCCACATGGCAGGGTATGTCTATTTTACTTATTATTCCATGGTATTTTCAGAGTTTCGTACCAAAGTGTACAAACCGTTGTATGTATGTCACCGTCAAATATCTCAGCCAGTTTTAAAACTATAGTCTTAAAATTTGTCCTTGACATCGGTTATAGAACTTGCTTGTCCGCACCTAGACCAGAAGTCAAAAATAAATAATATTTTTTTCAATGTAGTTATTAAGGGCAGTCAACAAAAAAGCGGACTAAATGCGTTCGGAAAAAAACCATACGCAGTCATTGGAGAAAGCTTAAAAGGGCTCAATTTGCTGATTTATAAAAAACACCATCATTTTTCATATATTTTTTACCTCCCTAAAAAGGAATGCTCTAAAACATGTTAAAAAGTATATTGGGATTGCTGAATTGATGCAAATGATTGCAAATCGATGTGGGGACAGATAGGCTGGCAATGTATACTGATGTTTCATAAACGGAGGAAGGAACTGGAGCGGGTGAATACTTGCGATATCTTAGACTAAAATTGAGTAAATTATTGAACCCACGATTTCTGAGCGGAAGCCTTGTGTATATCTATGACTGCGGGTGAAATTAGAGAGAAAAACCTTGAAGGCAAAAAATTCTGAGCATGCAAGTTATATTCTGTTGAGTAATATCTTCTAAATATGTCTTCTCGTCGAAATGGTTCAATGTTAATTTCATTATTTCGAGTTAAAGAAAACGTAAACAATCTTAACCCAATCTTCAAAATGTGGTTGGAGTAATTGTAATAATTAATTATGGATTATTTTCATAGGTAAATCTTCGCCATGGCTTGAAGGGCATATTCGATTTAGGTGAAACGTGCACTGCCTGTGCAGGCACCATGATATTAGAAATGGCCGCCCTCTCCAGGTTGACTGGCGAGCCGATCTTTGAGCAGAAAGCCCATTGGGCCATGGACCGACTTTGGAAAATAAGACACAGGTTGGTCATACTGTCATAACATGTCGGTCATAACATAAAATATTATATAAATTGGTGACCCCCGACAGTGCAAACGCCTTTGTCCAGGGCGGTTTGACGTGATTTCAGTCGCCGTCACTTGTCGTTTTGCAGGTAGGCAGTATACTGTGTATCGGTATACTGTATACTGTATGTCGCGAGAACGTTTTCAGGATTCTAAAATAGTTTTCATGATTGGTCTTATATGTTTGTTAGAAACGTGTAGGTATACAGCGTGGAAAGTGCCCCTCAGTTAGAATGTTTGAGTGATCAATGGATCTATTGTTGCTCCGCTAGTCCTAAGACTAGCCCGATACATATTTGTGATATATCTGGGTACTATGTATCATTTTGATATTATATTAGTGGTTTTTAATCACTTGTATCACAATAAAGTTTCAAAAAGGTCACAGCGACACTGGTATAATTAGTCAGTTAATGATATATTAGTGATTGTGATTAATAATATCACATTTCAATCGTAGGGCTTTATCCGCTGAGTCCTACTTGAGAAATAAATTAAAAACAATTTCAAACATTATCATTATTTACTCTATTCAAGTCTAATCTGTGATGAGAAAGTATCGTCATATCCTTCAGTGTCACTTGCGCCTAAAATCTTTAATATACGATTGAGATCTTGCAATTTTTGAAGATTGAGTAATCGTAATGCAATATTACTCTACTTTGTCTTAAGCGATTTCCCTTGCAATATTCATCAAAGGCTGCTGATGCTCTGCCGTCCGAATCATTATTTTTAAGGACTAGATTACATCGCCTAGTATTTCAAAGAAAATTGAACTTCCGAATCTTCACCCTACAACAAACTACCAAGGCAGCTAATAAAACACTGATAAATGTTGTGAAAATTTAAAATCTCGAACATGCTGATAATTATATCAGTATTTAAATTTTTACAACATTTATCAGTTTTTTATTAGTCCGCTTGGCAGTTTATTGAAGGCTGAAGATTTGGTTTTTTCCACCATTGATTGCTAAAATTATCATGGCAACAATTGATGATTTCGATTAATCAGGAAAACACCAATAAGTTGTTGTTTTTTTTATTATTACCCAGAAATTCCGACTTGATGGGAACCGTCCTGAATGTGCATTCCGGCGATTGGGTCCGGAAAGATTCAGGAGTAGGCGCCGGAATCGACTCTTACTATGAATACTGCCTCAAAGCTTATATACTACTCGGCGATGAGAGATATCTTGCAAGGTTCAACAAACATTACAACGCTGTGATGAAATATATCAGCCGTGGACCTATGATGCTGGATGTTCACATGCACAGGTACGTACAACATTTTGTTTCGTTCGCTTTAACATCAGCTCTTATGAATGGGGATTTTACTGCCAATTTTTCCCTCTAGAGGGCTAGGGTTCCTGAAAGGTGTATAACGCTGGAGACGCTACGTTTTAAGTACCTCACTTGCTCAAGATATAATTATCCAAAAATACATTTGTTCAGCTTGGCACAGTATACCAGGCAGTAGCTTCTCTTAGAACAAAATTGAAATCGAAGCGAATACGTCCCGAGTAATAATGGCTCGGATATGGCTGCCAGATGTCGGCTAATCGGCCCCAAACGTTTGAAAAGTCGCCAGCCTTTACCTGCGCGTAACGCTAACCAAAGACATTCATTGAGACTAACTCCTCGGCCCACATTCCTTCCACCCTCTTCCCGCAATGCCTTGTAGCTCGAGAGTAAAACCTCTGTTTGGTTTACTGTTAGCTCGGTCTGTAACAATTATCTCGCTCAAAATCGTTTTGTGTGTATTGGGGCCTTAGGTCAGCAAGTTATTTAACAAATACATTATCTTCCTCCTCCTTCAGTGGGTGGGTGATGCGTTGCACTGTCCATCGTACCTCGCCCGCAAGTGGAAGTAAATTCTATTTAATCTTCCTCTGCACACTCCAAATAGATCCCAATATCCCTAGCGTAAAGTCAAGGCCGAACATCGATTGAAAGTCAATGCCCTTCTTTAGCCTGGTCTGAACTATACGAACAGAGCTTGTTCCCACAGTCCTTCTCCGCAGCTAGTCATGTCTCAGCGATGTCCAGTGCCTCAGTTCAGTGTATTCGAAGCTGATATACTGCGACAAGCTGTTGATCCCGGTTAACAACTTTGAGGCCTTGAACACTTCAGATTGACGCCCGATTGCTTTAAAAGTCTTTATAATTTTCTATTTTTTTATCTGGCAAATTTGAGTGCTTCTTCTTTGAATTGTTTGACAGCTTAGGAACTAGTTATAATGAATTATTTTAATCACGCTGCCCAAGCGAAAATTCGTTGGAAGCGTAGTGTATGAGGAATGGGGGAGAACTTATGTAAATGATGATGTTATGTATCTGAGATACAGATGGGCAACATTGCCAAATGGCTGCCTCATTTTCTAGTCATATAATATATACAAACAGAGCTGCCCTGAAATTCACTGACCGAGTCGGGATCATCATCATTAAACTTCTAAGGGGCCAGCGGCGGACTCTGCACTAACGAATGACTGTGGTATGTTTAAGACAGCTATCTTTCCACATGTGAACGTTCACCTTACACCCATTCAACACCCTTCAAAACTGTACAATTTAAGATGCATAAATTGCAGTTTTAGAGTTTAAGAGGATTTGATTATTTTCCTAGAGAGACCAAGATCTTTAAAGAGGTAAAACAGAGTTTTTTCTGGCAAGCCATGAGCTTAAACCTCCACCGTGTGAAGGTGAACAGTGAAGGATATTTGAACATATTTGGGGATACTTGATTCTATACCTGGACGAAGGGCTGTGCATCCAAGACTTTTAGGAAAATTATACTGCTTAGAAAACGAATCGGCCTACAGTCTGTAACTTTCCCGACTATTGAGAAGGTTTTGGTGTGGATTGTTTTTGCCTTTAGAGCCATACTGCAAAACCTGAATAGAGGGTTTAGAGCAGTAATTCCCAAAGTGGTCCAGGTGGACCCCCAGGGGTCCACGGGAGACTGGACGGGGGTCTACGTTGGCATGAAAAATATGGTTGAAATGTATGGGAATATGGAAAAAATTGTCAGCGGGAGTCCACCGAAACCAGTAAAATTTTGAAAGTGGTCTACGAGAAAAAAAGTTTGGGAACGTCTGGTTTAGAGCGTACTAGCCACTGAGAGGCTAATTTAGCTCGCGGAATTGAATTATTCATCTGAAAGTGACATTCCTAACTCAACTAGCAGCGGTGGCATTGCCAATAGATCAATGGCGACCCACTGGTAGTTTTGTCTACACTGTGCTGATGCTTTGCAAAGCAAATTACAACTTCCATTTCTTGTGATGCCCTCTTCTATCGAAGGTTGACGTTTACATAGCTGCTGCGCGAAATAGGGATGTACTTTGTCCACACTACTCCCTTAGGTTTTATTTATTTAAGTATTAAGTACTATAAAACATTGATTTTGCAAACAAAATAACTGGAACCGAATGTCAAAAACTTAACCTTATGCTTATTTGATTCTGTCACCCAACTGGGACAAGCCCGTTCTAGGGTGAATCAGCTTCAAAGTAATATATTTTTTTAATATTTTTTTTCTCAGGCCGCACTTACAATCTCGCAACTTCATGGATGCTCTCCTGGCATTTTGGCCTGGTCTTCAAGTATTATTGGGTGATGTGAGACCGGCTGTTGAAACGCACGAAATGCTTTATCAGGTCATGCAACGACACACCTTTATACCCGAAGCGTTTACTGCTGATTTTCAGGTATTTATTGTTTTCAACTGTTAGAGGTGTCGGAAAAAATATCCGCCTGTCAACAAATAAATTTTTGAAAAACTCATAATTAATCTTAGATTAGGACCACTAGAGATGGCGTTAAATTTTATATGAAATTGAACGGTGAAGCATTAACTTCCTGGTGACGCGTTTGCTCGTAGCAGTTGATACCCTCGATGTCCGACTCCTGGCTGGAGTGGGCTGACTTGGAGGGATCTGAACTTGATTTGGTAAAGAAAGGTGAAGATTTACGGTGGCGGGCTCGAGAGCGGTCTTTTTTTGGCGATAGCGACTGGTGGATAATCCGATGACTCTACGACGATTCAACACCAATCGCTTCGAAGGTTGCAGCTACAGCGGGCTCTGCTGTTCAGCCATTTTCTAAACACGACTGTCTGGCCTGGTCTGGTTGATAGTCCGATGAACGATGAACTCCCAAATAAGATTAACCTCTGTAATCAACAGAAAGCGTCAAGCGACTCCTCAATCGGGCGGCAGAGACGAGGAAGAGTTGCAGGATATAGGAATTCTTGGGATGGGCAGTCATTTTCAAAATTTACCCATTGCTATCTGAGGAAAATATGACAAATTAAAACTTTGCGTGCCTCACCTCAATGCCGTTACACAGCAGATCGTAAGAATAGAGTCCGGTCGGCGATTGCAGCAATATTGTACAGCGTGGGTGCAGTTGCACTCCGTCAGCGAATTTAAGCTCAATGACTATCATTCCTTACCTCGTCTCGCTCGATTCCACTCCGAGATGTAAGTCGACTTAAATGACCGATCCAAGGTACAAGAGGAAATAAGATTGTATTTAATACCGAGAGATCATCTCCCGTTTGCTCTACCCATAATTTAGTTTAATTCGATATTTAGTTAAATAGATTTAACTAGTCAAGCCTTGATGGTATAGTCCTACGATACGCTGCATTCGTATATTATCCAGCCTAAAGAATAGGAATTATGGAGATCACTTGGAAATTCTTGGACTGACTACTCTCAAACAATGAAGACAAAGAGGGGACCAGATGTACCTGGGCTGGAGAATATTTACAAATTCAATGTCAACACAAATCTTCGAGGTCACAGCCAAAATTCTCCAATATGAGGATATAAGAATTTTCATTTGGATTCCGGATAACTGCATTCATTTAGTATATTTTGTTTTGATTTTAGTGGAAAGTATCAATTATTGCAAATTCCCTGCCAATTAATGTGAGCCTGCATTGTGAGAAATGTGGAATTACAACGGAATCTGTGTAAATGATGATTCCACGTAACAAGGTTAATTTTCTTTTGTCTATACATTAGGTACATTGGGGCCAGCATCCACTCCGGCCCGAGTTTCTGGAGTCAACGTATTTTCTGCATCGAGCGACCGGCGATGACCACTACCTCCGAGTGGGGAAGGCGGCCCTAAAGGCTCTTCAGAAGTACACTTGGGTGCCGTGCGGCTACGCGGCTGTCAACGACGTCAGAACCAGAATCCACGAAGACAGAATGGACTCCTTCGTTCTAGCGGAGACATTCAAATACCTCTACATGCTATTTTCCAACGATGTCGATTTACCAGTGCGACTTGACGATTACATTTTGACGACGGAAGCTCATTTCTTGCCTCTATCTCTTGCTGGTCTCTACAAAAATAATTCTTATTCTGACGCTGATGATATTGACGCTGAATATTCGAAATATTCCAGGTATGTTTTTTTTTTACCTGTTTGACATACAGTAGAACATCGATTTTTCGACCTTCTTTTATCTTCTGCTTTGCGGCGCTTAAATACCTTAAACTAATGTCACCAGATTTAGATATTTTTCCCGCCAACCATCTTCGGTTTAAATTATAGGCGATTCAATATTTATTCTGTATTACAATATTTATTCTGTAATAATAGGTAGTATCGTTGATTATGTGGTGTATTAGATTGCTCACCCCTAAGGGACATTTTGCAACCATTTTTTGACGTCGAAATGCAGGTGGCGCTGTTAGCATTGATATCTAAAGTAATAGCAATTTATTTGGAAATCTTTAATAACATTGATAATGAATGGTTTTTTTATAAAGGACTGATTGTTTATAAACAATCAATAATTTAACCAGCGATTACATTAATAACATTCAATTATTAGTGCTATCTATCATATATTTTTTTAATATAGGTTAGAATGCCATCAATAGATGGCATTCTATCTAGATAAACTATTAAATCTATCTGAACAATACAGTGCATAATTATAACTCATTGAAACCTGTATACCAAATTAAAAATTGACATCCTTATGTAAATAATATTAAAATGATAAGATTATTATTAATATTTTATACCGTATAGGCGTTTTTAAAGCACTATCTACAGTCGCGCGCATCTATAATATTGTACCACGAAAGTTGCCAAACTGTATTTTAGAAGCAATAGCGCCATCTACATTTTGCCTTTCGTAGTAAAATACTGGTTTTCATATCGTAATAAGCCATTGGACAATCGAATACACAACATAATCAATGGTAGTATTAATATCAATAGGTAGTAATATTATGCGTAGTTCTATTTTGTGTACTTATTAGTCGATATTGTTAAAATAACTCTACTATTTAATGCATTCGTTTTCTGTGATGTTGATTAGTAATAAAGGAAACAAATTTAAAAATTATTTTATATGTAATTACAGAACGTGCCCGAATACTGCAAAAATGTTGCCCGAAAATGTTAGGAAGCCCCTGAAGTGAAAGATACGCTGCTGAAAGATAAGAGCTGAATAATAAACGAGGTGTAGACCGCAATAAAATCGTCGAAGAATGGTAAAGCGCCGGGAGTAGATCAAGTTACCGCCGAGATGATCAAAGCCGGAGGTGACATTTTATTACAACAACTACATGGTCTCCTAACGCATATTTGGCAATCGGATCGTATCCCGTCGTCATGGAAAAAGGCGATGTGCCAATTTTGAAGAAAGACGATAGTCGAGAATGCAAGAATTATTGCGGTATTAGCCTCCTTTCGATCGTCAGCAAAGTATTTGAGAAAATCATACAGTCGAGGCTACAAAAACATCGAGAACAAACAAGCCGAGAGGAACAAACGGGATTCAGACCACATCAAAGATGCATTGATCAGATATTCGCTCTTCGTCAGCTAACGGAAGAAAAAATACGGTGCGGCAAATGAACAATCATCCTCTTCATAGACTTCAAATCCGCCATTGATTGCGCGAGGCGAATGTTGCTGTTGCCTGACCGATTCGGCTATAGACATCGATGCCACTTTCTTTTCCGTAACCAACGATCCTAAATACTTGGAATTGTGGGACTAGTTTGATTTGGGTTTTATCGAGATAAACGCTGGCGTTCGATCCGTCTGTAGTGAGCACTTTGGTCTTATCCGCATTGATTTTTAATCCATATGGTTCCGTAATCCGTAACGATTTGTCTGAGGAATTCCCGATTCAAACTGGTGTTCGACAAGGAGATGTCGCATCGCCGCCGCTTTTTAATGTGGGGATCGACGCGATTATGCAAATAGCAGTCGACGGTGGATGCGGAGTTAGATACGACAATCAAACTTTATAACCGAATTGATGCTCGCCGATGTTAGCGCCGTTTTCGCCGACACTGATGCCGAAGCAATGGACATTTTATACGACATATCCGGCATTGCTCAATCATATAGATTAAAATCAATGCGGATAAGACCAAAGTGCTCACTACGGACGGATCGAAAGCCAACGTTTACCTCAATGGAACCTCAATATTTAGAATCGTTGGTTACGGAAAGGAAAGTAGCATCGACGGCCGATGTGCATAGCCGGATCGGTCAGGTAACAGCAACATTCGCTTCACTCAAATGGTGCATATGGAAGCAAAACATTCGCTTCACTCTGGCAAAAAATCCCTTTAACCCTTCGGGCCTCGGCCCCTCTGCCGATTGACAAGTTGCTCTCCCAAATAATTTTAGTAAAAATTAGTAAAAAAAATTTATTACGACACTGTCTCACCAAAACATTAATTACTGCTTAACCACTGTACCCATAATTAAAATGAAACATATTAACATAATAAAACATAATAAAATAAAACAAATTAAATTAAAATAAAATTAAAACGGGGCCGTCACGCTGAATCGTGTTGTGGTCGATATCGGCCAATCGGGGCCTGAGGGGTTAACGCTGGCGAAGCTGCGGGTAGACGCTAGTATTAAATATTTATATAATATATTTTTGCACGGAGCTGTCAAACAACGCAAAATACCTATAGTCGTTGTTGGCTTCCGATGGGTTAATGTACAACAAGCTGAAGAAAAAAAAAGAGATGTTTTTCTTTACGATTAATATTCAACCAACTCTTTCGTTTACAGTATTAATAGAATACAAATCGAGAATGGAGAAATCATTAGCGGAGGAACGGGGAGCGCATCTCCAGGCAAAATCTTTCCATGATGAAGATAAAGAGAGATTGGATGCACTGAAGCAGCATTTCAATATATTACAGGTACTTTGAATGGGTTTTATTTACATAGTGACAAACTAGTTAAAGTTAAAGTTTATTTATTTTAAGATACACTCTTAGGGTGTAAAAATTACAATGAAATAGCATAACTACAATTAAGTAACATAAAAATATTGAATAATTTTTTTTAACTAAATCAGTCAATTACAAATTTAAATAAAAAACAAAATATAACAGTTAGACAGTTAAATAATTAGGAATCAGAAATTAAATTAAACTTTATTCAAAAAACCTTTTTTTTTTATATAAAGTACTTACTAATAACAATAAAAGCTAAGATAATACCGTTGATTAACCCGTTGAGTATGAGTCAATCAAATCTGGTCGAGAAACAATATCCGTTGAGTACGAGTCGACCAAATCTGGTCGCGCGTTTTTTTCACTTCTTTGACGTTCTCATATTTATTCATAATTATCTAATTGTTTTACAAAATGATATTTCAATATTCTATATTCGAAATTTCAATGCAATCATTGTGCAGTTGTTCTTTTTATGATTGGTGTAGTAGTTTCGTAGTTATAGTACTTTAAGTCGAGCGCCGTCGATGTCGCCGAAAATCCTGCAAAAGAGACAGATGCATCCATGAAAATACCCATTTACTCCAAGGGTTAAGTAAAATAACATATCAGAAGGAATAAAGACAGATCCAATATGAAAATAATTTAGGTAATAGTTAAATAGAAACTCCTAAAAAGTATAAATCATGAAACCAGAAATATGAAATCAGTGATAAAAATTTAAAACCAAGTTCATTGAATACCAATTTTAATAAAAATACATTTAAATTTTAAATAAAAACGAAAAAGTGAAATGTCAAATTAATACCTAAATATTGAATAAATATCGCTATGTATAATAATATCCAAATCAACTGTTTACTACTTGATAATGTTGCCTGTGGTAAAAAGTATGAAGACGTCAATGGTATAAAATGTGTTTTCCAATGAAAACTTTATTGATGATTTTTTAAATATACTTTCATTTGCAATGTCTTTAAGATTATATATAGGTAACATATTAAAAAAAGTCAGTCAGTCACACAAAGCTGTAAATCAATATTTTTCAGGTTAAGGCAATCAATTTTTTTCTGACGGTTTAAAAGAATGGGAGACTTTAGGCCAAATTTATCGATTCAGTTGCATGTCGAGAAATCAATTTTATTTTGTTTCTCAATATGTATATTTTTTTAAAAGTCCGGAAACTTTTTAAATGACCCTCGTAGTTAATTAACTTTTCTTATTCTTTCAGACTCAATTTAACGATCTGTCCGAAGAATGTAAAGGTTTAAAGGTTTAAATCAGGCAAGTACGCACAGTCTCGAGAAATTTAAGGAAAAATATTTGCAAGAGAAAGTGGCTAGGGAGACGCTACAACACCAACTCGATGAGAAATGCAACGGAAGAGAAGAGCTTAGTAGACGAGTGGCCTCTTTAGAAAAAGAGAACTATATGCTGAAATCAGATAAGGTAAGATTATTATTAGAAAACTATTATATATTCTTGTAAAAATTTGCTGATAGTGAAAGATCGAGATACCCAGAGAATAATGACTTCCATATTGGTGGTGAATATGGTTGAACCCAAAAACGGACTTGGCAGAACGTCACTGTATACCTCATAATAAATAAAACAATAACGGAATTTACCGCATGAAGTTTGTAGCACCTGACGTTTCGGTGATTTTACAACCGCCGTGGTCCAGAGTAGGCGATATCATTGATTATATAGCATATTAGATTGCTCAATACAGTGCTTTGATTTGGCAGCTAGGATTTTACTACAAAACGCAACAAGTAGATGATTCCAAAAATTGATTAATATTCGCTTACAGTACCGTGCGAATTAATTCAAACAAAGAGTATTTTTCTTTGAAAATTTTTTTATTGGACTTAGACATACGAAAGCAGAACTGGTAGTTATAGATTGTTAATTTTATGATATAGAATGTGTCCTCCTTTTGTGTTGATAACACCTTTCACTCTTGTAAATGTATAATTTACCAGGTTTTGACAGCTTCCTCGGTTTTCGTTGATAAATCGATTTCGTCATCACTTACAGACATATAACTTGTCGACGCACACATACATATAACTTGTCATAGTAGGGTTGGTTGTAAGAGATTGTCATATGACAATAAACCCGCCCATTGTGACATTTTCACAATAAAAAGTATAAACAATGAATTTGGACCAATATATGGACCATATAATACGGGAGCGCCACAAGGTCTATCCTTCCAATGAAGGAATTTTTTAACTGGATTTCGCCCCGTGCCATTCTTCGAAAAAAGTGAAACAGTTTTTCACACAGAACTAAATTACTGTACTTAAACGGCCCGGAAATTCCCCTGATCTCAACCCGATTAAAAACCTCTGGCCCATTTGTAAAAAACGGCTCTCCAAGATCGATTGTACAACGAAATCCAAGGTGATCAGTACAGTAATTCAAGTCTGGTTCCACGATGATGTTCCACGATAGGAAGCTGTCAAAACCTGGTAAATTCTATGCCCACAAGATTGAAAGGTGTTGTCAACGCAAAAGGACACATTCTATATTAAAACTAAGAATATATAACTACGTATGTTTATGTCCAATAAAGCTCGTTTTCGAAGAAAAATACTCTTTGTTCCAATTAATTCCCATGCTACTGTATGTTTAATATAGTGGCATTCGTGGCATAGCAGTATAGCGGCGCATTTGTTTGCCATCTAAACACTCCTACACAGCTTCCTATCTCGAAATAAAATGATAGTACACTCAAGAGCAATGAATTCGGGCCGCAACCTCAATATCTCAGAAATAAGGATTTTAGCTTATTCAAATAAAAGTATTTAATAGACAACGCACTACAGATTACAAAATGCAAATTACATTTTTTTCTTTTTTTTAAATGTAGATTTGAAATTAGTCATCGGACCATAATCGAATTTATTGAGTTATGTTTAATATCGTTTAATATAAAAGGCCAAAGCCTCAATTCTCCTTTCTATAGAACTTGGTTTCTCTTTAGTCTGTAAACCACATTGGATTGATTAAGTCATTGGATTTTGCCGCACGGTGCTCAAACCGTCCAGTAGCGCCGAGAGGCGTTCTTTCAGGGGAAACCGATCCAACTAGCCGCGAGGCCTGAGACGCGAGAGTTCTTACCTGAGTAGCCTTCCACACGAGAGAGCAATGTGATCTGTTCGGTATCTTAGTTTCTTCAATATTAGATTCGCATTCACTGCCCCCCCCCCCTCTCCACACTATAATGTCCTTAGTAACAGCAGCAGTATGCCGCCTATCTGCAGAACAATAGCGGACAACTGTCACCACTCCAGTAAACCCTGGACAATGGCGGTTGTAACATCCCCAAAATGTTGGGTGCTTCAAAATTCACACAATAAAATCAGTTTTTGTCTTATTTATAAAGTGAAGCAATCGCGGTACACTTTGACTACATATTATTAAGTACCTCGTATTCATTGAGAGAAGGTCACAAATCCGGACTTGGAATTTCCTACTGCATAAGAAGGATGGTATCCGCCGCAGCAGCCTCTCTTATTACCCCATTAGTTCAACCTTTTTAGTCATCCGCTTAGTTTAATTGTAGATTTATTGAATCGCTCCATGCTAAAAGAGTCTCGTCACATTTTTGGATTATTATTATTATTTATTCTGGACAGGTAGTTTTGCTGATACGTCAAGATCAGATCTTGTAAAGCTAAACACTGTTAACAATATAATATAGACAATATTAACAAGTTTATAGGTACAAATCAAGTCTGTTTTTAAATTGATTGAAAGAGCTTGCACTAATCACTTCAAGCGGTAGTAAAAACATATTGTTTATAGAAATAAAAATTCTCAAGGACAATTATTTATATTGTTATCCATAGGTGTTACAGGATTAAAGTCCAGCTATTTAAAAAAATACCACATCAAAGATGCATTGATCAGATATTCGCTCTTCGTCAGCTAACGGAAGAAAAAATACGGTGCGGCAAATGAACAATCATCCTCTTCATAGACTTCAAATCCGCCATTGATTGCGCGAGGCGAATGTTGCTGTTGCCTGACCGATTCGGCTATAGACATCGATGCCACTTTCTTTTCCGTAACCAACGATCCTAAATACTTGGAATTGTGGGACTAGTTTGATTTGGGTTTTATCGAGATAAACGCTGGCGTTCGATCCGTCTGTAGTGAGCACTTTGGTCTTATCCGCATTGATTTTTAATCCATATGGTTCCGTAATCCGTAACGATTTGTCTGAGGAATTCCCGATTCAAACTGGTGTTCGACAAGGAGATGTCGCATCGCCGCCGCTTTTTAATGTGGGGATCGACGCGATTATGCAAATAGCAGTCGACGGTGGATGCGGAGTTAGATACGACAATCAAACTTTATAACCGAATTGATGCTCGCCGATGTTAGCGCCGTTTTCGCCGACACTGATGCCGAAGCAATGGACATTTTATACGACATATCCGGCATTGCTCAATCATATAGATTAAAATCAATGCGGATAAGACCAAAGTGCTCACTACGGACGGATCGAAAGCCAACGTTTACCTCAATGGAACCTCAATATTTAGAATCGTTGGTTACGGAAAGGAAAGTAGCATCGACGGCCGATGTGCATAGCCGGATCGGTCAGGTAACAGCAACATTCGCTTCACTCAAATGGTGCATATGGAAGCAAAACATTCGCTTCACTCTGGCAAAAAATCCCTTTAACCCTTCGGGCCTCGGCCCCTCTGCCGATTGACAAGTTGCTCTCCCAAATAATTTTAGTAAAAATTAGTAAAAAAAATTTATTACGACACTGTCTCACCAAAACATTAATTACTGCTTAACCACTGTACCCATAATTAAAATGAAACATATTAACATAATAAAACATAATAAAATAAAACAAATTAAATTAAAATAAAATTAAAACGGGGCCGTCACGCTGAATCGTGTTGTGGTCGATATCGGCCAATCGGGGCCTGAGGGGTTAACGCTGGCGAAGCTGCGGGTAGACGCTAGTATTAAATATTTATATAATATATTTTTGCACGGAGCTGTCAAACAACGCAAAATACCTATAGTCGTTGTTGGCTTCCGATGGGTTAATGTACAACAAGCTGAAGAAAAAAAAAGAGATGTTTTTCTTTACGATTAATATTCAACCAACTCTTTCGTTTACAGTATTAATAGAATACAAATCGAGAATGGAGAAATCATTAGCGGAGGAACGGGGAGCGCATCTCCAGGCAAAATCTTTCCATGATTTTTCGCCCCGTGCCATTCTTCGAAAAAAGTGAAACAGTTTTTCACACAGAACTAAATTACTGTACTTAAACGGCCCGGAAATTCCCCTGATCTCAACCCGATTAAAAACCTCTGGCCCATTTGTAAAAAACGGCTCTCCAAGATCGATTGTACAACGAAATCCAAGGTGATCAGTACAGTAATTCAAGTCTGGTTCCACGATGATGTTCCACGATAGGAAGCTGTCAAAACCTGGTAAATTCTATGCCCACAAGATTGAAAGGTGTTGTCAACGCAAAAGGACACATTCTATATTAAAACTAAGAATATATAACTACGTATGTTTATGTCCAATAAAGCTCGTTTTCGAAGAAAAATACTCTTTGTTCCAATTAATTCCCATGCTACTGTATGTTTAATATAGTGGCATTCGTGGCATAGCAGTATAGCGGCGCATTTGTTTGCCATCTAAACACTCCTACACAGCTTCCTATCTCGAAATAAAATGATAGTACACTCAAGAGCAATGAATTCGGGCCGCAACCTCAATATCTCAGAAATAAGGATTTTAGCTTATTCAAATAAAAGTATTTAATAGACAACGCACTACAGATTACAAAATGCAAATTACATTTTTTTCTTTTTTTTAAATGTAGATTTGAAATTAGTCATCGGACCATAATCGAATTTATTGAGTTATGTTTAATATCGTTTAATATAAAAGGCCAAAGCCTCAATTCTCCTTTCTATAGAACTTGGTTTCTCTTTAGTCTGTAAACCACATTGGATTGATTAAGTCATTGGATTTTGCCGCACGGTGCTCAAACCGTCCAGTAGCGCCGAGAGGCGTTCTTTCAGGGGAAACCGATCCAACTAGCCGCGAGGCCTGAGACGCGAGAGTTCTTACCTGAGTAGCCTTCCACACGAGAGAGCAATGTGATCTGTTCGGTATCTTAGTTTCTTCAATATTAGATTCGCATTCACTGCCCCCCCCCCCTCTCCACACTATAATGTCCTTAGTAACAGCAGCAGTATGCCGCCTATCTGCAGAACAATAGCGGACAACTGTCACCACTCCAGTAAACCCTGGACAATGGCGGTTGTAACATCCCCAAAATGTTGGGTGCTTCAAAATTCACACAATAAAATCAGTTTTTGTCTTATTTATAAAGTGAAGCAATCGCGGTACACTTTGACTACATATTATTAAGTACCTCGTATTCATTGAGAGAAGGTCACAAATCCGGACTTGGAATTTCCTACTGCATAAGAAGGATGGTATCCGCCGCAGCAGCCTCTCTTGTTACCCCATTAGTTCAACCTTTTTAGTCATCCGCTTAGTTTAATTGTAGATTTATTGAATCGCTCCATGCTAAAAGAGTCTCGTCACATTTTTGGATTATTATTATTATTTATTCTGGACAGGTAGTTTTGCTGATACGTCAAGATCAGATCTTGTAAAGCTAAACACTGTTAACAATATAATATAGACAATATTAACAAGTTTATAGGTACAAATCAAGTCTGTTTTTAAATTGATTGAAAGAGCTTGCACTAATCACTTCAAGCGGTAGTAAAAACATATTGTTTATAGAAATAAAAATTCTCAAGGACAATTATTTATATTGTTATCCATAGGTGTTACAGGATTAAAGTCCAGCTATTTAAAAAAATACCTAAAAAATAATATTATTTTAATTTAAACGAGAGACAATACAAACTTTAATCAAAGTCCTATATATCTGTAAAATAATCCATTTTCATAGATTTTTTTATGATTTCCTCAAAACCGTATGTTCTGGACTTCAATCCCTTTAACATAGAGCTATTCAATTGGCCTATTGAGTAGTGGATGGAAGAGGCTAGCGTAATATGTGTACCTGATTAATTACAGAACAGAGAACATTTCCCCGACCCAGTTTTGCATTCTTTGAGAATGTCGCAAAGTAACAATTTGGAACTGAAAAATATCTCTAAACAAATTGTATTATCAGAGGGCATTTACGTTGTTAATATAACAAATAAGATGAATCGCCAGAATCAGGTATTATTTTCTATTCATATGTGATTTGAGTCAGTGTGTTATGACAATAATAGTATTTTGCTTAAGAATGCTTGGCTGCTATGTATATGCTGAAGAATTGGTTACATATGTACAGACAAATAGCTGTCGAGTTTATAGTTCAGCAGCCTTTAGTGCTTTTGCCAGGGTTGGCTTGATTTTCCCCAACCCGAAAAAACCCACTGGGTTAAATTGGGTAAAACCCACCTGAAAAAACCCGAGGGTTTTTGACGAATGTGGGTTTTTGAAAAAATACTTAGTTAGTTATACTGGGCGTTCCTCCGCAAGTCGACATCCAGTGTGCCTATTTTGCGTGTAACGGGGGTAGCGCTATTCCACCCACCCCAGTTTCTCGACGAAAGCCAGCAGGGCTTTCAGGTTTCCTGCCGCCTCGCGCAGAGTGCCTGGGGTCCCAAGGTGTTTTGTCCTGTATACTTCTACCTGTTCACAATCTAGCAGAATGTGTTTTGTGGTTTCTCCTCCATGCATGCTCTGCACATAGGGCTATTCGTTCCGCCCATTTTGAAGAGATGTTTGTTTAGTGTGTTGTGTCCTGTTATCAGTCCCACTAGTTTGCGTAGTTGGGGCCTTTTTGTCCTTAGAAGTGTTTTGGTAAGTTTGTGGTTGTATTCCATTACTATTTCTTTGGTTTGTCTGCAGGTGTCTATCTCTTTCCAGTGTGTTTGATGTAGTTGTTTGTAGTGGTTGTCAAGTTGGTTGTTTATGTGCGAGTATGGTAGGGGCACGATAGGTTCGGGTCCGTATGCCGGTGTGTCTGAGCCCTTATGGGCTAGTTCATCCGCAGCATCGTTTCCTCTTGAGTTACTGTATCCCTTGATCCATTGCAAAAAATATTTGTTTATAATAATTAAATCAATGAACGGATATAGCATTTATATTATATTTTATCAAAAAGAAAAAAAAGGATGTATTTGTGACACACGCAGTCTGTTGCTTAATTTACTCCAGACCATTTCAAATGTTGAGAAGTCTTTCAATTGATGCTGAACTGGCCGGACAAGTGTAAAGCCGACTACTTTTGGCATGATTTATAAGATGACTTATGGATAATATTGTTACGTGGATAGGCAGCAGAAGATGCCAAAACACGGTAGAACACTCAACTTGATTTATTACAAAACTATTACAATACTTTTCAAGCGACAAAGACCCTTATACACACTTCAATATACACTATTTAGTTCTAAAATCGTTTGCACTACTACTCAATACTTTCGCGCCGAAACAGCGGAAACAGCGCCACTAGCGGTCGTTAGTGTTAAGTCTTATCCTGTTGTGAAAATAAAGGGAATCTCCCCGACAACTGACAATAACGATTTTTGGGGGAATTCTCTTCATGGTAGTGTTACAAATTTATTCAGTAGTAAATAGATTTGGATTGGGAGAAAAAATGCAATAAAATGGTAATAAAATTAAATTACATGTAAAATTAAAATATATTAATTTAAAATTCTCATTAACTAAGAAAAAACCCGAAATTCCCCAAAAAAGCCCGAAAATCCCCGAAAAAACCCGAAATAACCCAGTGGGCAGATATTTTTTGATAAAACCCGGGTTTACCTGCGCGTAATACTAACCAAAGGCGTTCGTCGGGACGTACCCCTCTTCTAACATTCCTCGCACCCTCTTCGTGCAAAGCCTTGTAGCTCGAGAGTAAAGCTACCGGTTGGTATACTGTGCCTATACGGTATCCTATCTTGAAATAAACTAATATAATTATAACAAAGAAAATTTAAATTACAGCTCTTATTATTTTAATAATATTTACATAAATATGTTAATTTTTAATTTGGTATACAGGTTTCAATATGTAATGACTTCCCGACTCGCATGCGCTCACTCAACTTTTTACGTACCAAGGTTCAACACTAACTTAGGTTCCAATTCGTTATTGTCGCGAGTTATGCATGCATACAATGTATGCTTAAACGATATTGACATATTTAACTATCAAAATAGTCGATCCTTTGTTAAGGAGGTACGTGAAAAGCTGATTATCAGATCGGATTGAATTAGCATGCACATACAAGCACTCAGAAGCACATTCGCACTACAGATACACACACCCACACACCCACACACACATACATACACGCACACACACAAACACACACACACACCCACACATACACGCTCTCCATCACACAAACACACACCAACACCCATACACTCGCACATAGCGATTTTAACTGTTAGTTTTAAATTCTTTGTATTGTATTGTTTAGCATATTTTGTAATCCTTATATAGCAAATAATTTAAAACATCATTGGCTTTACTACTGTTATATATTATGCTTATACGTTATTTTTTATGCTGTATGTTTTTAACAAAAATATATAAATAAATAAATAAATAAATACGCACTTTAACCTTTGGGTTATTTTTTAAAAAGTAGGTAAACAATCGTTGGGATTTTTCATTACATTTCTTAATAACAATACTTGTTTCCAGTATACCAGTTTTTTTATACAATAGACATATTTATGACCCTAGTTTGCATTTAGAATCGTAGGAACAATTTGACATATCAAACGCTTGGGTTTCGTTTTCTTTTTTTTTTAACGTATGTAACACGGCTTGTTGAGTGTGGGCAATAATATAGCGAATGTATCACGGACGTTCGTATAGATTGGGCGGTTAAATTCATCTCAAGTAAAATAGATGGCATATCAATCTCTCCATATTTTTTCTGTTATACATAATGTCCTATATAAAAATTGTGATAAATGGCACTAATAGTGGAATGTTATTATTGTTATCATTGATTAACCCTTCAGGCCTCGCGACTCGCAGTTAACCCTCAGTTTGACTGCGATATCGCAGTCGCGGGGCCTGACGGGTTAAAGTTTTGGTTTTTTTAGTTCATTCAGTCCTTTAAAAAAAAAAAACATTAATTATCAATATTATTACAGATGGCCAAATAAATTGCTATTAGTATCAGCGCTACCTGCTTGTTGCTAAAGCAAATGGTGGCCGAAATATATTTTTCAGGTCAGCAATCTAAAACCATATATAGTCAATGGTTGGACATAGGTTATCATGCTCATTTCACTAAAGGGGGGGGGGGGGGGCGGGGGGGGGGAGCGAACAACTACATAATCACACTTCATATAACAACAAATGTTTCTACTGTTAATGGTACACGAATAGTTACATAAAGGTCTTAAGTTTCATGTGATAAGAGTTTCCAATAGTATTATTCTATATCTTATAAGTGATAAGGGCTCTCTAGACGATCAAGCATGCTTGTCAAGCACCGCGTCCCGGGCTCGGATGGGATCGTAAACCGCAGGAAATATGCAAATATGTTTTTTTAAATATTTACGAAAAATGCCTAATTGTGTAGTCTATACCAGGGAGTCAATCATTCATCAATCAATTACGTCTAATGAACGGTACATCTCCCTGGTATAAACTACACAATTAGGCATTTTTGGTAAATATTACAAAAAAATATTTGCATATTTCCTGCGGTTTACGATCCCCTCCCTGCCCACGACGCGTAGCTTGTCAAGCATGCTTGATGCCAAGCAAATTGGCTTTATGGTTTTCAGATTCCTGTGTTAATGTATACATCAACAAGTTGATAAATCCTCTGAAGAGGTTGGAATCGTTTGAAAATAATTAAGTTTTTCAGTAAATTTGAGGAGAAAAAAAACGTACTTTAATAAAAAGTAAAGTTAGTTCATTAAAGCTATCCATTATTTTGGTGTAGATTTTTTATTTGAAAATGAGTTTTGATACACCTTGTATATAGGTAGGTAGATAGGTCGATTGGTACACAAAGACCCAAGGTACGATGTAGACAAACAATTAAACCGAAATATATTCTATGTAACGTGAAATCCATCGATGAAATTTAGTAAAAATGCACAAAAACGCTTTTCCCGTTATAAAAGGAGAAAAAATGTTACTCTTAAAGGCAGCAAGTTGAAGAACACTAAACAAATTGGAACCCTTTCGAAGTTTACTAGGTATTAGTATAATTTGGGAAAAAATACTTGTTGACTAATTTTATTGAAAAACTAAAGAATGTAAACAGAGTTCCTACCCTTTTAGATGTTTCCTCAGCTTATTGACTTGTAAATTGATACTGGGATATGGTATTAAAAAATCGCAAAATCATTATAGTAATTTTGTCTCCTTGTCGATATTTCTCTGTGTATTTTTCATAAGATTTAGAAGATAATCAAATAAAACTTTATACACATGTAAGTTTAGACCTTTAACTAACTATTCAAATGTGCGTTGGGGGCGCGGGGAACCGCAACAGAAGGATTTTATTTCTGTGACGGGCTTACTTGATCTACTGCTTACATTTATCTGCTGTATCGGCGGCCCCCTACAAAGCCTTTAAAGTTTTTACGATTTTTGTTGTTTTTAACTCATGTAATCTCTAAAAATACTAAAAATCGTCATTTATCTAAATAAAAATCTGCCATAATTTTATTTTTATTTTACAGAAAGACAAATCAAAAGTCATTGTCGCGCAAGAAAATGCAAATTTACCCGTCCTGAAAAATCCTTACGAGAATAATAACGCGAATGACAATTTAAAGAATCCGCTTTCTTCCAAAAGCACTTCCAAAATCACTCCAAAAATAAAAGCGAGCACAAAATCTGGTGTGTATAATATTCCGGCGGGTGTGGTTCCCGTGATGCAACCGGACAGCTATATATCGCCGAAAGTCGCCGCTGACAAACCCGTTCAAATGGCTGCTGAACCGCCAAAAGACACTTTGAACGCGGAGATAGACAATAACATTTATAATAACGCCGATTTGAATGTCAAATTTAATCGATACAAGGCGAAAATCGAATCGGACTTGGACAAGAGGAATCATGTCAATATGGAAGCGGCTATTGCGGAGATACAGAACGAGAAAGTGTCACCCGAAATGGCACATAATAAAGAGGACAACGGCGGGGATATTCAGTTGGAGAATAACGGCCCAGTTCCAGCAGATGATAAGATAGGAGAGAACGAGAAGGCGGACATGGAGATGCCCGTGGAGGAGCCTGATAACGATTTCCACGATCTCAATAATAGTCATGACTTATTCGAGCATGACGGTGCTAGAAATGCTGTTGATGAGGATGATGGTATGTATATATACATTAATTTCTGAAGTACACGATTGGATGTATTGGTGAGGGTCTAGGTACACTTACCTATGAATAAATAAAATACAAACGGAGCTGCCATGGAATTCACCGACCGAAGTCGGGCCCATCATATAGTGTTATTACACTTCTGGGGGTGAGCAGTGGATTCCGGACTAACGACCGGCTGTGGTAGGTTTAGGGCAGCTGTCTTGCCACATGTGAGCGTTCACCTTACCACCCATTCACTCCCCCTTCGAAGCCATAGAATTTGAGATGCGGAAATCGCAGTATTAGATAATTTTTCTAAGAAGGAGTTGATTATTTTCCTAGAGAGACCAAGATCTTTAAAAAAGTGAAACAGAGATTTAGCTGGCAGGCCTCGAGCGCCAACTTCCACCGCGTGAAGGTGAACAGTGAAGCCGTTCCGGATGACGGCATTTGCGAGATCACGGTATTTATTTAATTTATACTCGTGGTCTTTTGGGATATTTGATTCCCATGGAACAGTTAATTCTACGATAAGGGCCATCTTCCGAGATAGAGAGTAAAGAGTTATATCTGGACGCAGGGCTGTGCATCCGAGACTGTCAGGGAATTTATACTGCTTGGAGACCGAATCGACCTCCAGAATTCAATCTGAAGCCTTCTCGATTATTGAGAAATGTTTTGTAGTGAAACGTTTTTTGGCTTTAGAGCCATCCCGCACAAACTGTATTGGGGGTTTGGAGGGTAATGTCAAACCCTCGTTGGCACGAGCCACTGAGAGGCTAATTACCTCGCGAATAACAGCGAGGACTTTGTCATGGCGGTAAGTGTACCGTCCTAGATCTAAGGCCACCTTGCAGCCAACTAGAATATGTCTGGCTGTGCAAGGGGACTCGAACTATCCTCGGCATGGCTCCAACAAGCGAGGTTACTGGGGTCTGGAAGTATATTAGATCATTTTTATAACCGTACGGTGAGCGTAGGGTAAACATAGCCCACCGTCTAATTACGCCAACATGTCCGTGAGAGTCCAACGCCTTACTACCAGATTTGGCCGAATTTTTCCATCCTCCAGTCTGCTCGCAGGTTGAAAGTCGCTTGCGTGGCCTCTACCTGTTAGCGATAATTCAGTTCGATTGTCTTTCACTTGAGATTGGGCGGCCAACGGGTCGATTCAAGAGTAGCTTACATTAACTAGGGTTGTCGACTACAGCGGGCGAGCCCGTCACCTCAGGAAGTTTTAACGATTAGTTATTCTATCTCCCTGGAGTGAGCGCAGAAGACTTGAGGACAAAACAGTCCACCATCTAGCTACGCCACAAGGCCGTAAGAGGTCAACGCCTTAACCGCGAAGTAGCCAGGAGTGTTACCCGGCGGGCCTACACTCACGCCCTTGCTTTCAATTGTGACCAGATTACTCCAGTCTCTGGATTGGTTACGAGTTCGAGGTCGCATGTGCGGTCCTCTCTTACGAAGCGGTGAAACGGTGTTTACCGAATCTATCGCGGACCACAGCGTCCTTTGGGCTGTTCACCCGGCTGTTCACCCAGGATCGGGTAGCCGATGGTCGTTTCGAGAGCAGTCGCCGTAAGGTCCGCAACCATCCCCCGCTCTATAGGAAACAGTACTGCTTCCAGACTCCCCCGACTGTTAGTCAGAGTGCACAGTTGATTGGCTTACGCCTCACGGTGCGCAGACAGTCCAGGAGCGCCAGAAGGTTGATTCCCAGGGGAAACTAACCATAAGGCCAGAGTCCTACCCAGGCTCGCACTTCATGCGTGGAGGCCGTCGGATAGGTGTTGACCCGTGAGTGTGACCAACCCTGAACAGAATGGATCATCGTGGCCAACTCAGCAAGGGCCCATTAACTCCCGTAGCCAGTAGCTTACATCAGGTCAATAACCACCCTCTGCTTAGGAAATGTATGAGATCTTTCCAGACCCCCCCGCCCCTGTAATGCGCAGTCAATTGGCTAACACAGCACAATGTGCAAGCCGTCCAGCAGTGCCCGACGTCCTTCCCCCAGGTGATCCGATCCCATGTCACTACACAGCCAAGACAGTGGAAACAGAGTCCTTTCCGGGTTTATCCTTCTTCAAGGAGTCTAGCGATATGTATGTACAAGCAGTTCATAATAGTCCAAGCTGCACGAAACCGTGAGCTGCCAGTTAAAAGGACTGCAACAGTTGTACACAAGGATACTGACAATTAATTTTTTTTTTTTTTTTTTTGGCAGATGACGCAGAGTACATGGCTCCTCAAAGAGACATCTAATGATCTTGTGATACTCAGGTGAAGTGATGTGCAGTGATATACATTTACATCTAGGTATTACCGAATAATTTACAAAAAGACGCTTTTAGTCGTATTATATACTATTATTAAATGGTGTAACTAATATTTTAGTGTTTAGGGATAATACCATAATGTTATTAAGTAATTGTATTGGAACTAAAATCGAGAATTAAGCTGATGAAATTAAGACTTTGTAGGCTTGAACTTTTTGATAATAGTTTTCTCAATTCGGTCTTCCGTTTGTGAATTTTGTCACTTCCTTTATAGATTGTATAATTTTACATTATGTACCTATATTAGTTTGTGGAACGAAGAACAATAAACGGTATACAATATTTTATTTTCTACTTTTACCTAAGAATGTTAATGGTTGATAATGAATTAATGAAAATATTGTATCGTCGATCTATACAGGGTGAGTTTTTAATTAGTGGCATCCTTTTAGTGGGTGATTCAGTACAACAAAATAAGCAAATTTTGATTTTAAAAATGGGAGAAACAAAAATCTATTAAAAAAATAAAACAGTGTTTTTTTTTGACAAATTTGTAAATTATATCTTTTGAAAAAAAGTTTGAGAAGCGTTGAGGTAATAAAATATTGGTAATAAACAATATTAGCGATATTTTACCTACCTCTACACAGGGCATTGTGCTCATAACTTTATATACTCATAACTTTATAAAATTTACGCAGCTTCGCTTCGCGTAAAGTTTCGAATCGAGTTGCTAATTTGAGTAGGGTGGCGTATATTTGCCTTTTTAGACGCTATCTTTAGATATATAGTAAAAGACGTCCTGTTCGCATTTTGTTCTTCGCCACCCGCTGCCTTACGCTTAACGCTGACCTTTTTGTGCTAGTCGCCCCCGCGCAGCCCCCGCTAGGTACCTATTTCGAGTTGCTTGCCCGCGTCACTTATTTCATGATATCTCTAAAACTATTCCACCTAAAAAGTTACAGTGCATGACTAATTTTATCCCCATTTAACACCCGTGATGATATATTAATTTATTTTGATAAGGATTCTTATTTTACTGCTAATGTCTTCAACAAACTTCAAATACATTTTTTTTCTTATTTTTTGAGTCATAAAAGCAGTTATTGTAGCTTTAGTATAAACGTTGGATATACGCTGTCGCGGACTTTTATGATCTTTTTGAGACCGACGTTTTTGTTTTACATAGTTTTCAAATATACCAAACCGTTTCGTCAGCGCACGCCGATAAAGCACATTTCCTCCGACTCGATTTACAAATAATGTGATTTCTTATTGAAAACTAATATGTATCACAATATAATACAGCCTATAGCCCTACTCGATAATTTAGCTTTGCATTAGTAGAAGAATTTTTGAATTCGGATAAGTAGTTTTGGAGATTACCCCCTATATACAAACTTACAAACATTACCTCTTTTTAATATTTGTAAAGATTTAAAAAAAATAAAAACTTTTGTTTTTTTCCAGAAATTCTTATTAAAAATTGTTTAGATCGTCGTACTGAATCGCCCACTACAAGTGTCACTAATTAAAAACTCAACCTGTATATAAGACCTCGTACATACCAAAAAATCGAATTTGCAGTTTTTATTGTTATTGGATTAAAATCATGCTCTGGATCATTCTGTGCGTGTTCTTAGGGCTCAAATTGCCTGGTTATCTTATAATTCTTATTGCAGTTGCTTCTCGTAGGAATGAGTTGATAATTTTATCCTCGCATTTTTTGCGAGTTTTTTTCAACGACACTGGATATTTCGACGTAAAGTATCGGGATATATACATTTTTAGAAGTGGCAGCCAAAGTTTATTGGTCAAGACCAAAACCAAAATAACATACTATAAACGAGGATACATTTCAAATACAATCCGGGGAATTTATACAGTTTAGGTACTTAGCCTCGTGCGTACTTAACGTATTTAACCCACTTGCGAGGTAAATTAGCCTCTCAGTGGCTCGTGCCAACAAGGGTTCGACAGTACCCTCCAAACCCATCATACAATTTGTGCGGGATGGCTCTAAAGGCAAAAAACATTTCACTACAAAACCTTTCTCAATAATCGAGAAAGCTTCAGATTGGATTATGGAGGTTGATTCGGTCTCTAAGCAGTATAACTTCCCTGAAAGTCTCGGATGCACAGCCCTGCGTCCAGATATAACTCTTTACTCTCTATCTCGGAAGATGGTCCTTATCGTAGAATTAACTGTTCCATGGGAATCAAATATCCCAAAAGACCACGAGTACAAATTAAATAAATACCATGATCTCGCAAATGCCGTCACCAGGAACGGCTTCACTGTTCACCTTCACGCAGTGGAAGTTGGCGCTCGAGGCCTGCCAGCTAAATATCTGTTTCACCTTTTTAAAGATCTTGGTCTCTCCAGGACAATAATCAACTTCTTCTTAGAAAAATTATCTAAAACCGCGATTTCCGCATCTCAAATTCTATGCCTTCGAAGGGGGAGTGAATGGGTGGTAAGGTGGACGCTCACATGTGGCAAGACAGCTGTCCTAAACCTACCACAGCCGGTCGTTAGTCCGGAATCCACTGCTCACCCCCCAGAAGTGTAATAACACTATATGATGGGCCCGACTTCGGTCGGTGAATTCCATGGCAGCTCCGTTTGTATTTTATTTATCCTTGCCTGTTTAAAATAACACTACTAAATTCAATCATTTCAATGCATAGAAAATTGAATGACTGATAGTGACTGATAGAAAAACTGATAGAAAATTACGTCGGAAACTCGAAATTAGTGATAGGATTTTGAGACATAAAAATTTTAAAGTACTACTAAGTCCACCCTGGACAACGGCGGTTGCACCATCGCCGATATATCGGGTGCTACAAACAATGCAGTCTTTTCTTTTTTACCCTATTTGTAATTTGATAGTTTAACAGAGCCTCGCTTGGTTTCAAACTGCTTTTGACGAGGAAACACCAAGTAAGATGACAATTTGTAGCTGTTTACAGAATTAAAGTAGCATCAATCTCAATTGCGGTAGTATCAATCTCAGAGATTATTTTTTTATGAAGGTCATCCGTCCTCCGATGTCAATAACATAAACATTGATACTGTACGCCATATGATCGAAACAGCCAGGCATGTGACCAACATGAGATTCGGGCATTCTTAGTCTTAGCATTGATTTTATAAAAATCAATGGTCTTAGTAACATAAGTCGGGTACTATCAATCCTAAACAAATATTTGGCTGTGAGAAAGCCACGCTTGCAGTGGATCCCACACAATTCGACTGAGGCTCAAAAAACGGGACGCGTCGCCGCTTGGTGCAATGCTTCGTTACCAGATTCAACAAAGGAGCACCAAATTTGGTGTGGAACTTAGTAACAGGGGACGAAACATGGATTTACAGCTACGACCACGAAACAAAACAGCAATCGACCATTCGGGCCCTTCAAGATGAGCCAAATCCAAACAAAGTGCAAAAGCAACGTGCGGCGAAGCGGGTGATCGCTTACTTTTTTTAGGAAAACGACCTGTGGCTACTGTTCCATTGTACCCTGAATGCTGATTGGCACACTGACGAAGAATATAAACATGTTTATGGCCGGATTTCTCCTTGGCCTCCCAACCTGTTACAGGTAAGCGGCGATTCAGTTCGAATCATCACAGACCTTAATTTGCGCGTCTTACCACTCAGGATCGGGTGGTCAATTAGTCGTTTCCAGAGCGGCTGTCATTAGGTAAACGGCCGCCTCCGCTCTATAGGAAACAAAACCATTTCTAGACACCCCTGGTTATCTGTCAGACTGCACAGTCGATTAGCTGATGACGCACAGTGCGCAAACCGTCCAGGAGCGCCCAGAGGATGATCCCCAGGGAAACTGGCCCGCAGGCACAGAGTCCTACCCGGGCTTGCACCTCTGGGTGGCGGCTACCGAATGGGTGTCGACCCGTGAGTGTGACCGACCCTGAAGAAATGGGTCATCGTGGCCAACTCAGCAAGCCCTTCCACAGAATTGGGTGCTAATGGGCCCCCATTAACTCCCAATTCTGGCGAGAGCAATGTGATCTGGTCGGTATCTTAGTTTCTTCGATATTAGGTTGTTTGCTATTCATGAGAATTCCAAAATTAGCATTCGCTGCTCCTCCCCCCTCCCCCGGTT
Organism: Micropterix aruncella; assembly: GCA_944548615.1. Classification (NCBI taxonomy): domain Eukaryota; kingdom Metazoa; phylum Arthropoda; class Insecta; order Lepidoptera; family Micropterigidae; genus Micropterix; species Micropterix aruncella. The sequence goes on from OX155980.1 coordinate 4,063,251, forward strand.
TAATATCCTTAGTAACAGCAGCAGCATGCCGCCTATCCGCAGAACAACAGCAGATAACTGTCACCACTTCAGTCTACCCTGGACAATGGCGGTTGTAACATCCCCGAAATGTCGGGTGCTACAAAATTCACACGATAAAATAAGTTTTTGTCTAATCTTAGTGCGAAGCAACCACGGTACTCTTTGTTTACATATTATTAAGTGCCTCGTATTCATTGAGATTGTCGCGAATCCGGACTTAGAATTTCCTGCTACATAAGAAAATGGTATCCACCGCAGCAGCCTCTCTTGTCACCCCATTAGTTCAACCTTTTTAGTCGAGCGCTTAGTTTAATTGTAGATTCATTGAATCGCTCCATGCTAAACGACCTGGCTACTGTTGCTTTGTAGAACCATCGTACCCTAAATGCTGATTGGTACACTGACGAAGAATAGAAACATATTTCCGAGGTCACCCCGAAGGAGTGGAATAAATGTTATTAAAATTATTTTATACCTGGTACCTACAAATGAATAAGTGTATTAAGCGGGCCTAGATAGTCAAGAGCTGACGATGCAGACGACGAGTCATAATTTTGGATTATGCCATTATGACCCATAGGCCACATGAACCACAGGTATTCCAACCAGTAGCTTTACTCTCGAGCTACAAGGAGTTGCGGGAAGAGGGTGCGTGGAATGTGGCCAGAGGGGTAGGTCCCGACGAACGAACGCCCTTAGTAAGCATTACGCGCAGGTAAACGCTGGCGACATTTTTAAACGTCTGGATATCTGCGTGTGTCGAGTAGCGGGACATCTGGCGGCGATATCCGAGCCCTTACAACTCCTGACTGCTTCGATTTCAATTTTGTTATACTGAGGCTACTGTCTGGTAAACTATGCAATAACTCAGTACCGTCTTCTGCCAGTGTCGCGGTTTTTTAAATGTATGCATTCATATTCATTGAAATGAATATAAGTTAAAAACAATAAAGACGTTATCACAGAGGTACCCAAACTTTCTTGACTCGTAGACCCCTTGCTGTTTTCCGTAGACCCCTGCCTGAATTTTCCTGAACTTACTAACATTAAAAGTTTTTTGACAGCTGAAATAGTACTGATCGCCTATTTAGGGTTTTTGGTAATGTGTACAATTTTTATTTGTTTATTCCTAAGCGTCCACGACCTTAAAGTACGAATCATTTGGGAAAGCCTCACATAAGTGCACATGTAACACTATCTCGCTTGCTCATTCATGTGGCGCGTTTATCCTACTCGCTCGCACGGATACCCAATGAAGCGCACTTTTTTCACATATCTCATTCGCACCTTCCCTCATTAGTGATGTGCGCTGGCCTCTTCAATCGACTAGTGATGCAATTTGAGTTGAGTGTTGATTTCATTCCATGATACTTGTGACGCGCGCGTTTGTTTATTGCTATTATTATAATTTTAAAATACTATGCTGTATACAAAATCTGTTTGAGAAGTGATACGACATTAACGGATCGCCTGAATGCTTATGTGACCTGCCTAGATGGAGTCCACTAACGTGGACCCGCATTTACATCTCGTGCACCCTGATTTTTGTTTCTCGCTGACATGGACCCCTGCGAATCGAAATCGACCCCTGGCGGTCCATATAGACCACTTTGGGAATCACCGCGTATGACAATATTAATATACTTATATTAATATTGTCAGAAGATGTCATTCTTATAACAATGTATAATTTTACACATAAAACAAAAGACATTGAGCATTGAGAAAAAATCTTTATTTGTAATAACAATAATAATTAATACAAAATATACGACAGGACATGAGTATGGCCAAAAAATTAATGGAAAAATAATACACATTGGTACAAAAATATTAGTTTAGTAGGTACCTATTTAAATATCAATCGTATTTACCTATTTTAATATCAATTTTTAAATGTATTCTCGATTTATTTGAACAAGTATTTGAGTTTGAGTTTGATAAATAATTTCACTACCTACGTATCTTTTCGAAATACTAACTACTTCAAATATTAGGCTTCTATTTTGTTTATTTATATTTATAGTTTGACAATCTAATAGTTAAAATCCCTACTACCTATGTATGTTCAGTAAAGAGTAATAACGAGACTTACTACCTCACGCAATTATTTTGAAACGTCCAAAAGCGATTTTTAGCCGTTTAGTCTAATAACAGAAGTAATCGAAGCAGTTTTGCCACTTTTAATATTTGTTAGTTCAATTACGTCTAAATCTTTTATTGGATTATTTCTCAATGAAAACCGTACAGTTATTCGCTTGCATGTTTCGATAGAAATCGTGGAAAAATCGTTCCATTTCGGAATTTCGATAGGACAGGCGCCAAATCGGTAGAAATACCGAAAAATCGGTAGCTTCGAAACCACCGCTATACATATCAGTCAATAAGGAGCCGCGGATTCATACCGCAGTTTCTCTTTCTGGAAAAAATCGAAGCCCAAGCCAACGAATAGAAAGAAACACCGTGTTAATCCTACGATCCACGGTGCCATGGCGCCTTTTTAAAAGATGTTGGCGCCATCTACCATTTCAACGTCGAACAGCCAGACTTGTCAATCGCTTTCTTTTGTCAATGCGTGGTACGCTTAGCGTATCATAGATGGCAAACGGGTGTTCTATTGAAATCGTATAAATAGAATATTAATATATAGGTAAATTTATTTTAAACCAAGGTGGATAAATTACAATGTTTTATAACCCAAAAAATCCACGGCATAGCAACTATAAACATTTTTGAATTTATTTTAATTTAGTATCCATTAGTCGATTATCTATAGGTACCATTGATTTTATAGTGTAATTATAAAATCAATGTCTATACTAATATTATAAAGAGGTAAAGTTTGTGACGTTGTAGTAAGTAATCTCTGGATCTACTGGACCGATTTTAAAAATTCTTTTACCAATAGAAAGCCACGTTATTTGTGAGTGTCATAGGCTATATATTAATCCGAAAAATGAAAAGACTTTTTCGTGGTAGTCGGATTTGCAAAGTAAGTCGGAGAATAAGCGGTCGAACAAAAACGTTTCTGACTAAGCTGCCTTAACGATGAGATATATATGATTACGTTCTAGAGAAACGCTGTAGAGCTTGATAATGCCTACAAAAAAGTCAGCCGCACCATATGTCTAACTTTTATATTTAGGTCACAAAAAGTAGTACTTATGTATTTTATATTAAAAAAATAATTTAAATCGTTAAGTCATGTTTATTGGTCATATTATCAACAATTATGAATTATTATCAAAATAAGTAAATTTATCGTCTCAAGTGTTTAAAACAAAAGACTTTCCCTTTTACTGCATATAATTAGTGGCGGCGCTAGGCGACCGCCGACGGCCTCGCACGTGAGGGGACCTCGCAAAAGTTTTTTGCAATTTGATGATGTTATCGAATGCGTGAATGACCTGAAAAATAAAAGTGATGATTCCGAGACTCTAAGCGACTGTGAAGCAGTCTTGAACGAAATGTTAACTTTTGAGTTTATTGTTGCAATACACGTGTGGTACGAGGTTTTACTACGTGTGAACAATATAAGTAAACTATGGCAATCGATTCAAGTCAACTCGAAAGTCGCTATCAATACTTTACGTTCATTTTGTAGCTGGATTCAAGAATTCCGTAATACAGGATTTGACAATAGTGTTGCACAAGCTCGATTGTTTGTGGAGAAAAGTACTTTCGAAATTCAGTGTCAATTTAAAGAAAAAAGAACAGCCAGGAAAAAACGAATGTTCGATTATGAACATATTGATGAACCTATTCTTCCTTTGAAACCTATTAACCTTTTGAAATGCATTACTGAGTAAACTTTTTTAACACAATGATAGATGCTATTATAGTCGACACCGAATGTCGATTTAAAGCGCTCAATGAATATTTTGAACAATTTGGTTTTATTTATGATATCAGTTATTTGAAATCGATATCAAAAGAGGACGTTCTCAAGCATTGTAATGATTTAGGTACAATACTGCGGGAAGGCGACGGCGAAAACAGTGACATACAGCCTTTCGAGCTACATATATGAAGAGCTACAGCTTTTAAAAGCGAATTCGCTTGACTCTGTCAACGACGCGAAACAACTCATTCAGTACATTTTAGAAAATAATTTGGAAGAAATATATCCAAATGTTTACATAGCAATTAGAATCATGCTCACAGTTCCCGTCAGTACAGCTTCCGCTGAGAGAAGCTTCATCATTTGAATAGCAATAAAACTCGTTTACTCATACATTAGTTTCGCTATAATTCAGCTCATGTAATCGTTTCTTTTGGACTGGGAAATAAAAAAGGCCTCGCGAACCTAATTTCGCCGACGTCCAAGTGTGGTCTAGCGCCGCCACTGCATATAATATCCCTTTTACCGCATAAATAGTTAATTAAAGAGATAATACGCTCACAAATAAGACACTCACAAGAAGACACTCACAAATAACGGTATTAGTCAAATTGGCATGCAAATACAAACAATTATAACCCTTCTTTGGGCAGTCAGGAAATAAATCATAGCACTCAGTACTAACCGAACCACACTCATAATTTCACCACAGGTAAAAAGTTTTACCGCCCAACGAAGTGGGCACGGGTCAGCTAGTAAATTATACATGGTGAGTTTTAATTAACCGGCATCCTTGAAATGGATAAAAATCAGTTTACCTACGAACAAAAAGCTGCTTTTGATATAAAATTGTGGAAAAATCATTAAAAAAATAATGAACGACTTAACTTTTGAATGAAGTTTGACAAACGCTGAGTGCGCTGTGCCATCTAGCGACAGGTAAAAATATTGAGAATGTCGTATTGTTCTTACCGCTAGATGGCGCAGCACGCTCAAGCGTTGACACTTTTTTCAATTAATAAAAAAAACGTATTTTTGAATTTAAAAAAAATGTTCGAAAAAATGTGTGATCATTTTTGTTTTTCCCAGAAATTTTAACAAGAGTTGCTTATTTGCTCGTACTGATTCACCCACTTCAAGGAAAGCCATAGAATGATTCGGAAACTTTTCTGTGCCGGCGAAATGCGGGTGGCGCTGATTGCGTTGACGGCGAAACTAATAGCATAAAAAAAGACGAATTGATAATAAAAACACAATAATTTAACCAATGTTAACTATAATATCATTCAATTATTAGTGCCCTCTATCGCATTTTTGTATAAACATAGGTTGATTAGATCACAGAAATAATACGGTGAGATAGAATGCCATGTTTAGTCTGTGTGAACATTAGATCAAATCCATAAAAACAAGCCGAAATATTAATTCAGTCCAAATAAAATTTAAAATTACACAACATTTACTTCAACTTGGGAGAATGAGGTGGAAAAGGTAATAATAAGCCATATTTTAAAGTAAAGGTCTTTGCATTATAACTATTGTCATGCATTTGTAATACATTTTATATCTTTTATATTATTTATTTATTTGTCCTATAAACTTCATATTGCGATATTGCGAGGTAAAAAGTTTTACCGCCCAACGAAGTGGGCACGGGTCAGCTAGTAAATTATACATGGTGAGTTTTAATTAACCGGCATCCTTGAAATGGATAAAAATCAGTTTACCTACGAACAAAAAGCTGCTTTTGATATAAAATTGTGGAAAAATCATTAAAAAAATAATGAACGACTTAACTTTTGAATGAAGTTTGACAAACGCTGAGTGCGCTGTGCCATCTAGCGACAGGTAAAAATATTGAGAATGTCGTATTGTTCTTACCGCTAGATGGCGCAGCACGCTCAAGCGTTGACACTTTTTTCAATTAATAAAAAAAACGTATTTTTGAATTTAAAAAAAATGTTCGAAAAAATGTGTGATCATTTTTGTTTTTCCCAGAAATTTTAACAAGAGTTGCTTATTTGCTCGTACTGATTCACCCACTTCAAGGAAAGCCATAGAATGATTCGGAAACTTTTCTGTGCCGGCGAAATGCGGGTGGCGCTGATTGCGTTGACGGCGAAACTAATAGCATAAAAAAAGACGAATTGATAATAAAAACACAATAATTTAACCAATGTTAACTATAATATCATTCAATTATTAGTGCCCTCTATCGCATTTTTGTATAAACATAGGTTGATTAGATCACAGAAATAATACGGTGAGATAGAATGCCATGTTTAGTCTGTGTGAACATTAGATTGCGAAATTATTACTTATTGAAACATACAAACCAAATTAAAAAAATACATCTTTGTGTAAATAACATTAAAATAATAATAGAGCCTATGATTTAAAAAATCGTTAACGAGGTGTATCTCAGTATCAGACGTGTCGCTATGTCAGCAGCAACGAGGCGATTTGGCGCATCTTTTCCTTTGCGACATACGAAAGACAATCTACAGTTGTACACTTGGGAATTCTGGAAAGCGGAATTTAGATTCCCCGTGCGTCTGGCTTCACGGTGACAAATCACGCGTGTTGGAAGTTTGCGGAATTAACTTGGAATTTCCGTATTTCGCGCATGGACAACTGTATGTCCCGTGATCGCCAAGCTATCTGTCGGAAAGCCATCATTTTGTTTATTTACGCGCCGGAAAACAAAACGAAAAACATAGTTTACCAGAATGTTTTGTGTTGGATGTGAGCTGCATTGAAATTTCATCATGTAAATTAAATACCTACATTGAATTTATTTCAAACACAAACTACTTTCATTTAATCACCAAACGAAACTCAAACCGTACATGATTCGGCCATTTTATAGATTTCAATGAATTAGATTTGGAAGGTTCATTAGGATTAATAAACGCTTATGAAGAGTTACAATCAAATAAATTTTAGGTGGTACGAAGTTCACCTGGTCATCTAGTATAATATATAATATTTTACATTTAAATTTAATAAACATAATAACTAGAAACTAATAGCAAGGTATTACAAAGTAAATAAATTGAAATCGCTTGCTTAGATTAGCTTAGTAGTAGACTAATTTTATAAAAATATATTAAAGTGATATTTTTATTTATTTTTTAGATTTCAAACTAAGAAAAAGCACTTTCAGATGTTTAGTTAAAAAATATATGTTAATAATCTAATAAACATTTTATAGCATTAGCAGTAAACATCCCGGAAAATAAGCAGTAAACATCCCGTAAAAAAAATAATAACCAACGTTTAACAATATCAAAACGGTCATACATTCTACCTTAATCGAAACATAATATATTTCGATTAGGAATACAATATATTATATTTTACCCTTAAATAATTAAATATTATAATATATTATAATAATATATAATATTATTATATTAGACAATATATAATAATTTACAATTAAATTAAATAAACATAATAACTAGAAACTAGTAGCTAGGTATTACAAAGTAAATAAATTGAAATCGCTTGCTTAGATTAGCTTAGTAGTGGCCTAATTTTATAGGAAAATATTAAAGTGATATTTATATTTATTTTTTGGATTTGAAACTAGGAAAATGCACTTTCAGATGTTTATTTTAAGAAATTATGTTAATAATTTAATAAACATTTTATAACATTAGCAGTAAACATCTCGGAAAATTAGCAGTAAACATCCCGTAAAATAATTATAACCAATGTTTAACAATATCAAAACGGTCATACATTCTACCTTAATCGAAACATAATATATTTCGATTAGGAATATAATATATTATATTTTGCCCTTAAATAAGTAAACATAATAATGTATTATAATAATATATAATATTATTATAATATACAATATCTAATACTTTACAATTAAATTAAATAAATTTAATAACTAGAAACCAATAGCTAGGTATTACAAAGTAAGTAAATTGAAATCGCTTGCTTACATTAGCTTAGTAGTGGCCTAATTTTATAGGAAAATATTAAAGCGATATTTTTATTTATTTCTTGGATTTGAAACTAAGAAAAAGCACGTAATAATTGCAAAGGCATGATACAAATGTGGTCAAAAAACGAATTTACCACGTAAAGTTTGGACACCAACGTTTCGGCGACGTTGCAATTAAGATGTTTAGTAGAATCCAAACAACATTTTATCACATTAAAAAAACCTTTTTAATTTATACCAGGTTCGGCATCAGGTATGAGGCATTTAAGAGGGTAAATACCCGATTTCGCAAATCCACCGACTGCATTTTCGGTGGTAGAAGCTTGCAGATAAGAATTTGTAATAATAGTCGGGATATCCTGACTAGTAAATTGGCTGTCTTTATTGTATCGAGCATAAAATGCCTTCCTGAGAGGTTCGAAAACAGCGAGGAGTAAAGGCTGAACCTTATCGCTGATTACCGAAGGCATAGATACTATAACGACACCATTATTTCTAGCGAATGTGTATGCGTTTAGGGAAATGTGGCTGACGTGATTATCTACGACCAGCAATACGGGATCTTCCACCGATGCCTTCGTATACGCCACAAAAAAATGCAACCAGAGGTTAAATAACTCCTTATTCATCCAGCCATCGTTGGAAAACGTATGAATGCTTCCTAGATAACCAACCACCATTAATGTCTTCGCCAAACATTTTGGATAAGCAAACATCGGTGGTATGAAGCTTCCAACGGCATTCATGCAACAGCAAAGACTAATGTTATTAATCTCTCGGCGGCTGGATGAGGGGCGTTGTTCGCATAGTGTCGACGTTTCTTCCATTTCTCCATAAACAGTGAAACTGAGCTCGTCGACATTATAAATTCTACTCGGTTGAAATTTATGCCTCAACATAGCCGATTTAATTTCCGAGTAGAATTCTGCGAGCGATTCCTGATAAGCCGATGCCAAATTGCTGGTGCTCAACACTTCAGATGTTTTTAATATGGTATTTGTGTGTTTCGTGATAAATCTACGTGCCCAAGCAGTATAAAATGAACGCCCGGTTGAGGGAGGCTTTCTTTGCAGCTTCTCAGAATACTCCCAGGCTACACCCGCTAAGAACGATGAATTGACTTCACAATGAAAGGCTTTCGCCATTTCATTTACGGTCGCTATCAGCTCATCGTCCTCTTCGGGTGTAAACATGGGGGGCAATCCTAAAGCCTGCATTCGGGGACCGCTTTTGTACCGCTCATCAGCCTTGACTTTGGTAGCCAAGGATTTTCTCGGCAAATTATACTTCCTAGCGATCCCTTGGAACGAACCCCCACCCAGGCATTCATTGACGGCTTTGGTCATAGTGGCCGCCGTCCACTTCCTTTGAGGTTTTCTTCGAGGTTTCTGTAAATAAGATAAATGATTAATTAATTTTAGATAACTTACAGGCACACCTTGCCCTTTTTTCATTTTTTCATTTTTTGTGTGGGGCTTTCCTAAGCTCTTTATGAGCCTTGTTACTGATCTATCGCGTTCGCCACCTACTATAGTTCTGCGCTAAGCCTCGTGTCATTTAAGAACCGCAGCAAGTGGGTTTATCTTTTACGCATCAGCGGGCCACACTCGCACATGAGGTGCAGAGGAGTTTCCTCGGCCCCTTGGCAAAACCTGCATATTTTTGTGTCTCGGAGCTTGAGGTTGTGCATGTGTTTGCTAAGGCCACAATGCCCCGTGAGCGCCCTCACCAGTTTTATTTATATATAAGTAATGCAAATATTAAAAAAATAAGAGAAAACAATTTCAGAAAAAAAACACTTACAAAATTGAATCAAAAGCAGAAAAAAGAATACATCGCATAGTCTAGTGGCAACGTCACCTAACTAGGCCGGGACCTGTTCTAAGGTAAACGTTTATTTTATAATGTGCTTGCAACAATACTGTGTTTATAAAATGGCATATATTCCTATTAAATTAAGGAAATACATGGAAGACGACTCCTTGGTTGCTACAAGAGGAGCTTTGTGTAATTATTAAATTTTAATATAAGTTGAATTTATTCAATTTCAAAGATAGAATGAAAAATTAATTTTATAGCCTCTGAGAGATTAGCATACAGTACCGCGTATACGTATTAGTAGTTTTTTATTTATTTTTGTTATGAATTATACGTTTTATACCTTATTATTTAGGTGCTAATTTAAAACTATCCATTTATCTTGTATTCTTGGAAGTAATTTACTTTATAAACAGATACAATATTTTAAGAATAATTGCCATCTTCTCCAGAAAAATTACAATTCGTAAACTTTCATAAACATAAATGTGAGCGATGTGGCGACTAAAGAAAGGAGACTTATATATGCGTTTACAAGTTAGATTTAAATTCCCTCAAAAATGTCTACCATGCCCTAGCAAATAGTTTAATTTCGTACGGTATTCTAGGTTTGGGAGGGTCTACACGTACTCTTCTAAATCCGCTTATGACAACGCAGAAGGCGCTTCTTCGGGTTATTGCCGAGAAACCCCGAAGGTACTCCTTAAACGACTTGTTTGCAGGGCTAAAGATATCAGACATCAAGCAAGTATATGATAAAAACAGTCTACCTAAAAAGTATAGATATTCACGTTAAAACTGAGCATAAAATTGCAACGAGGAGCGCCACAAACTGTAAGCACGGAATACTGTATGTACGGAAACCCGAACATCCTTTGCCCAAGGACACTTTGGCTTTATAGGGCCCACAGTGTATAACAATCTAAAGAATCCATAAAAACAAGCCGAAATATTAATTCAGTCCAAATAAAATTTAAAATTACACAACATTTACTTCAACTTGGGAGAATGAGGTGGAAAAGGTAATAATAAGCCATATTTTAAAGTAAAGGTCTTTGCATTATAACTATTGTCATGCATTTGTAATACATTTTATATCTTTTATATTATTTATTTATTTGTCCTATAAACTTCATATTGCGATATTTTATATTATATTTTTATTTCCATGATCATGCTATATCGATATTTTTAAATATAATTATAAGTTTAATTTGAATACACTTATCTGTTTTATATTGCCGACAGGTGCGGACTATCGGATCATGGCGGACAAATGCTTGCCATTAAGTATAGCAATGTGGTCAAGAAACTGGCACAGAATGTTAGCAGAAGAAAAGTAACGGCAAGAAACCTTAATATCTCCCAGACAGCCCTGAGAGAAAATGATTTATCGCTTCCACGAATGATCCTGATCATCTGTATGGTGAGTTCTTCAGATGGTATCTCGTTGCATTGGATAGCTCGATTCCCGTGAGGCAATCAACTCAGAAACTTTCAAAAGCGTTTAATGGCTGGGCAACACCGGGAAACAAGATATCCCAACAGCGGATGCTGCATTTGAATGAAATACAGAAAACAGTAAGGATACCATCGTTCTCGAATAAATCAAAACATACAAAAAAGTGGTATGGTTTGCTAAGCAGAAATATTTGAAATATAGGTACTATAGATAATTCCGATAATAAAATCAAGGCTGCCTGTAATATCATTAAAAAAGAATGTACACGGAACCCAACATGTAATAATTGCGTGCGCCTCAATGTCAACGACAGTAGTATAGATGATGCGACAACGGCTGCAGAACTTTTTAGCTGCTAGAATAAGGGAAATCACTCAGCTTTAGGCCTGCTCGAGGACTGTCGTAAAAAATCCAAATTCTTTGTTATGCTCCCCCACCAATGCTTCCGAAATAATTAAAGTTGCTAAATCACTTAAAATGAAAAATTCAACAGACCTATGGAATATATCCACCAAAATCCTAAAGAGTTATGTAACCGTAATCTCGCACAATCTATCTTTTATATAATCGATGCATGGAACATGGATTCTTTCCCACCGAAATGAAGATGGCCAAAGTGGTGCCGATATTCAAAAAAGGTTATCCTGAAAACAGAGATAAATATCGACCCATATCTCTTTTACCAGTTTTCAGGAAAATTTTAGAAAAAATACTACTTATCCGACTTGTTAATTTCTTTGCTGAAAACCAAATCCTGTCTAAAAAACAATTTGGATTTCAAAAAATTCTCTTTACGCAAGACGCAATCGCCAGTCTAAAATTTAAAAAAAACACTACTTGAGCTAGACAATATGAAAAAACCGTAGGCATTTTCTGTGATCTCTCTAAGGCTTTTGATTACGTAGACCACTCAATTCTACTTGAATAATTGGAATACTTCTGCATTAGGAATAATGAAGTGCAACTCATGAAATTTTATTTGCAAGAACACACTCAGATTAAGCAAGTCGAAAATAGCAAGAGCGCGCCACAGAATATCCGCAAAGGTGTTCCTCAAGGATCGATACTTGGACCTTTTCTCTGATTAATGACATCACAGGGTGCCTGAAATCCGCGGATGATGAATCATTTTATTCGCCGATGATACTTCACTTCTTTTTAGCGATAAAAGTAAAGACACTTTGGCCCAAAGATAAAAGAAACAATAGACAGGCTTAGTATATGGTTCCAAGTTAATAAATTGTCACTTAACGTAAATAAATCAGTCAATATGCTTCTCTTTGCGTTCATCTGATTATAATGAAATAGACGTATACTTTGGGTCGGACAAACTAGAAAATGTCTCCTCCACGAAATTTCTCGGATTAGAATTTGATCGAAAATTACAATGGTCTGATCATTTTAATGATCTCAGTAAAAATTGTGCAGTGACATATTCGCCATTAGAAAGATAAGAAGTTTATGCGGTTTATAAGCAGCTAAATCCGTTTATTTTGCATATTTTCACTCCCTAATAACGTATGGCCTACTTACTGTTTTGGAGAATGGCACCGATTTCAAAAAGGATTTTCTCCTCCAGAAAAGAGCAGTGCGCAGTTTATATACAGTCTCACCGAGAACTTCTTGTAAGCCGCTATTTGTAGAATCAGGATTCATGACTCTATTTATCGCTCGTAGACAATATTATGTACGCTCGTAGACACCTATCAGAAGTTCCGGTGAATAGTGACTTTCATCATCACGATACGAGGAATAAATCCAATCTCCACATAAACCGACAGCGACTTAGCAAAGTGCGATACAGTTTTATTCACCAAAATTTGTCCTACTACCTATAATAAGATTCCAGATCAAATGAAAAGCCTTGGAGATGACCAATTTAAAAAGATAATTATAAATAATTTCGTAAGAAACCCAATTTATGGTATAAGGGAGCTTGAAAATTCTGAGTTTATTTTCGATGTTGATGATTAATGAAATGTGTAAAGTTTTAAACATAATGGTATTATGATAGCTGACATCCTAATTTTTATAATATAATTTATTATACATCTATTCATTTTGTAAAAAATACGAATGCATATTGCTGGATTGAAAATAAAATAAATTTTCTTTAATTATTCTACATAGCATTTGCATTTCTATTTTAATATATTATTCTCCCTGACTATTGAATATTGCAGCCATGACAACTATCATGATAGTTATGTTTTTAATAACTAAATTTTTAACATTTAATTTTGTGACGCATCCAAGTGTAGGAATGCCTATCTACTGGAATAGTTGATTGTATTGTATTTTACCACATTTTGTATGTTTCATCTTAGTACTATGTGCATATGAATAAATCATTGGAATACATAGTCTTCCTTGGTACGGGCTATGGACTAGTTAGGCAGATTCCAATGTAAATAATATTATTGAATGAATAACAAATTTTGAATTTTTTATTTGAGTAAGTATGAAGTAAGCTTCTGTTACTTTATTATTCAAGTGCTAATTGAAAAACAAATAATTTACCTGAGGGTTTCCATCACGGGGTACCAGATTTTGCTGCGTAGTAGTTGCTGCAGCAACCTCCAACATGTCAACTGAAAATATATTTTTATATATATATATATATATATATATATATATATATATATATATATATATATATATATATATATATATATATATATATATATATATATATATATATATATAGTATATATATATATATATATATATATATATATATATATATATATATATATATATATATATATATACCTATTAGAGAAGTTTTCAGACTTTTGGGCCAGCGGATATTTAACGTAAAGTGCAACTACATATATGATGAAGTCAAAAAGCGGTATCTCTTGTGTCATTCAGTAAATTAATTAAGACAGCCAAGTATATGTCATAAAAGAGTCAACGGCGCGACGCGGCGACGGTGCCCGCGCTACGGCGCACTGGAGACACAGGCATAATTTTCACAGTAGTGTTATATATTGATATTGCTATTGAATTTAAATATATAAATAAAACCCCTTACAAAAAAAATCCGTGTAATGGGTTATCATCAATTCTTCATCATATACTTATTCGGTATGTGAAAGTTAACTATGGAGTTAATAAAGTTACCTATGGAGTTTTTTTTCTATGGCTGACATCCGACTGATAAGCCAGCACTATCGCTACTTAAAGAGGTGTGTGAAAAGTTGCTTACTTGCTCGTACTGATTCACCCACTACAAGGATGTCACTAATTAAAATCTCACGCTGTACAATAAATGAATAATAAATTACTTACCATCAATACTCGGTATCAATATCGAGTCGAAACGAATAATGTCGGTATAATCTATATCACCTGATATTTCCTCCGTCAGAATGTCATTCGCCAATTCCTTAAAATGTAAAAATTCAACTGATCTGTGGAATATCTCCATAAAAATCCTAAAGAGTTCTGTCACTACGATCGCAGACGACTTGTCGGTTATTTTTAATCGTTGTTTGGAATATGGATTCTTTTCCACGGAATTGAAAATGGCAAAAGTGTTACCTATATAAAAAAAGGATGATAAAAAAACATGGACAATTACCGCCCTATATCACTTTTGCCAGTTTTTAGCAAGAGTCTTAAAAAAATTATTCTCATAAGATTGACTAATTTCGTTCCAATAAATAATATTCTCAGAATAAAACAATTTGGTTTCCAAAAAATTGTTCATAAACAAAAACACAAGATGCCTTTTCTAATCTCATAATAAAAACACTACTAAGCCATGAAAATAGCAAAAAAACAGTTGAAATTTTCTGTGGTCTTTCTAAGGCTTTTGATTGCGTAGAACATTCAATTTTACTAGAGAAACTAGAACACTATGGGATTAGGAATAGGGTACTAGGGCTCATACAGTCCTACTTACAAGATCGTACCCAAATTACGCAAGTCGGAAGTAGCAAAAGCACCCCACAAAGCATTTCCAAAAATATCCCTCAAGGATCTACATTCGGCCCCTTTTTTTATCGTCTATATAAACGACATCCGTGGATGATGAGATTATTCTATTCGTCGATGACACACATCCCTTCTTTTAGCGATAAAAATAGAGATGAGCTTGCACGAAGGATTACCGAAACAAGTTAATAACCTCTCGTGGAAAGTTTCAAAATCTAAAAGAATATGTTTTTCTTTGCGGCCGTCCGACTCTAATAATATAGTCCTAGAGTCATTCCATGTCAACTCAACCGGTAGTTGGAATGAGGGGTCTCGGAATTCGGCCAAATTTGGTAAAAACATTTCAAATAGTGACCCTAACAATTCCCTAAAAGGGTTTTGTCAAATTTGTTTGAAATTTGAAAAATTGTTCAAAGTTCAATTTTTGAACATTTTCGAAAAACAAAAAGGCCATTTCCAAAAAATCTGAAAAAAATGTATTTTGTACCTCAGATTATGCCTAAAAAGAGTGCAAAGTATCGCTGTGGGGTTTTGCGTCGTTTACGAGATATGGCGGTCCGAAGGTACCTCTGCATAGGTGGTTAGAAGTGAATAGCATGGTATATCACTCAGTGGCGTCTTTTGCGACGGTGGCCGCCTTGACACCCGACAAAAACTGAGCCCCGCATGCCCCCCCCCCCACCCCATCACCCCCTTCCTGGTTCCCTGAGTTGACATGGAATGACTCATGAGTCATTCCATGTCAATTCAACCGGTAGTTGGAATGAGGGGTCTCGGAATTCGGCCAAATTTCAACCCTAATAATCCCCTAAAATTGTTTTGTTTTATTATTATTTTTTTAAATTTTACGAGATTTTGAAATTTTCAGGGTTTTGCAAACAAAGTATTACTAAAATGGCCATAAAATCTACAGTTTTTGAGCTGAACCCCACAGCGATACTTTGCACACTTATTAGGCATAATCTGAGGTACAAAATACATTTTTTTCAGATTTTTTGGAAATAGCCTTTTTGGTTTTCGAAAATGTTCAAAAATTGAACTTTGAACAATTTTTCAAATTTCGAACAAATTTGGCTCAGCATATTTTTTTTATGTGCGCCACCTTTTTATGAACATTTTGACATGTATAAGTTGTATGTAGCTCAAAAACTGTAGATTTTATAGCCATTTTAGTAATACTCTGTTTGCAAAACCCTGAAAATTAAAAAATGTCGTAAAAATTTTAATAATAATAATAAAACAAAACCCTTTTAGGAAATTGTTAGGGTCACTATTTGAAATGTTTTGACCAAATTTGGCCGAATTCCGAGACCCCTCATTCCAACTACCGGTTGAGTTGACATGGAATGACTCCCTATTCTTTGGAACAGACGAACTAGAAAACGTCCCTTTTACTAAATTCTTAGATTTGCACATCGACCATAAATTACAATGGTCCGATCACCTAGGTGAACTTAGTAAAAAGCTGTGTAGGGCTATTTACGTAATAATAAAGATTGCTGCTAAATCTGTTTACTTTGTTTATTTCCTTTATCTGATGACATATGGCCTAATGTTCTGGGGAATGGCAGAAAATTCGATAAGAATTCTTATCCTTCAGAAAAGGGCTGTACGCAGTCTATACAGAGCTTCTCCATGATCTTCGTGTAAGCAGTTTTTCATCGAGTCGGGTATCACGACGATGTACTCGTGCTACATCCACCAAAATATTATGTTCGCTCGTTAACAAATATCGAAAATCTCGGCGAATAGTGATATCTATCAACACAATACCAGAACAAAAATAACTTTCAAATTAATCGGCACGGTACTATACGATTATCTATTTTTATGACAATCACATTATCACTTTGATAGTTATCGTTAAAGGCATTGCGCTGTTTATTTAATCAGAATTTTTAATTACTACATTATTTTGTATTTAACAAGAATATATCAAACCGGTTATAAAATATTTAGGTCACAACTAACACGACAGGTAATTTTCCTTAATCACTAATAATGCTAGACGCAATGACGCATCCAAGTGTAGGAATGCCTACCTAACTGTACTAGACGTTTAGTACTATGAACATTTGAATAAATCATTGCAATACATAGAGTCTTCCTTGGTACGGGCTATGGACTAGTTAGGCAGATTCCAATGTAAATAATATTATTGAATGAATAACAAATTTTCAATTTTTTATTTGAGTAAGTATGAAGTAAGCTTCTGTTACTTTATTATTCAAGTGCTAATTGAAAAACAAATAATTTACCTGAGGGTTTCCATCACGGGGTACCAGATTTTGCTGCGTAGTAGTTGCTGCAGCAACCTCCAACATGTCAACTGAAAATATATTTTTATATATATATATATATATATATATATATATATATATATATATATATATATATATATATATATATATATATATATATATATATATATATATATATATATATATATATATATATATATATATATATATATATATATATATATATATATATATATATATATATATATATATATATATATATATATATATATATATATATTAGAGAAGTTTTCAGACTTTTGGGACAGCGGATATTTAACGTAAAGTGCAACTACATATATGATGAAGTCAAAAAGCGGTATCTCTTGTGTCATTCAGTAAATTAATTAAGACAGCCAAGTACATATATGTCATAAAAGAGTCAACGGCGCGACGCGGCGACGGTGCCCGCGCTACGGCGCACTGGAGACACAGGCATAATTTTCACAGTAGTGTTATATATTGATATTGCTATTGAATTTAAATATATAAATAAAACCCCTTACAAAAACAATCCGTGTAATGGGTTATCATCAATTCTTCATCATATACTTATTCGGTATGTGAAAGTTAACTATGGAGTTAATAAAGTTACCTATGGAGTTTTTTTTCTATGGCTGACATCCGACTGATAAGCCAGCACTATCGCTACTTAAAGAGGTGTGTGAAAAGTTGCTTACTTGCTCGTACTGATTCACCCACTACAAGGATGTCACTAATTAACCCCTCAAATGAATGGCGATTAGCTCGGGTTGCCTACGGCAAAATGTTTATAAATTTATATTTACATTTACATTTACATTTACATAGAGCGGGGTTTACTATAGAGCTATAGCATTACTATAGAGCGGATTACTATAAAGCGGCGCACATTTACATTTATATTTACATTTATATAAATTTATATACATTTTGTATACATTTTGCCAAGGCATCCCTTAAGGGACGCCTCACATTTGAGGGGTTAAAATCTCACGCTGTACAATAAATGAATAATAAATTACTTACCATCAATACTCGGTATCAATATCGAGTCGAAACGAATAATGTCGGTATAATCTATATCACCTGATATTTCCTCCGTCAGAATGTCATTCGCCAATTCCTTAAAATGTAAAAATTCAACTGATCTGTGGAATATCTCCATAAAAATCCTAAAGAGTTCTGTCACTACGATCGCAGACGACTTGTCGGTTATTTTTAATCGTTGTTTGGAATATGGATTCTTTTCCACGGAATTGAAAATGGCAAAAGTGTAACCTATATAAAAAAAGGATGATAAAAAAACATGGACAATTACCGCCCTATATCACTTTTGCCAGTTTTTAGCAATAGTCTTAAAAAAATTATTCTCATAAGATTGACTAATTTCGTTCCAATAAATAATATTCTCAGAATAAAACAATTTGGTTTCCAAAAAATTGTTCATAAACAAAAACACAAGATGCCTTTTCTAATCTCATAATAAAAACACTACTAAGCCATGAAAATAGCAAAAAAACAGTTGAAATTTTCTGTGGTCTTTCTAAGGCTTTTGATTGCGTAGAACATTCAATTTTACTAGAGAAACTAGAACACTATGGGATTAGGAATAGGGTACTAGGGCTCATACAGTCCTACTTACAAGATCGTACCCAAATTACGCAAGTCGGAAGTAGCAAAAGCACCCCACAAAGCATTTCCAAAAATATCCCTCAAGGATCTACATTCGGCCCCTTTTTTTATCGTCTATATAAACGACATCCGTGGATGATGAGATTATTCTATTCGTCGATGACACACATCCCTTCTTTTAGCGATAAAAATAGAGATGAGCTTGCACGAAGGATTACCGAAACAAGTTAATAACCTCTCGTGGAAAGTTTCAAAATCTAAAAGAATATGTTTTTCTTTGCGGCCGTCCGACTCTAATAATATAGTCCTAGAGTCATTCCATGTCAACTCAACCGGTAGTTGGAATGAGGGGTCTCGGAATTCGGCCAAATTTGGTAAAAACATTTCAAATAGTGACCCTAACAATTCCCTAAAAGGGTTTTGTCAAATTTGTTTGAAATTTGAAAAATTGTTCAAAGTTCAATTTTTGAACATTTTCGAAAAACAAAAAGGCCATTTCCAAAAAATCTGAAAAAAATGTATTTTGTACCTCAGATTATGCCTAAAAAGAGTGCAAAGTATCGCTGTGGGGTTTTGCGTCGTTTACGAGATATGGCGGTCCGAAGGTACCTCTGCATAGGTGGTTAGAAGTGAATAGCATGGTATATCACTCAGTGGCGTCTTTTGCGACGGTGGCCGCCTTGACACCCGACAAAAACTGAGCCCCGCATGCCCCCCCCCCACCCCATCACCCCCTTCCTGGTTCCCTGAGTTGACATGGAATGACTCATGAGTCATTCCATGTCAATTCAACCGGTAGTTGGAATGAGGGGTCTCGGAATTCGGCCAAATTTCAACCCTAATAATCCCCTAAAATTGTTTTGTTTTATTATTATTTTTTTAAATTTTACGAGATTTTGAAATTTTCAGGGTTTTGCAAACAAAGTATTACTAAAATGGCCATAAAATCTACAGTTTTTGAGCTGAACCCCACAGCGATACTTTGCACACTTATTAGGCATAATCTGAGGTACAAAATACATTTTTTTCAGATTTTTTGGAAATAGCCTTTTTGGTTTTCGAAAATGTTCAAAAATTGAACTTTGAACAATTTTTCAAATTTCGAACAAATTTGGCTCAGCATATTTTTTTTATGTGCGCCACCTTTTTATGAACATTTTGACATGTATAAGTTGTATGTAGCTCAAAAACTGTAGATTTTATAGCCATTTTAGTAATACTCTGTTTGCAAAACCCTGAAAATTAAAAAATGTCGTAAAAATTTTAATAATAATAATAAAACAAAACCCTTTTAGGAAATTGTTAGGGTCACTATTTGAAATGTTTTGACCAAATTTGGCCGAATTCCGAGACCCCTCATTCCAACTACCGGTTGAGTTGACATGGAATGACTCCCTATTCTTTGGAACAGACGAACTAGAAAACGTCCCTTTTACTAAATTCTTAGATTTGCACATCGACCATAAATTACAATGGTCCGATCACCTAGGAGAACTTAGTAAAAAGCTGTGTAGGGCTATTTACGTAATAATAAAGATTGCTGCTAAATCTGTTTACTTTGTTTATTTCCTTTATCTGATGACATATGGCCTAATGTTCTGGGGAATGGCAGAAAATTCGATAAGAATTCTTATCCTTCAGAAAAGGGCTGTACGCAGTCTATACAGAGCTTCTCCATGATCTTCGTGTAAGCAGTTTTTCATCGAGTCGGGTATCACGACGATGTACTCGTGCTACATCCACCAAAATATTATGTTCGCTCGTTAACAAATATCGAAAATCTCGGCGAATAGTGATATCTATCAACACAATACCAGAACAAAAATAACTTTCAAATTAATCGGCACGGTACTATACGATTATCTATTTTTATGACAATCACATTATCACTTTGATAGTTATCGTTAAAGGCATTGCGCTGTTTATTTAATCAGAATTTTTAATTACTACATTATTTTGTATTTAACAAGAATATATCAAACCGGTTATAAAATATTTAGGTCACAACTAACACGACAGGTAATTTTCCTTAATCACTAATAATGCTAGACGCAATGACGCATCCAAGTGTAGGAATGCCTACCTAACTGTACTAGACGTTTAGTACTATGAACATTTGAATAAATCATTGCAATACATAGAGTCTTCCTTGGTACGGGCTATGGACTAGTTAGGCAGATTCCAATGTAAATAATATTATTGAATGAATAACAAATTTTCAATTTTTTATTTGAGTAAGTATGAAGTAAGCTTCTGTTACTTTATTATTCAAGTGCTAATTGAAAAACAAATAATTTACCTGAGGGTTTCCATCACGGGGTACCAGATTTTGCTGCGTAGTAGTTGCTGCAGCAACCTCCAACATGTCAACTGAAAATATATTTTTATATATATATATATATATATATATATATATATATATATATATATATATATATATATATATATATATATATATATATATATATATATATATATATATATATATATATATATATATATATATATATATATATATATATATATATATATATATATATATATATATATATATATATATATATATATATATATATATATATATATATATATATATATATATATATATATATATATATATATATATATATTAGAGAAGTTTTCAGACTTTTGGGACAGCGGATATTTAACGTAAAGTGCAACTACATATATGATGAAGTCAAAAAGCGGTATCTCTTGTGTCATTCAGTAAATTAATTAAGACAGCCAAGTACATATATGTCATAAAAGAGTCAACGGCGCGACGCGGCGACGGTGCCCGCGCTACGGCGCACTGGAGACACAGGCATAATTTTCACAGTAGTGTTATATATTGATATTGCTATTGAATTTAAATATATAAATAAAACCCCTTACAAAAACAATCCGTGTAATGGGTTATCATCAATTCTTCATCATATACTTATTCGGTATGTGAAAGTTAACTATGGAGTTAATAAAGTTACCTATGGAGTTTTTTTTCTATGGCTGACATCCGACTGATAAGCCAGCACTATCGCTACTTAAAGAGGTGTGTGAAAAGTTGCTTACTTGCTCGTACTGATTCACCCACTACAAGGATGTCACTAATTAACCCCTCAAATGAATGGCGATTAGCTCGGGTTGCCTACGGCAAAATGTTTATAAATTTATATTTACATTTACATTTACATTTACATAGAGCGGGGTTTACTATAGAGCTATAGCATTACTATAGAGCGGATTACTATAAAGCGGCGCACATTTACATTTATATTTACATTTATATAAATTTATATACATTTTGTATACATTTTGCCAAGGCATCCCTTAAGGGACGCCTCACATTTGAGGGGTTAAAATCTCACGCTGTACAATAAATGAATAATAAATTACTTACCATCAATACTCGGTATCAATATCGAGTCGAAACGAATAATGTCGGTATAATCTATATCACCTGATATTTCCTCCGTCAGAATGTCATTCGCCAATTCCTTAAAATGTAAAAATTCAACTGATCTGTGGAATATCTCCATAAAAATCCTAAAGAGTTCTGTCACTACGATCGCAGACGACTTGTCGGTTATTTTTAATCGTTGTTTGGAATATGGATTCTTTTCCACGGAATTGAAAATGGCAAAAGTGTTACCTATATAAAAAAAGGATGATAAAAAAACATGGACAATTACCGCCCTATATCACTTTTGCCAGTTTTTAGCAAGAGTCTTAAAAAAATTATTCTCATAAGATTGACTAATTTCGTTCCAATAAATAATATTCTCAGAATAAAACAATTTGGTTTCCAAAAAATTGTTCATAAACAAAAACACAAGATGCCTTTTCTAATCTCATAATAAAAACACTACTAAGCCATGAAAATAGCAAAAAAACAGTTGAAATTTTCTGTGGTCTTTCTAAGGCTTTTGATTGCGTAGAACATTCAATTTTACTAGAGAAACTAGAACACTATGGGATTAGGAATAGGGTACTAGGGCTCATACAGTCCTACTTACAAGATCGTACCCAAATTACGCAAGTCGGAAGTAGCAAAAGCACCCCACAAAGCATTTCCAAAAATATCCCTCAAGGATCTACATTCGGCCCCTTTTTTTATCGTCTATATAAACGACATCCGTGGATGATGAGATTATTCTATTCGTCGATGACACACATCCCTTCTTTTAGCGATAAAAATAGAGATGAGCTTGCACGAAGGATTACCGAAACAAGTTAATAACCTCTCGTGGAAAGTTTCAAAATCTAAAAGAATATGTTTTTCTTTGCGGCCGTCCGACTCTAATAATATAGTCCTAGAGTCATTCCATGTCAACTCAACCGGTAGTTGGAATGAGGGGTCTCGGAATTCGGCCAAATTTGGTAAAAACATTTCAAATAGTGACCCTAACAATTCCCTAAAAGGGTTTTGTCAAATTTGTTTGAAATTTGAAAAATTGTTCAAAGTTCAATTTTTGAACATTTTCGAAAAACAAAAAGGCCATTTCCAAAAAATCTGAAAAAAATGTATTTTGTACCTCAGATTATGCCTAAAAAGAGTGCAAAGTATCGCTGTGGGGTTTTGCGTCGTTTACGAGATATGGCGGTCCGAAGGTACCTCTGCATAGGTGGTTAGAAGTGAATAGCATGGTATATCACTCAGTGGCGTCTTTTGCGACGGTGGCCGCCTTGACACCCGACAAAAACTGAGCCCCGCATGCCCCCCCCCCCCCACCCCATCACCCCCTTCCTGGTTCCCTGAGTTGACATGGAATGACTCATGAGTCATTCCATGTCAATTCAACCGGTAGTTGGAATGAGGGGTCTCGGAATTCGGCCAAATTTCAACCCTAATAATCCCCTAAAATTGTTTTGTTTTATTATTATTTTTTTAAATTTTACGAGATTTTGAAATTTTCAGGGTTTTGCAAACAAAGTATTACTAAAATGGCCATAAAATCTACAGTTTTTGAGCTGAACCCCACAGCGATACTTTGCACACTTATTAGGCATAATCTGAGGTACAAAATACATTTTTTTCAGATTTTTTGGAAATAGCCTTTTTGGTTTTCGAAAATGTTCAAAAATTGAACTTTGAACAATTTTTCAAATTTCGAACAAATTTGGCTCAGCATATTTTTTTTATGTGCGCCACCTTTTTATGAACATTTTGACATGTATAAGTTGTATGTAGCTCAAAAACTGTAGATTTTATAGCCATTTTAGTAATACTCTGTTTGCAAAACCCTGAAAATTAAAAAATGTCGTAAAAATTTTAATAATAATAATAAAACAAAACCCTTTTAGGAAATTGTTAGGGTCACTATTTGAAATGTTTTGACCAAATTTGGCCGAATTCCGAGACCCCTCATTCCAACTACCGGTTGAGTTGACATGGAATGACTCCCTATTCTTTGGAACAGACGAACTAGAAAACGTCCCTTTTACTAAATTCTTAGATTTGCACATCGACCATAAATTACAATGGTCCGATCACCTAGGAGAACTTAGTAAAAAGCTGTGTAGGGCTATTTACGTAATAATAAAGATTGCTGCTAAATCTGTTTACTTTGTTTATTTCCTTTATCTGATGACATATGGCCTAATGTTCTGGGGAATGGCAGAAAATTCGATAAGAATTCTTATCCTTCAGAAAAGGGCTGTACGCAGTCTATACAGAGCTTCTCCATGATCTTCGTGTAAGCAGTTTTTCATCGAGTCGGGTATCACGACGATGTACTCGTGCTACATCCACCAAAATATTATGTTCGCTCGTTAACAAATATCGAAAATCTCGGCGAATAGTGATATCTATCAACACAATACCAGAACAAAAATAACTTTCAAATTAATCGGCACGGTACTATACGATTATCTATTTTTATGACAATCACATTATCACTTTGATAGTTATCGTTAAAGGCATTGCGCTGTTTATTTAATCAGAATTTTTAATTACTACATTATTTTGTATTTAACAAGAATATATCAAACCGGTTATAAAATATTTAGGTCACAACTAACACGACAGGTAATTTTCCTTAATCACTAATAATGCTAGACGCAATGACGCATCCAAGTGTAGGAATGCCTACCTAACTGTACTAGACGTTTAGTACTATGAACATTTGAATAAATCATTGCAATACATAGAGTCTTCCTTGGTACGGGCTATGGACTAGTTAGGCAGATTCCAATGTAAATAATATTATTGAATGAATAACAAATTTTCAATTTTTTATTTGAGTAAGTATGAAGTAAGCTTCTGTTACTTTATTATTCAAGTGCTAATTGAAAAACAAATAATTTACCTGAGGGTTTCCATCACGGGGTACCAGATTTTGCTGCGTAGTAGTTGCTGCAGCAACCTCCAACATGTCAACTGAAAATATATTTTTATATATATATATATATATATATATATATATATATATATATATATATATATATATATATATATATATATATATATATATATATATATATATATATATATATATATATATATATATATATATATATATATATATATATATATATATATATATATATATATATATATATATATATATATATATATATATATATATATATATATATATATATTAGAGAAGTTTTCAGACTTTTGGGACAGCGGATATTTAACGTAAAGTGCAACTACATATATGATGAAGTCAAAAAGCGGTATCTCTTGTGTCATTCAGTAAATTAATTAAGACAGCCAAGTACATATATGTCATAAAAGAGTCAACGGCGCGACGCGGCGACGGTGCCCGCGCTACGGCGCACTGGAGACACAGGCATAATTTTCACAGTAGTGTTATATATTGATATTGCTATTGAATTTAAATATATAAATAAAACCCCTTACAAAAACAATCCGTGTAATGGGTTATCATCAATTCTTCATCATATACTTATTCGGTATGTGAAAGTTAACTATGGAGTTAATAAAGTTACCTATGGAGTTTTTTTTCTATGGCTGACATCCGACTGATAAGCCAGCACTATCGCTACTTAAAGAGGTGTGTGAAAAGTTGCTTACTTGCTCGTACTGATTCACCCACTACAAGGATGTCACTAATTAACCCCTCAAATGAATGGCGATTAGCTCGGGTTGCCTACGGCAAAATGTTTATAAATTTATATTTACATTTACATTTACATTTACATAGAGCGGGGTTTACTATAGAGCTATAGCATTACTATAGAGCGGATTACTATAAAGCGGCGCACATTTACATTTATATTTACATTTATATAAATTTATATACATTTTGTATACATTTTGCCAAGGCATCCCTTAAGGGACGCCTCACATTTGAGGGGTTAAAATCTCACGCTGTACAATAAATGAATAATAAATTACTTACCATCAATACTCGGTATCAATATCGAGTCGAAACGAATAATGTCGGTATAATCTATATCACCTGATATTTCCTCCGTCAGAATGTCATTCGCCAATTCCTTAAAATGTAAAAATTCAACTGATCTGTGGAATATCTCCATAAAAATCCTAAAGAGTTCTGTCACTACGATCGCAGACGACTTGTCGGTTATTTTTAATCGTTGTTTGGAATATGGATTCTTTTCCACGGAATTGAAAATGGCAAAAGTGTTACCTATATAAAAAAAGGATGATAAAAAAACATGGACAATTACCGCCCTATATCACTTTTGCCAGTTTTTAGCAAGAGTCTTAAAAAAATTATTCTCATAAGATTGACTAATTTCGTTCCAATAAATAATATTCTCAGAATTAAACAATTTGGTTTCCAAAAAATTGTTCATAAACAAAAACACAAGATGCCTTTTCTAATCTCATAATAAAAACACTACTAAGCCTTGAAAATAGCAAAAAAAACAGTTGAAATTTTCTGTGGTCTTTCTAAGGCTTTTGATTGCGTAGAACATTCAATTTTACTAGAGAAACTAGAACACTATGGGATTAGGAATAGGGTACTAGGGCTCATACAGTCCTACTTACAAGATCGTACCCAAATTACGCAAGTCGGAAGTAGCAAAAGCACCCCACAAAGCATTTCCAAAAATATCCCTCAAGGATCTACATTCGGCCCCTTTTTTTATCGTCTATATAAACGACATCCGTGGATGATGAGATTATTCTATTCGTCGATGACACACATCCCTTCTTTTAGCGATAAAAATAGAGATGAGCTTGCACGAAGGATTACCGAAACAAGTTAATAAACTCTCGTGGAAAGTTTCCAAATCTAAAAGAATATGTTTTTCTTTGCGGCCGTCCGACTCTAATAATATAGTCCTAGAGTCATTCCATGTCAACTCAACCGGTAGTTGGAATGAGGGGTCTCGGAATTCGGCCAAATTTGGTAAAAACATTTCAAATAGTGACCCTAACAATTCCCTAAAAGGGTTTTGTCAAATTTGTTTGAAATTTGAAAAATTGTTCAAAGTTCAATTTTTGAACATTTTCGAAAAACAAAAAGGCCATTTCCAAAAAATCTGAAAAAAATGTATTTTGTACCTCAGATTATGCCTAAAAAGAGTGCAAAGTATCGCTGTGGGGTTTTGCGTCGTTTACGAGATATGGCGGTCCGAAGGTACCTCTGCATAGGTGGTTAGAAGTGAATAGCATGGTATATCACTCAGTGGCGTCTTTTGCGACGGTGGCCGCCTTGACACCCGACAAAAACTGAGCCCCGCATGCCCCCCCCCCCCCCCCACCCCATCACCCCCTTCCCGGTTCCCTGAGTTGACATGGAATGACTCATGAGTCATTCCATGTCAATTCAACCGGTAGTTGGAATGAGGGGTCTCGGAATTCGGCCAAATTTCAACCCTAATAATCCCCTAAAATTGTTTTGTTTTATTATTATTTTTTTAAATTTTACGAGATTTTGAAATTTTCAGGGTTTTGCAAACAAAGTATTACTAAAATGGCCATAAAATCTACAGTTTTTGAGCTACATACAACTTATATATGTCTCGGATGGCTGGGTCGGGCAATACAAAAATAGATTCAATATGGAAAACCTTGTAAGGCACAAGGAAGACTTCGGTGTGGATGCGGAGTGGCACTTTTTCGCCACTTCTCATGGCAAGGGGCCGAGTGACGGACTGAGAGGCACCCTTAAGAGGCTGGCTACTTGGGCAAGTTTGCAGAGTCTTATCAGTGGTCAAATTCAGACTCCACAAGAATTATATTGCTGGGCGGCTCAACATGTCGAAGGCCTCAATTATGCATTTGTAAAATTCACAAATCACAAAGCACACAAAAAAATTGGCCCGTGGTCTTCAAGTTATCCGTTCCATCATTGCTTCATTCCTCGAGCGAACTACTTTGTGGAAATAAAAATCTTGTCATCGTCCTCCGCTGGCAACATTCTGTATCTGATGGAAGGGGAGGGTAATAGCCCTCTCAGATGCCGAAGAGTACGATAAAGACGAAATTGAAGGAGTTGCTGACGTCACATCGCTCCCAAGGTAAGGCATAGAACAATCATTAAAAGTACGGCTTACTCGCACAAGATTTTAAGTGGAAAATGGGTACCTAATTTTCAGACTACGCCCTCGCCAAGAACAAGCTACCGAGCAGAACACGCCCGCCAGAAGCGTTCATGTTCCCGAGGGAAGTCCAATTTCACAATGGGTGTAATCCAGGCATTTTAATTTATGTGACTTTCTGTTTCAAGCATAGTTTGTCCGTTCTTACTTTATTTTCCCATTTTTAGGTTCCGTACACCACTGAAGGTCACCCGAGGGAGGGCACAAGGCACACCAGCATGTTCCCCTCCGTCCAGCTGGAAATCATCAAGACTGCGCCAGTGTCTTTAATGTAGTCATTGGTTTAGATGTACTTTTTACGAGGCAATAAATGCATAGGAGCAAAAACATCCTGCTAGATTTTTTTTCGATTTTCTATGTGATTTCACGGAAAGAAGCACTCAAAAGAAATGCAGGTGCTTATCATGGGGCACCAGGGGGATGGGGGGCGGGGGAGGGTGTCAAGGTATTCAGGCGGCCACGGACGAAAAAGACGCCACTGATTGATATACCATGCAATTCACATCAAACCACCTATGCAGTGGTACCTTCGAACCGCCATAGCTCGTAAACGACGCAAAACCCCACAGCCATGCTTTGCACACTTTTAGCCATAATCTGAGGTACAAAATATATTTTTTTCAGATTTTTTGGAAATTGCCTTCTTGTTTTCAAAAATGTTCAAAAATTGAACAATGAACATTTTGTTCAAATTTTGAACAAATTTGGCTGAGCATATCTTTTTTATGTGCGCCATTTTTTTATGAACATTTTGTCATATATAAGTTGTATGTAGCTCAAAAACTGTAGATTTTATGGCCATTCTAGTAATACTCTGTTTGCAAAACCCTGAAAATTTCAAAATCTCGTAAATTTTTTAAAAATAATAATAAAACAAAACTCTTTTAGGGGATTATTAGGGTCACTATTTGAAATTTTTTGACCAAATTTGGCCGAATTCCGAGACCCCTCATTCCAATTACCGGTTGAGTTGACATGAGACTCATGAGACATGGATTAACCCATGAGTCATTCCATGTCAACTCAGGGAACCGGGAAGGGGGTGGTGAGAGGGGGTGGGGGGGTAGGGCATGCGGGGCTCAGTTTTTGTCGGGTGTCAAGGAGGCCACCGTCGCAAAAGTTGCCACTGAGTGATATACCATGCTATTCACTTCTAACCACCTATGCAGAGGTACATTCAGACCGCCATAGCTCGTAAACGACGCAAAACCCCACAGCGATACTTTGCACACTTATTAGGCATAATCTGAGGTACAAAATACATTTTTTTCAGATTTTTTGGAAATAGCCTTTTTGTTTTTCGAAAATGTTCAAAAATTGAACTTTGAACAATTTTTCAAATTTCGAACAAATTTGGCTCAGCATATTTTTTTTATGTGCGCCACCTTTTTATGAACATTTTGACATGTATAAGTTGTATGTAGCTCAAAAACTGTAGATTTTATAGCCATTTTAGTAATACTGTGTTTGCAAAACCCTGAAAATTAAAAAATGTCGTAAAAATTTTAATAATAATAATAAAACAAAACCCTTTTAGGAAATTGTTAGGGTCACTATTTGAAATGTTTTGACCAAATTTGGCCGAATTCCGAGACCCCTCATTCCAACTACCGGTTGAGTTGACATGGAATGACTCCCTATTCTTTGGAACAGACGAACTAGAAAACGTCCCTTTTACTAAATTCTTAGATTTGCACATCGACCATAAATTACAATGGTCCGATCACCTAGGAGAACTTAGTAAAAAGCTGTGTAGGGCTATTTACGTAATAATAAAGATTGCTGCTAAATCTGTTTACTTTGTTTATTTCCTTTATCTGATGACATATGGCCTAATGTTCTGGGGAATGGCAGAAAATTCGATAAGAATTCTTATCCTTCAGAAAAGGGCTGTACGCAGTCTATACAGAGCTTCTCCATGATCTTCGTGTAAGCAGTTTTTCATCGAGTCGGGTATCACGACGATGTACTCGTGCTACATCCACCAAAATATTATGTTCGCTCGTTAACAAATATCGAAAATCTCGGCGAATAGTGATATCTATCAACACAATACCAGAACAAAAATAACTTTCAAATTAATCGGCACGGTACTATACGATTATCTATTTTTATGACAATCACATTATCACTTTGATAGTTATCGTTAAAGGCATTGCGCTGTTTATTTAATCAGAATTTTTAATTACTACATTATTTTGTATTTAACAAGAATATATCAAACCGGTTATAAAATATTTAGGTCACAACTAACACGACAGGTAATTTTCCTTAATCACTAATAATGCTAGACGCAATGACGCATCCAAGTGTAGGAATGCCTACCTAACTGTACTAGACGTTTAGTACTATGAACATTTGAATAAATCATTGCAATACATAGAGTCTTCCTTGGTACGGGCTATGGACTAGTTAGGCAGATTCCAATGTAAATAATATTATTGAATGAATAACAAATTTTGAATTTTTTATTTGAGTAAGTATGAAGTAAGCTTCTGTTACTTTATTATTCAAGTGCTAATTGAAAAACAAATAATTTACCTGAGGGTTTCCATCACGGGGTACCAGATTTTGCTGCGTAGTAGTTGCTGCAGCAACCTCCAACATGTCAACTGAAAATATATTTTTATATATATATATATATATATATATATATATATATATATATATATATATATATATATATATATATATATATATATATATATATATATATATATATATATATATATATATATATATATATATATATATATATATATATATATATATATATATATATATATACACCCTTGTGCAAATTAATCTGAACACTTCAAAATATTTCATACTGGCAAGTAAAATCTGTTTTTTTGATGTGGCAACACTGTTCTGTACTGTGAAATGTCATTCTAACCTCTAATGTGACCCTAAGAGCTTGTCATATTGTTGTTGTGCGTGGATTTTAGTGTTTTTTCCTCACATTGTGTATGTCGGGGACTTTTTGAAGATTTTTGAAGATATTCGGATGTAATTCATCCCTACGAAGACGATGGATATCTCGTTGGAAATCCGTAGCAAGGTGATTGCTCTAGATGCGCACACATCGCTAAGTCAAAGACGAATATCTGAGGAATGTGGCATATCACTGGGATCAACTAACGCCATCATACGGAATCACAGGGAATCTGGTTCAATTTTGCCACAACGAATCGGAAAATGTGGCCGCAAAAGGAAAACTACAATGAAAGATGACACCATTTTGATTCGCAACAGTAAAATTAACCCACACAAGACTAGTGACGACTTACAAAAGGAGCTTGCAGCTTCTGGGACGATCGTGCACGCATCTACGGTACGTCGAAGACTCTTGGAAAGTGGGCGAAAAGCTAGGAGACCCTTAAAAAAACAGCTTCTTACAAAAACCATGAAGAAAAAAAGGATGACATGGGCACAAAAATATAAGCTCTGGACTTCTGAGGATTGGAAAAACGTTTTATTTTCTGACGAGAGTCACTTTTTTGTCCAGGGTATGCGTTACCAATTCGTTCGCAGGGCAGACGGAGAACCACTTTCTCCAGCCCATATCCAACAATCGGTGAAACATCCCGTTAAGAAAATGTTTTGGGGTTGCTTTTCATTCTATGGCACTGGTGCATTAGTTCCGGTAACAGGAATGATGAATAGTGCAAAATACATAGAAGTTTTGACGGACAGAATGATACATGAGCTAAAAAAAATTCCAACAGAGACTAAAATATTTCAACAAGACTTGGCTCCTTGCCATGCTTCCAAGTTGGTAAAGAAATTCTTTACCGATAACAGCATTATGTGTTTGGATTGGCCTGGAAACTCTCCAGATTTAAACCCAATCGAAAACTTGTGGTCAATCTGTAAAGCACGGCTAAGAAAAATGGACTGCACTACAAAAGAAAAGCTCGTAAATGCTGTAATTGAGGTGTGGTACAGAGATCCGAAAATTCGTGAAAACTGTAAAAACTTGGTGGAATCAATGCCGAAGCGTATACAGTTGCTACTTAAAGCTAAAGGAGGCCACATAAAATACTAATTTATAAGCTAAGTTAAAGTTTTGTATGATTTTCATGAATAAAACCATTATTTGACTAAAATTGCCAGTGTTCAGATTAATTTGCACAAGGGTGTATATATATATATATATATATATATATATATATATATATACCACGCGAAAGTTTGTATGTATGTATGGATGTTTGTTACTCTTTCACGCAAAAACTACTGAATGGATTTTGATGAAACTTTACAATAATATAGCTTACACGTCAGAATAACACATAGGCTACAATTTATAAAGATATATCGTTTTCTATCATCATTATCACAATTTTTCATCACCACGCGGGTGAAACCGCTGGGCGCAGCTAGTATATATATATATATATATATATATATATATATATATATATATATATATATATATATATATATATATATATATATATATATATATATATATATATATATATATATATATATATATATATATATATAGAATTGATCAATAAGATGATTATAAAGTAAATAATTATAAAAGCCACTTACATCGTGACGAAGGATTCCCTTGATCGGATTCGGGAATGCTTTAGGTGTTAACGAGAATGATGAATGCCTCTCACTTACGGAAAGAGGAGTAGGTTTAAAGTTGGGCCCATTTTTCAACTAGTAAACGCTCACCCTTCATCCAATTATCTCAAAAATTAAGCTACAATCCTTCTTTATACGTAAACTCACTCAATTTCCTATTATTTTAAGGGAAATAACAAGACAAGAGGAGCTACTTGACAGATGGAAGAATTTAAAATTTCGAATTTCGTTTTTTTATTTTCTAAAGGTGCGATATAAAGAAGCTGCGATCAATATTCAGCTGAAAACTTAAAACTAAAAGCGTGACATGCCCTCATATCAATGAAAGGAAGCAGTCAGCTCTTTCCTATTAGTTGGAAAGATTACCTTTAACCTAAATGGATTATTTACAATGAACGAAACATAAAATAAGTAAAAATTCAATATTTTGAAACATTTGATAGGTTTGTGTATATATTCTTTTTAGAATTGATCAATAAGATGATTATAAAGTAAATAATTATAAAAGCCACTTACATCGTGACGAAGGATTCCCTTGATCGGATTCGGGAATGCTTTAGGTGTTAACGAGAATGATGAATGCCTCTCACTTGCGGAAAGAGGAGTAGGTTTAAAGTTGGGCCCATTTTTCAACTAGTAAACGCTCACCCTTCATCCAATTATCTCAAAAATTAAGCTACAATCCTTCTTTATACGTAAACTCACTCAATTTCCTATTATTTTAAGGGAAATAACAAGACAAGAGGAGCTACTTGACAGATGGAAGAATTTAAAATTTCGAATTTTGTTTTTTTATTTTCTAAAGGTGCGATATAAAGAAGCTGCGATCAATATTCAGCTGAAAACTTAAAACTAAAAGCGTGACATGCCCTCATATCAATGAAAGGAAGCAGTCAGCTCTTTCCTATTAGTTGGAAAGATTACCTTTAACCTAAATGGATTATTTACAATGAACGAAACATAAAATAAGTAAAAATTCAATATTTTGAAATATTTGATAGGTTTGTGTATATATTCTTTTTAGAATTGATCAATAAGATGATTATAAAGTAAATAATTATAAAAGCCACTTACATCGTGACGAAGGATTCCCTTGATCGGATTCGGGAATGCTTTAGGTGTTAACGAGAATGATGAATGCCTCTCACTTGCGGAAAGAGGAGTAGGTTTAAAGTTGGGCCCATTTTTCAACTAGTAAACGCTCACCCTTCATCCAATTATCTCAAAAATTAAGCTACAATCCTTCTTTATACGTAAACTCACTCAATTTCCTATTATTTTAAGGGAAATAACAAGACAAGAGGAGCTACTTGACAGATGGAAGAATTTAAAATTTCGAATTTCGTTTTTTTATTTTCTAAAGGTGCGATATAAAGAAGCTGCGATCAATATTCAGCTGAAAACTTAAAACTAAAAGCGTGACATGCCCTCATATCAATGAAAGGAAGCAGTCAGCTCTTTCCTATTAGTTGGAAAGATTACCTTTAACCTAAATGGATTATTTACAATGAACGAAACATAAAATAAGTAAAAATTCAATATTTTGAAATATTTGATAGGTTTGTGTATATATTCTTTTTAGAATTGATCAATAAGATGATTATAAAGTAAATAATTATAAAAGCCACTTACATCGTGACGAAGGATTCCCTTGATCGGATTCGGGAATGCTTTAGGTGTTAACGAGAATGATGAATGCCTCTCACTTGCGGAAAGAGGAGTAGGTTTAAGTTGGGCCCATTTTTCAACTAGTAAACGCTCACCCTTCATCCAATTATCTCAAAAATTAAGCTACAATCCTTCTTTATACGTAAACTCACTCAATTTCCTATTATTTTAAGGGAAATAACAAGACAAGAGTGGCTTTTATAATTATTTACTTTATAATCATCTTATTGATCAATTCTAAAAAGAATATATATATATATATATATATATATATATATATATATATATATATATATATATATATATATATATATATATATATATATATATATATATATATATATATATATATATATCTATATATATATATATATATATATATATATATATATATATATATATATATATATATATATATATATATATATATATATATATATATATATATATATATATATATATATCTATATATATATATATATATATATATATATATATATATATATATATATATATATATATATATATATATATATATATATATATATATATATATATATATATATATATATATATATATATATATATATATATATATATATATATATATATATATATATATATATATATATATATATATATATATATATATATATATATATATATATATATATATATATATATATATATATATATATATATATATATATATATATATATATATATATATATATATATATATATATATATATATATATATATATATTGATAACAAACTCAGCCAATTGTATCAAATTTTAAATGTTGGTAGCATTCGAAATTTGAATTATTTCGTAATGTCACTTTCATTTGGAAAACGGCTTTGCCGAAGTGATCAATAGTTTAATTTTTTATTTTTTCGCTTAATTCGTCTCAATTGAAGGCATTTTGTGTTGCATAAGGATAAGCCCTATTTATGAGATATATGGATGAATAGTGATCGTTAGTCGACTGCAAAAGGACCTTTAAACTTACATTGCACCGTCGAAAGTCGTGCACATCCGTAAGTATATCTCATTCAAACATAAGCATTTCCCAATACAAGCTGGGATTTCCTTCGCTACTTTTTAAGTAGCTTTTACTAATTTTATTTTAAATAAAAACATCATCCTATAAACGGATTTCTTTAC
The DNA here is from genome assembly GCA_944548615.1 of Micropterix aruncella. Taxonomy (NCBI): domain Eukaryota; kingdom Metazoa; phylum Arthropoda; class Insecta; order Lepidoptera; family Micropterigidae; genus Micropterix; species Micropterix aruncella. Next base: position 4,099,198 of record OX155980.1, read on the forward strand.
AAACCTTATCAAATATAACAATATTATACTGTTTTCTACAATATTTCTTTACAATTTTTTAATATTATACAATTTTATATAGGTTTACCCTATTTTGATAACATTATACAATCTTTTTTATAAACTCCTCTGCCAGAAATTAAGATTGAAGTATCTTCTTTCATTTCATTGAGCATATGGAGGTTTTTTTATTTTTATTTCGATTTAATGGCTCGTTGATAACAAACTCAGCCAATTGTATCAAATTTTAAATGTTGGTAGCATTCGAAATTTGAATTATTTCGTAATGTCACTTTCATTTGGGAAACGGCTTTGCCGAAGTGATCAATAGTTAAATTTTTAATTTTTTCGCTTAATTCGTCTCAATTGAAGGCATTTTGTGTTGCATAAGGATAAGCCCTATTTATGAGATATATGGATGAATAGTGATCGTTAGTCGACTGCAAAAGGACCTTTAAACTTACATTGCAACGTCGAAAGTTGTGCACATCCGTAAGTATATCTCATTCAAACATAAGCATTTCCCAATACAAGCTGGGATTTCCTTCGCTACTTTTTAAGTAGCTTTTACTAATTTTATTTTAAATAAAAACATCATCCTATAAACGGATTTCTTTACAAACCTTATCAAATATAACAATATTATACTGTTTTCTACAATATTTCTTTACAATTTTTTAATATTATACAATTTTATATAGGTTTACCCTATTTTGATAACATTATACAATCTTTTTTATAAACTCCTCTGCCAGAAATTAAGATTGAAGTATCTTCTTTCATTTCATTGAGCATATGGAGGTTTTTTTATTTTTATTTCGATTTAATGGCTCGTTGATAACAAACTCAGCCAATTGTATCAAATTTTAAATGTTGGTAGTTCTCGAAATTTGAATTATTTCGTAATGTCACTTTCATTTGGGAAACGGCTTTGCCGAAGTGATCAATAGTTTAATTTTTTATTTTTTCGCTTAATTCGTCTCAATTGAAGGCATTTTGTGTTGCATAAGGATAAGCCCTATTTATGAGATATATGGATGAATAGTGATCGTTAGTCGACTGCAAAAGGACCTTTAAACTTACATTGCACCGTCGAAAGTCGTGCACATCCGTAAGTATATCTCATTCAAACATAAGCATTTCCCAATACAAGCTGGGATTTCCTTCGCTACTTTTTAAGTAGCTTTTACTAATTTTATTTTAAATAAAAACATCATCCTATAAACGGATTTCTTTACAAACCTTATCAAATATAACAATATTATACTGTTTTCTACAATATTTCTTTACAATTTTTTAATATTATACAATTTTATATAGGTTTACCCTATTTTGATAACATTATACAATCTTTTTTATAAACTCCTCTGCCAGAAATTAAGATTGAAGTATCTTCTTTCATTTCATTGAGCATATGGAGGTTTTTTTATTTTTATTTCGATTTAATGGCTCGTTGATAACAAACTCAGCCAATTGTATCAAATTTTAAATGTTGGTAGCATTCGAAATTTGAATTATTTCGTAATGTCACTTTCATTTGGAAAACGGCTTTGCCGAAGTGATCAATAGTTTAATTTTTTATTTTTTCGCTTAATTCGTCTCAATTGAAGGCATTTTGTGTTGCATAAGGATAAGCCCTATTTATGAGATATATGGATGAATAGTGATCGTTAGTCGACTGCAAAAGGACCTTTAAACTTACATTGCACCGTCGAAAGTCGTGCACATCCGTAAGTATATCTCATTCAAACATAAGCATTTCCCAATACAAGCTGGGATTTCCTTCGCTACTTTTTAAGTAGCTTTTACTAATTTTATTTTAAATAAAAACATCATCCTATAAACGGATTTCTTTACAAACCTTATCAAATATAACAATATTATACTGTTTTCTACAATATTTCTTTACAATTTTTTAATATTATACAATTTTATATAGGTTTACCCTATTTTGATAACATTATACAATCTTTTTTATAAACTCCTCTGCCAGAAATTAAGATTGAAGTATCTTCTTTCATTTCATTGAGCATATGGAGGTTTTTTTATTTTTATTTCGATTTAATGGCTCGTTGATAACAAACTCAGCCAATTGTATCAAATTTTAAATGTTGGTAGCATTCGAAATTTGAATTATTTCGTAATGTCACTTTCATTTGGGAAACGGCTTTGCCGAAGTGATCAATAGTTAAATTTTTAATTTTTTCGCTTAATTCGTCTCAATTGAAGGCATTTTGTGTTGCATAAGGATAAGCCCTATTTATGAGATATATGGATGAATAGTGATCGTTAGTCGACTGCAAAAGGACCTTTAAACTTACATTGCAACGTCGAAAGTTGTGCACATCCGTAAGTATATCTCATTCAAACATAAGCATTTCCCAATACAAGCTGGGATTTCCTTCGCTACTTTTTAAGTAGCTTTTACTAATTTTATTTTAAATAAAAACATCATCCTATAAACGGATTTCTTTACAAACCTTATCAAATATAACAATATTATACTGTTTTCTACAATATTTCTTTACAATTTTTTAATATTATACAATTTAATATAGGTTTACCCTATTTTGATAACATTATACAATCTTTTTTATAAACTCCTCTGCCAGAAATTAAGATTGAAGTATCTTCTTTCATTTCATTGAGCATATGGAGGTTTTTTTATTTTTATTTCGATTTAATGGCTCGTTGATAACAAACTCAGCCAATTGTATCAAATTTTAAATGTTGGTAGCATTCGAAATTTGAAATATTTCGTAATGTCACTTTCATTTGGGAAACGGCTTTGCCGAAGTGATCAATAGTTTAATTTTTTATTTTTTCGCTTAATTCGTCTCAATTGAAGGCATTTTGTGTTGCATAAGGATAAGCCCTATTTATGAGATATATGGATGAATAGTGATCGTTAGTCGACTGCAAAAGGACCTTTAAACTTACATTGCACCGTCGAAAGTCGTGCACATCCGTAAGTATATCTCATTCAAACATAAGCATTTCCCAATACAAGCTGGGATTTCCTTCGCTACTTTTTAAGTAGCTTTTACTAATTTTATTTTAAATAAAAACATCATCCTATAAACGGATTTCTTTACAAACCTTATCAAATATAACAATATTATACTGTTTTCTACAATATTTCTTTACAATTTTTTAATATTATACAATTTTATATAGGTTTACCCTATTTTGATAACATTATACAATCTTTTTTATAAACTCCTCTGCCAGAAATTAAGATTGAAGTATCTTCTTTCATTTCATTGAGCATATGGAGGTTTTTTTATTTTTATTTCGATTTAATGGCTCGTTGATAACAAACTCAGCCAATTGTATCAAATTTTAAATGTTGGTAGCATTCGAAATTTGAATTATTTCGTAATGTCACTTTCATTTGGAAAACGGCTTTGCCGAAGTGATCAATAGTTAAATTTTTAATTTTTTCGCTTAATTCGTCTCAATTGAAGGCATTTTGTGTTGCATAAGGATAAGCCCTATTTATGAGATATATGGATGAATAGTGATCGTTAGTCGACTGCAAAAGGACCTTTAAACTTACATTGCAACGTCGAAAGTTGTGCACATCCGTAAGTATATCTCATTCAAACATAAGCATTTCCCAATACAAGCTGGGATTTCCTTCGCTACTTTTTAAGTAGCTTTTACTAATTTTATTTTAAATAAAAACATCATCCTATAAACGGATTTCTTTACAAACCTTATCAAATATAACAATATTATACTGTTTTCTACAATATTTCTTTACAATTTTTTAATATTATACAATTTTATATAGGTTTACCCTATTTTGATAACATTATACAATCTTTTTTATAAACTCCTCTGCCAGAAATTAAGATTGAAGTATCTTCTTTCATTTCATTGAGCATATGGAGGTTTTTTTTATTTTTATTTCGATTTAATGGCTCGTTGATAACAAACTCAGCCAATTGTATCAAATTTTAAATGTTGGTAGCATTCGAAATTTGAATTATTTCGTAATGTCACTTTCATTTGGAAAACGGCTTTGCCGAAGTGATCAATAGTTTAATTTTTTATTTTTTCGCTTAATTCGTCTCAATTGAAGGCATTTTGTGTTGCATAAGGATAAGCCCTATTTATGAGATATATTAATGAATAGTGATCGTTAGTCGACTGCAAAAGGACCTTTAAACTTACATTGCACCGTCGAAAGTCGTGCACATCCGTAAGTATATCTCATTCAAACATAAGCATTTCCCAATACAAGCTGGGATTTCCTTCGCTACTTTTTAAGTAGCTTTTACTAATTTTATTTTAAAAAAAACATCATCCTATAAACGGATTTCTTTACAAACCTTATCAAATATAACAATATTATACTGTTTTCTACAATATTTCTTTACAATTTTTTAATATAATACAATTTTATATAGGTTTACCCTATTTTGATAACATTATACAATCTTTTTTATAAACTCCTCTGCCAGAAATTAAGATTGAAGTATCTTCTTTCATTTCATTGAGCATATGGAGGTTTTTTTATTTTTATTTCGATTTAATGGCTCGTTGATAACAAACTCAGCCAATTGTATCAAATTTTAAATGTTGGTAGCATTCGAAATTTGAATTATTTCGTAATGTCACTTTCATTTGGAAAACGGCTTTGCCGAAGTGATCAATAGTTTAATTTTTTATTTTTTCGCTTAATTCGTCTCAATTGAAGGCATTTTGTGTTGCATAAGGATAAGCCCTATTTATGAGATATATGGATGAATAGTGATCGTTAGTCGACTGCAAAAGGACCTTTAAACTTACATTGCACCGTCGAAAGTCGTGCACATCCGTAAGTATATCTCATTCAAACATAAGCATTTCCCAATACAAGCTGGGATTTCCTTCGCTACTTTTTAAGTAGCTTATACTAATTTTATTTTAAATAAAAACATCATCCTATAAACGGATTTCTTTACAAACCTTATCAAATATAACAATATTATACTGTTTTCTACAATATTTCTTTACAATTTTTTAATATTATACAATTTTATATAGGTTTACCCTATTTTGATAACATTATACAATCTTTTTTATAAACTCCTCTGCCAGAAATTAAGATTGAAGTATCTTCTTTCATTTCATTGAGCATATGGAGGTTTTTTTATTTTTATTTCGATTTAATGGCTCGTTGATAACAAACTCAGCCAATTGTATCAAATTTTAAATGTTGGTAGCATTCGAAATTTGAATTATTTCGTAATGTCACTTTCATTTGGAAAACGGCTTTGCCGAAGTGATCAATAGTTTAATTTTTTATTTTTTCGCTTAATTCGTCTCAATTGAAGGCATTTTGTGTTGCATAAGGATAAGCCCTATTTATGAGATATATGGATGAATAGTGATCGTTAGTCGACTGCAAAAGGACCTTTAAACTTACATTGCACCGTCGAAAGTCGTGCACATCCGTAAGTATATCTCATTCAAACATAAGCATTTCCCAATACAAGCTGGGATTTCCTTCGCTTCTTTTTAAGTAGCTTTTACTAATTTTATTTTAAATAAAAACATCATCCTATAAACGGATTTCTTTACAAACCTTATCAAATATAACTATATCCTTATCAAATATATAACTGTATCCTTATCAATATATATAATATCAAATATACCTTATCAAATATATATATATATATATATATATATATATATATATATATATATATATATATATATATATATATATATATATATATATATATATATATATATATATATATATATATATATATATATATATATATATATATATATATATATATATATATATATATATATATATATATATATATATATATATATATATATATATATATATATATATATATATATATATATATATATATATATATATATATATATATATATATATATATATATATATTTTTTAGAATTGATCAATAAGATGATTATAAAGTAAATAATTATAAAAGCCACTTACATCGTGACGAAGGATTCCCTTGATCGGATTCGGGAATGCTTTAGGTGTTAACGAGAATGATGAATGCCTCTCACTTGCGGAAAGAGGAGTAGGTTTAAGTTGGGCCCATTTTTCAACTAGTAAACGCTCACCTTTTTCAACTAGTAAATATATATATATATATATATATATATATATATATATATATATATATATATATATATATATATATATATATATATATATATATATATATATATATATATATATATATATATATATATATATATATATATATATATATATATATATATATATATATATATATATATATATATATATATATATATATAT
>OX155980.1:4105707-4193086 GCA_944548615.1 Micropterix aruncella
CCCACATTTTTTGAAGCCACAAAGATACACCTAATTAAAACTAATAACGCACAATCATAGTAACAATAAATTATAATTTACTAAGAACTGTGTAGGTATTGACTTTTTAGATAGACTTCTTTTTAACTCCAATTTATTTATTTCCGGCTTAAAGAAGCTAACCCAGAAGAAAAAGAATTTGTCGTCAAAGAAGGTATTTGAATGAATTAACATTTTTATTGTTAAAAGTTTTTTTAAATACTTTATATCGTTTTTTTGTATTACTTTTTGTTTAAATTCTATGTCTTTTAACTAAATTATTTCATTCACTGGCATGCTAAGTTTATTTAGCATGCCAGTGAATGAAATAGCCTAAAGTATTTTTTAAATTATAAAAACATACAATTTTATCAGATAATTAGAGAATAAATTTACTGGCGGATCAAAACTGGTCACGACCTAGAGTTTGCTATACTTGCTAGGCGGGAAATGTTGTGCGCGCAGACGACTGGCTGTCGCAAAGTTACCTACCTATACTGTCATCGGCATTGCAAAAATACCTAAATTTTTAGTCGCGTCAACTCGGAAGGGGGTCGGAAGACACGAAAGCTCGAGGCTGGAAAATATGGTGCGAAAAAGTACAGAAAATCGAAGAAGACTACGCCAAACGTGACCATATAATTGACGGATTGGCAGAATATATTATTATTTATGTCGATGATGACAGCTCAGATAGTGAAAATACAGATACTGACATGTCCGATGATGATGATGAGCAGATGAATGTGTCTGATGATGATGTGGAGGTTCCTTCTACAAGCAGCCAAAGAAACTTGTTTGGACCAGGCGATGACTTAATGGAAGTGATATCACCATTATCAATGGATATTTTTATTTTGAAACAATAGGTATAACGTGGTAAAATGTCACTTATTGATAGAAATAAGTGTTATTATAATTATTAATGGCTGTATACTCGGGTCGAGTCGATCAGTGCACAAAATGGTCTGAATATAAACATCAAGAAGACCAAGTTCATGGTTGTCAGAAGTAGATCGTCAGCTGCTACCCTCCACTAATCCTGCAAGGAAAGATAACAGGCCGCCGAAGACCTGGCCGAAGAAGAACCTACTGGCTACAATACATCGCTGAATGGTTCAATCCAAGCACCACCGAGTTGTTCCACGCCGTAACATCACGGGCTCAAGTGGTCATAATGACCGCCGACCTCCGACAGGAAATGGCAGTTTGAGAAGAAGAAGAAGAGTTATTTCACGCCGTAACATCACGGGTCCAAGTGGTCATAATAACCGCCGACCACCGATGGCAGATGGCACTTTAAGAAGAAAAAGAAGTTTGTTCTAAGACTTCTATACCTCACAAAAATAAACTATCAAATTGCCAAAGTAATTGAGTGCGCGACTGTACCGATGCGCAGAAATCCTGCTACGGGATGAGCAGAAGTCAGTTTTATCACAGTAAATATTATGAGCTTAAACTCCATACACCCAAAAATCAGATTCACCTATGAAGTAGAGAAGGACGGCTCCCTACCATTTTTGGATGTCAAAGTGACGAGGAGAAGTGACAATACTCTCGGACATACGGTACCTACATCGGAAGCCCACACATACGGACAGATATTTACATGCAAGCTCATACCATCATCCCTACCATCTACGTTCAATGCAAACGTCCCTCGTGAATAGAGCACGCGATCTATGCGACGCTGAGCATTTTCCGAAGGAGATGGAACATGTCAATGATGTCCTTAGGAAAAATGGATACGGTAACTATCACGAGACACGCACACGATCTAATACAGACGAAACTCAGAAACCGAGCAGATCAAGAGCATTCTTACCATATGTCAAGGGCGTGACAGATCGAATAAGTAAGATGCTAAACAGATTCGATATAAAACCGATCTTCAAACCGACCCAAAATAAAGCTCGTTTTTTAGGCCTGTAAAAGATGTAATACCACTGCAAACCCCGGGTGTGTATAAAGTCGAATGCAGTTGCGGTCTAGCCTACGTTGGACAAACGAAACGGCCCATAGCCACGCGACTGTCAGAACACATCAAAGCTGTTAAAAACGTTCAGCGAGAAAAATCGGCGATCTGCGAACATATATTGGATAGCGAAAGTAACCACTGGATGCAGTTTCAAAATCCCATTGTGCTATCCAAAGAACAATTCTACTTTCCTCGCATGATCCGGGAAGCCATTGAAATAAGAAGAACCCCGAACTTTAACAGAGACGAGACGGTTACAAACTCTCTTCTATGTACGTGGAACCCTCTTCTTAAAATGTTCCCGCCGCCGAACGCCGAACGCAAAGACGTAAAACAGGATACAGTGAGTGTTGTGTGCAGGACGGATTTTCAAAATTCCCGCGCTCCGAGCCCGGCCACCCACCACCGTTATAACCTACGCAGTGGCGGAAGCGGTACGCGGCCTACCCGCAAAACAATGGATTGACAGCCCTTTAGTCTACCCTGGACAACGGCGGCTGCAACGTCACCGAAACGTCGGGTGCTACAAATTTCACGCGGTAAATTCGTTTTCTATCCTATTTATAAAACCAACTAATGCAAAATTGGTTATACTGCGAAAACTAACAGGCTGCGAGCTGGAAGACCAATCTATACTAATATTATAAAGAGGTAATGTTTGTGAGGTTGTAGGAATTAATCTCTGTATCTACTGAACCGATTTCAAAAAATCATTTACCAATAGAAAGCCACGTTATTTGTGAGTGTCATAGGCTATATATTAATGCGAAAAATTAAAAGACTTTTCGTGGTAGTCGGATTTGCAAAGTAAGTCCGAGAAAAAACGGTCGAACGAAAAAGTTTCTAACTATTGCTGCCTTAACGATGAGAGATATATCATTAAGTTCTAGAGAAAAGTTGTAGAGCTTGATAATGCCTACAAAAAAGTCACCGACAGCATATGTCTAACTTTTATATTTAATTAACAAAAAGTAGTATTTTATATTAAAAAGAATAATTTAAATCGTTAGGTCATGTTTATTGGTCATATTATCAACAATTATGAATTCTTATCAAAATAAGTAAATTTATCGTCTCAAGTGTTTAAAACAAAAGACTTTTCCCTTTTACTGCATAAATAGTTAAAGAGATAATACGACATAGGTATGGAACCGCGACCGTGTCGTAATCTATCTATATTAATATTATAAAGAGGTAAAGTTTGTGAGGTTGTAGGAAGTAATATCTGGATCTACTGAACCGATTTTGAAAATTCTTTTACCAATAGAAAGTAACGTTATTTGTGTCATAGGGCGGACTATACATTAATCTGAAAATTTAAAAACTTTTTCGTAGTAGTTAGATTTGCAAAGTAAGTCGGAGAAAAAACGGTCGAATGAAAACGTTTCTTACGAACGCTGCTTTAACGATGAGAGATATATGATTGTGTTTAAAGAAAAGTTGTAGAGCTTGGTAATGCCTACAAAAAAGTCAGCGCCACCATATGTCTTAATTTTATATTTAAGTCACAAAAAGTAGTTTTTTTATATTAAAAAAATAATTTAAATCGTTAGGTCATGTTTATTGGTAATATTATCAAGAATTATGAATTCATATCATAATAAGTAAATTTATCGTCTCAAGTGTTTAAAACAAAAGACTTTTCCCTTTTACTGCATATAATTTCCCTTTTACTGCATTAATGGTTAAAGAGATAAGACACTCACAAGTAAGACACTCACAAGAATACACTCACAAATCACTGTAATATAGTCAAATTGGCATGCAAATACATACATACATATGCAGTAAAAATCTTCCGTGGTTACAAAAACAGTGTTTAGAAAACGCAACTATAACAGTCGAACACCTAAATCAGACTGAACAATGTTGCACTAGATAGTTGCATAAACATGTCAAGACTTGTCTGTCAGTTGCATAAACATGTCAAGACTTGTCGTACAAATGATTTTTTTTTTATTACATCAAACAATTCACTACTTTTCTGAAATAGTGCTCGCTGGATAGCAAAACATTGTGATTTGAAAAAATGGGTCGCGGCGTCAATAAGTTTGGGAACCCCTGCATTAGATAAAATAGATGGTGGAATATGAAGTCGCAATGTATGTCAGTGAAAATTTTAGACTTTTCCGCTCCCCTCGCGCCTTGTTCATATCTAGTGCCGAAAAGTGAGGCCCACCTATCCGCCCACCCATACATAATTAACTGACTTAAATAATCGATTGGTTAGGGATATAAACACAGCATTATGCATGTCGACAGACCTTGTCAAATTAGATCAATTGCAACCAACACGCGTAATGAAACATAATAATATCGAAAATCAGTAAGCATTGTAGGTAGGTTACAATGATCGTAGATAGTGTAGCTTACACAAACATACTAAAAAATATTACACATTATATTTACCGAATATTGAGGTGGAGCAAACGCCGAATTCAGCTTTGAAAACTCACGAAAAAAACTGCCTATTAGGCGGGAAAATCAGCAACCGGACGTTTGACTAGTGTTGCCACCAAGGCAGGGTTGGAATCGCCTCTCAAAATATTATTGTCTATGGACGGCAAAAGGATAATACTTTATAAAAATATATAGTACACCTATTTATTCGCTCATTTTGATATAGATTTAAATAAAAAATACATTTGCTAGCTTGGTTTTTCGTCATTACTTAAATAATCATAATTAAAAGAATGCCTATAGTAAAAAACCTAAATACTTCTTCTAAATTAGGTACGTTATCTTTGGCGACGCGTTAACAATGCGAAATGACAAAACGATCAAAATGACATAATTCTCACAAAAGAATCTATTGAAAATATGCCTTTTAAAATTTGTTGGTATGGTACGTCAATATCTAATGCTTTTACAGGGACATCCACGGAAATGGAGCCACTAGCTGATGGTTGATGTCGGTTACTGACAATATTTACGATTATTGCACAATGCAGCCTAATCTCCCTCAGCTAAAATAAAATACCTCATATTATATTTAAAATAAAATATTTATTTGAAATTTCGACCGTCCACTGTTTAATGTAAATAGTGAATATTTCCCATTGTTATGGAAATATCTCGCGGCAGCCGCGACTACAATTCGACGGGAAATGTCGATCACGAACATAATAATGATAACACAACATTGTTTATTGCATAAAATCGAAGACCGTCGCGGTTGTTTGACATTATAAATAAGATAGAAACAAATTTATCGCGTGAAATTTGTAGCACCCGACGTGTGAAATAAGAAGAACCCCGAACTTCAATAAAGACGACGGTTAAAAACTCTCTTCTACGTAGAACCCTCTTCTTAAAATGTTCCTGCCGCCGAACGCTGAACGCAAGGACGTAAGACAGGATACAGTGAGTGTTGTGTGCAAGACGGATTTTCGAAATTCGCGCGCTCCGAGCCCGCCCTCCCCCTCCCGCCACGGTTATAACCTACGCAGTGGCGGCAGCGGTATGCGGCCTACCTGCAAAACAACGGTTTGACAGCTCTTCAGTCTACCCTGGACAACGGCGGCTGCTACTAATGCTATAAATAAGTATAATTAGAGAAAGCATTAAAATATTTGCTATCGCGTTGCTGTCAGATTTCAATGATGAACAAAATGGGGGGCGCCAGTTTGGCATGCGGCAATTTTGCACAAATGTCACTTGCCTTCTGCAAGTTTGATGGGACCCAACAAAATCTGCGAGTTCTTTTTGTGTCTATGGTAAAGCACTAAAAGCTGGCAACCCAGGTTCTTTCGAAACGTCAAAATCGGCGCTCTCAATCCGTTTATCGCGCGCGAATGGCTGGCATGTTTGTTTGGCAATTCTTTTGGCTCGTGATGGATACAAATATATGATCAGTGGATACAAACAAGAAAGCTAGGATGACAAAGGAGCAGCAAACTTTCCTCCTGAGCACGCTGCAGGAGCATCCGGAGATGGTGAACGGTAACTACGTGCATTTTAATAGTCAACTCTTGTTGTAAATAAGCTTTCCGCATGTTTTATTTCGCGTTTCACGTTGACGATTGCGATTAAACGATCGCGAAGCTTTACCATAATTATTGTAAACCGAGTTGAGCCGACGTTCTAGCTGAAGAGTCTCAAATTTTTACAATTTTGAAATTTTGCGACGTTTGTCGACTATGTTATTACTTTTCGTTATTTTACCACTTCTTAACCCCTCAAATGAATGGCGATTAGCTCGGGTTGCCTACGGCAAAATGTTTATAAATTTATATTTACATTTACATTTACATAGAGTGGGGTTTACTATAGAGCTATAGCATTATATAGGAAGGTGGTTGATCGCTGCTCTCGGTACGATGATACCCTTGTCGGATCCTAGGTCTTACCGTTCCTTTGTCGGCATGGTCGGCTGGGCTGATCTCTAATCGCGTGTTGCGTTCTGTTTAGGATTTTCGGAGGGGGACTTTAGCCCTCGCGGTCGCGGCGTGCCGTAGACACCACTGAACGTGCTGAAACCCGAAAGCAGTAAGTCGGCTGAACAATCACGCTAGGAAACGAGGAGCGACCTCAGGCAGCCCAGCGGAACTTCGTCAATAATACGTATACACGCATTTGGCGGTAGGTTAGATTAGTTTTTTTTTTAAAAACAACCTTAAAAACTGACTTTAAAATAACTTTTTTTTTGTATGTAAATTTGTTAACCCTGGTCAGGTCAGTTATAGGTGATAAAGGTCCATCAGGTTCGTAAACATAGGCAAACTGCTTAGCAAAAATTACCGCAGTATCAAGAGGGTCGCTTGTGTTGGAGTCAGTCGTGCTGTTGTAGAGTTCTAGTGGAGTAGAAGCTTTGGATTGAAGTTGCAACTTGATATATCCATAGAAGATTTAGCTCCATTGTTGACGAGGTTTCTTTCAAAGTTTCCTCTGGATCTTCTGATTTCTGAGACAAGTCGGTTGTTAGTTATTCGATATTGCCGGTAAGAAAAATCATCTTTTTTAATTTTGTAGATATCCCAAAGCTTCCTTTTTTCTCTTGATAAATTATGGATATCTCTGCTAATCCAGGGTTTGTTAATTTCCTTGGGGCGTTTTTTTATTTAATGATGGAGGTGAGTATTTATCCAGAGTGCTTTTTACTGCCATTTTGAGGTTTTCCCAGTTGTCATTAGTGCCGATGTTAGGATGTGAAGGATGGCTAGATCCATAGAAGATCCATTAGATGCTCCTCCAACTCGAGAGATTTTCTGTCGAGAAGTTGTGTTAGAGTCTGCATACATTACCAAAAACAGCTTTTCTACTTCAGTGCAAGCTGATTGGTTCAATTCATCCCATTTGATATTTGGTAAATTAAAGTCACCAAAAGCAACGACCGTGTTTAGCTCAGATGCCACTTTTAAGTTCTCTAAGAGGATTTTGTCACTCGTTTGAATACCATATAATGGCGGACAATAGATGCCCGCAAGGAGAAACCTGACCTTGCTGCACTCTATGTTAAGCCAAAGTGCCTCCGTTTCGCTGCTTTCATATGATTTTTCGAGTGTTGCCGTAATTGGTGAGTTTTGGTAAGCGTCAGCAACATAAATAGCCACTCCACCATATTTGGTGCCATTGCACTGAAGAACTGCAATTTTCTAACAACAGACGCAGCCGAATTGGGATGGGGGGCCCAGCTAAACAGTACCCTCTTGTCCGGGTCATGGACAGAATCGCAGAGAAGCTGGCACTCCAACAGAAAAGAGCTTTTTGCAGTACATGCAGCAATCCAGGAGTACAAGCATGACCTGCGGGACTCGAGAGTCCTAATCTAATCGAACAACAAGACGGTAGTCACCTTTATCCGGAACGAAGGAGGCACAAGGTCCGAGGCCCTCCTGAACCAGACCAGGGACCTTATGCGGATGGCGGACAGCCTCCAGATCGACCTAGACGTCTTCTATCTCCCGATAGACGCCGGAAGTCGACCTCTTCGCATCCAAAGCATCATGCGTCCTTCACCCCTATGTGACTTCACCCCCCAGAAGTGTAATAACACTATATGATGGGCCCGACTTCGGTCTATGAATTACATGGCAGCTCCGTTTGTATTTTATTTTATTTTTATTCCGGCCTCTTATTTCACTTTCCTATTTCAGCTTCCTCACATAGAATCATCGGAGCGGTCACCGGGAGATAACAGACAATATCTCAAGGGTCCTGGACATCGTCAAGGACCACATAATATAGGAGTTTTATCTGAAAATAAAACTCTTATTATGTGCTTGACGATGTCCAGGACCCGAACGAGCCCTACCCGGTGATCAGAAGCTTTGCAGAGCCAACGCTCGGTGGAAGGCGGGAGAGGCGGGCTTTACCCCCGCCCCTCCCGTCCACGCCGAGCAGCGCGGGGAGGGGGAAAATCTTGCCAGAACACAATACAAGGCCAAAAAAAGGGTCCTAGACATCGTCAAGCACATAGTAAGAGTTTTATTTTCAGGTAAAACTCCTATATTTTTAATATTAACGATTTCTATATTTTAATATTATTTTTGCCGACAGGAGTCGCTCGAGGCCGAAATGGAGGCGGTGGAGTCGGAGCCGGAGCCCGAGGTGAAGTTCGAGGCGGACCTCGGGACGACGGACATTGTGAGTTATCATCGACGCCATTGAGAATCTGATAAATTTGATCGGGCTGGTGCGAGCGGAGACCCAGTGTACGAGAGGGCCGCCACTATGATTGCGGACGCTCTGGCCGTAGACAGAGAATCGTTGAATAACGAAAGATTAAAATAATAAACTTATAAATGAACATTTTCTGTATTTTTATTTTGAATACGTATTAAAAGCTTCGCTTCACAATTTCATGTATTTTTTGATCCGTCCAATTATCTCATTCGATTCCAGGTCATACGAAATATCTCCTGGCTATTTCGTCTCTGAGCCGTCTGCCCGCATTCAGAAATGACATATCACGCAGAGGGTTCTCTAATTGTCGCCTCGCTCCGTCCATTTCTAAATGATAAAATATGATTATTACCTAATAAATTTTATTTCACTCTCGTCCTACATTCTTGCTCGCCAACGATTCTGGCAGACTTCCCGTCGTATTTTCAATATCGGATTGATATTGCAGTGAAAATACAATAAATACATTTTTTTTCTCGTATCTGGTTTTCGACGGGTCTTTCTATTCAATTTTAACTCGCCTAATTCTTCCGGCAAGGGATCATTCCTTCTCAAGGCCAAATTGTAGAGAACGGCCACGGCCATGATAATCCTCAACGCCTTTACTGAATCGTAGTAAAGTGTCCGATGCTTATGAAGACATCGAAACCTGGTCTTCATTCCACCAAAGCACTTCTCGATTCTGACTCGTTTGTTAATGTGCAACGTTGTATCGCGCCTCCGGAGTTTTCCTGGGTCTCAGCGTAAGGTGTCATAAGCCAGGTTACCTGAGCATATCCAGAATCACCAGAAATACACTTTAAATATACCTTATCATCAACTGGACGTCCACTGTTACTACCAGTTCGTAGTAACCATTCAAGAACCTTTTTCTCCCCATTGGGGGAAAAACCTTTGGGTTGTCCACTCTGCGAGCAATATATACCGATAAATATAACTACTTATTTATTATTTCAACATAAATATTAGCGCCTACCCAATAACTGTTAACCGGATGTTCCATCCACATATCTGGTTTCCAACAACCTGTTCAGATTGGACATTTGCCATATAGCAGAATTGTGGGTGGATCCGGGAAACAACGCATTATTTCCATAGACGCGTTACACACCTTGAAAAAAAAAAAAATTTTTTTTGTTGTTAAGTGGCAGTCTTGCGATTCATTTGGCTGGTGTGTGTACCGTACTAAAATATACTGATGAATAATACTTAGAAATTGGCAATTCAAGCTGTAGAAACCTTTGCGATTAAAAAACAGCCATCCTGGGACCTCTTCCATATCTTTTGTTCGAATGGTCACAATTTGCGTACAATCGATCAATCCCATGACTCCTGGGAAGCCAGGTACCCTAAAAAACCTTAAACGATGCAACAAATTAAAACATGTACATCTATAATTTTTTTCTTTCTTCTAAATAGTTTGAACATTACTTATGCTGGTTGGCCAATCTTTCCGCTTCTGTTACCGGAAATTGTATTGTTTCGGTTAAAAGGACTTCAAAAATGGCATCCACCACTTGCTGCAGGCACTTGCTGACGGACGGCTGGCTTAGCCCCATGTGTGGGCCGTTTCCGACTGTTGTCTGGTACCCACCATGCTCAATAAAATGAAGGGCAGCAAGGACCTTTAGATAAAAGCATTAAACTATAATTAGTATGCAGCAGTTTGAAGCAGACAACTGATTAAAATAGGTATTTACTTTAATGTGTATGGGAATTCTATGTCGCCTCTGGTTAACCAAATTGTGGTGTACACTCTTAATCAGGAAAAGCACGGTTTCTTTTGAGAGCCTATACAGCTCGATAAATACCACCACCGGTAGATCGGAGGGATCAAAATGATCTCTAATGTGGCGGTGTTCTAACCTCTTTCTCGTACTAAAAGACAACATAATTTATAGGTTATGACGGAAAAAGAATTTTGTTCGAAATCGAAAGTATAATACACTTAATTACATACCGTTGTCGTTCTTGATTCAATCTCCTTTGGGTATAACTGCAGTATAGGAACCTCTCCTGGATTGTTGATTTTTAAACGTCACCGAACAGATTCCGAATCTGAAATAATCTTTTGTCGCTCTCAATAAATAAGCGAGATATAGGCATTGATTTTATAAATCAATAATATAGGCATTCAAAGTTCTTCTTCTCTTTTTCTTCTTCTTTTCCTTGTGGCAATTCCACGCAGCTAGGATTTTGTGCCAGTTTGTATGTATATTGTTGACGGGTGGATGACTACTGTTATGTTAATATCTACCTACAACAAAAGCCAAGGGACATCATAGTTACATACACAGATAATGTAGATTAAATACATGACGAAATATTAGGTTTTTTTTTTTTTGGGGGGAAAGAAAAAGGAGGAGGGTCAGGGTAGAGAAGTACTTCTGGGGTCGGCGCCGCCCACCGAGAGTGGGCCCATCCCCCGGCTTCGCCGTACCGAGAATGTGTCGACCATCGACGTCAAGTTGCTGCCAAAAGCTCGCCGTATTCAGCGACCTTTTTCACAGCCCACCGCGTCCACGGGGCCTCATTTCCATCGGCCTGATGCCGCAAGGCGGACCCAGTCCCGGACGGCAACAAGGGACGACACCTATCCCAAAAGAAATTTCGGGATAGGGGTTAATTTAGGTTAATAAATTTAGCGATGACTTGATAGATTTTTATGGAATTGGACGCTAGGAGGATATCGTTTTTGGTAGGGAGTTCAGTTTTCAATTGTATGAGGTTGGGAATGAAGGAAGGAAAGTTATTAAGGAGAGGGCAGTTAAAGAAGAGGTGATCCACGGTGCAGATATCAAATCCACAATCACACTGGGGGGAAGGAATAACATTTATACGATATAGGTGAGCGGGCGTTGAGCAGTGACCTATGCGCATTCTGCAGATTGTGGAGATCTGGTTTTTTGTAAAACCAAGGTTGTAGGTGGGGATTTAATGAAAAATAGTGTTGGCCTTTAGACTTGCAGGAAGAGTGCCAACTTCTCTTCCAGCAGTCCTTCATACCTTCTTCAATTTGGGGGGGAAAGTCTGATACAGGGATTTTAATTCGGAGGTCCTCCTGGAGCGGCCCCCATTCGCCAACCGTTTCGTTACTGGATATTCCTGATTGGCCAGGAATCCACGTAAGTACCACTTCATCACCTGTCTCTCTGACAGTGCAGAACAAGGTTCGGATCTGGTTTTCCAGGTGAGTAGGGCGATGTGTGATGGCTAGAGAGTCGCTAAAAATGGCACATGGGGAAATTTGGTTGGATAAAATGTACTCGAGGGCTTTCAGGAGGGCAACACTTTCAGCGGTGTAAATTAATGCTTGGTTGTGTAGTCTATAGGTCAATGGGAAAATTCCCACGCCCACGTAACTCCCAGCTTCTGCCTTGGAGCCGTCTGTAAATATGAGGTCCCAGCCAGGGAACCTGGATGATACAAGGTCCAAAAATATAGCGTTATTTAGAGGGGATGAGGGCCACCCTGCTGGGGATTTCATCACAACAGTTTGGGAGAAGATATCCGGGGTAGTAATTCTGTCGCCGAAAGGTAGATGAAAATCTGGGAGGAGAGCATTCCTGTGTCCGACGTCCTTGAGGCGATGTAGTTTCCTATGGCTAACGCAGAGGGCTTTGGCTATTTGGAGTGCTTCTCAGTAATTCAAAAAGGAGGGTGATTTTTGAGATGAGAGGGTAGTTGAGCATTTTTCGAATTTTGCGCGAAATTCGAAAAAACATTTTTGCTTGCGGTGATATTCCCATATTTAATAATTTTCTATTATTGTTTCAGGATACCTTTTGTTATCAAAACGCAGTCATTGAAAAAAACCTCGAAAATAGTCTAATTTTTTTAAATATCGCAGACATGCCATCATTTTTGTAATATCGCAAATTGTTATTGATATTAGAGAAATCGCGATATATCAACTACTTTCCCGACACTACTCCTGAAACAATATGGCCGATTTGTTGACATTAAATATGCAAACTTTGAATGCCTATATATCGCTTATTTATTGGGAGCGACAAAAGATTATTGCAGATTCGGAATCTGCGTGGTGAATATAGTCCGATGACGTTTAACCTTTCGAAAGCCAGTCATTACTCGCAAAATTTTCGAGGACCTCAAAAATTTCATTGTACAAGGTGTGTGCAAGCATACTATTATATAACAGTGGCTTATTCAATGACAGGCTTTAATGACAGACTTTTAGCACAGTGGAGGGAGAAATAGAGCCGATATTTGCATAATTACAAATATAATACGGATTATATGAAAAACGCCGATCGGCGTGTGTGGCCACCCAGGGGTTAAAAATCAACAATCCAGGAGTGTAATGTCCTGATTTGCCGAAAAAAGAAGCAACCAATTTCTTACCAATGCTTCGACTTTAACTTTCGTTAGCAAATCTTCAAAGGCCCATTCTGCCGATTAGCTTTTTTCTTTCCGGTTCAAAGCAGTACATCTAAATTTCGTCACGTGTCATAATATTATAAACAGCGAATGATTGCCCTTCATCTACATTTGCTATTATTTTACGGCACCATTATAAACGCAGTTGTTTTCCATTATAAGCGTGTGGATTTCAGGTGCCACCTGAAATCCACACGCTTGCGAGCCATCCAACCATTTGTACGAGTGGTTTGTGGCATGTGTATAGATGCAGCATCAAGGAGCCGACTTTCCCGGCAAGTAGACAAGCCCGCCAGCCACGCCATCGCCCGCCCCCCATCTTCGTCGCCCATCCCCCAGTACTCCCGCGCCAACCCCCAAACCCCTCCCCGTCAATAATCCCCCATACCCCGATAATAATATGTTCCATTAAAATCGCGAATATATTTCTAATATTTCTGCAGTATATTCCTAGTAGGTATTGTCGTACTATATTTGCAGTACTTTCCGTGGTATTAAAATTTTATTCTTCCAAAATGATGTAGTATTTTCTTAAATGTAAAAGAGAGTATAACTATTTGTGTCGCTTGTAGTTATACAAATAAGATATTCCAACTGAAATTTCACAATGTGGTTTCGGCCCAATAAGGACGTACCGAATATCGAGACTTATTCCGAGATTAAAGCATGTCTAGCGCGCCCCCTGGTAGGCCGATTTATTTTCGCCTACGCTTGGGTCTTCCTACGTACGAGAGCAGACTGGACCACTTTGATATCCAAGCTCTAGAAGACCAAGACCATTTCGGTACCCAAGCAGTGGCTGATATGGTACTGTTACACAAAGTTATCCACAATACCATAGATAGTCCATACCTTGTTGAAAACAGTCACTTTCCCTCTGACGGAAATTATTACATTTAACTTTTGGAAATTGTGTTTAATATTTTTTGAAAAATTATTAAGATTTGAAAGTTTGAGAAGATTTGAAAAGAAATATCGGAAAATATTAAAAAAAAAACAAGGCAAAATAACAACAAGCATAAACGCTAAAAAAATGTCTATCCGTAAGAACTTAATCCATGAAAAAATCGTAAACACAGAAGTATGTACTAGTTGTTTGTTATTATCGATCGTACGATTGTTTTTGACATTTGCTAAAGCACGCGTCATTTATTCAGTCCATGAAAATTGTTACGCCTGAATACGGAGATGACAATTCGCACTGGAAAAATCAGAACAAGCGAAGTGTTGTGTCTCTTTCTTGCCGATCGGTTTTGCTACGCCCGTTTCGCTGTTTTACACCCGTTTGTAAGAGCGCAGCGCTGGGTCCCGGTTTACTTGAGTGTAGTGATGCCCTTGATCGTGCATCATTCGTCGTGTCGTGGGTGAAAATTGAAAATGGTGTCGTGGCTCTCAGGCAGTGGCCGTTGTCGGGTCCGCTTTCTTTATTAAAATTTCGTACGTAAACGTCAGCGTCTAGATGTCGTCGAACGCCACGACCAATGGTGCCAATCCTCATTCTTGACCACTGCTTAATTCTTTATTTTCTAAGTAATAAACCGACCGTTCCATCGTGTCAAGTTGACGTTTGCTGCTCCGTTTGTTGACTATTCTAAAATATGTTAACGATAAAGTCGAGGTCCCTTATTAAATAGGTTCTGGTGCAATACGTTTACGAATATGGCACGCGTTTGGCTTTTTACTTTACTCTTTGTGGCCGTCGTGGCCGAGGATAATGGGCATAACATGGACGAACTGGAGAAACGTCAACTGAGGTTGGTATATAGACAATATTCATACCGTAATAATATATTTTGAAGTCGCACTAAAGTCCTAGCCATCTATACTATTTACTGATGACAAGAAGTTCTTTGAGGAACCCTCTGATGAGTAACTTGTAACTCCAAACTGACCTCGAAAACATATCTGAAAATACACAAGATAAGCATGTAGTTCTGCACATTGGAAAAGTGATAGGCTGAGCATGAGCAAAGGATGAGTTGTCCTAACAGTGAAAAACATTGTTATTATTAAAAGTTATTTTTTAACTTAATCCCTTAACCGCTGGAATGCCAATACCACCGTTCGGTGGTTTTTCTGTTGTGACAATTTGCGGGCAGCTGATCTCCGTATTTATGCAATTATGTAATAATATGCGAAAAAAGTCGCTTTCATTGAATAAGCCACCATTATACATTAGTATGCATGCACCAACACCCCCTACAAACAATTGTTCGAGGGTTTAAAACATGCTGTTGTGAGTTTCAATCCCATGGGAGGCTTTCTAAGAGTTAAATCTCAACATAATCTTCATATTATGAAATCGAAGACTACCACGGTTGTAGATTATAAATCAAACAAAATCGGATTTTACCGCGTGAAGTTTGATGCACCCGACGTTGTGCACAACACTTACTGTAACACTCTTTGCGCTCGGCGAAGGTCATTGAGGGTTCCACGCAGTAGAGGGTTTGACACCGTCTCCATTTTATTTTCGGATCAAACAAAATCGGATTTTACCGTGTGAAGTTTGATGCACCCGACGTTGTACACAACACTTACTGTAACACTTTTTGCGCTCGGCGAAGGTCATTGAGGGTTCCACGCAGTAGAGAGTTTGACACCGTCTCCATTTTATTTTCGGATCAAACAACATCGGATTTTACCGTGTGAAGTTTGAAGCACCCGACGTTGTACACAACACTTACTGTAACACTCTTTGCACTCGGCGAAGGTCATTGAGGGTTCCACGCAGTAGAGAGTTTGACACCATCTCTATTTTATTTTCGCAGTTCTTCTTTTTTCTACGGCTCAGTATCATGTGTGGCAAAATAGACTTGTTCTTTGGATAACACAGTGGGATTTTAAAACTGCATCCAGTGGTCCGTTTCGCTATCCAATATGTGTTTGCAGAATGCCTAGTTTTCTCGCTGAATGAACAGCCTTGATGTGTTTCATCAGCCGAGTCGCTATGGGTCGCTTTGTCTGTCCAACGTAAGCCAACCCACAGCTGCACTCAATCTTCTACACACCTGGGGTTTGCACTGGTAATACATCCTTCACAGGTCTCAGGGACCGACCTATAACAAACCGAGCTTCAACATTGCCTCGATGCGCTATCTTGCAAAAAGTGTACACTCAACAGATGAGTTGACGTCTTTTGTCAAGGATGGCATCACATAATTTTTGGAGTAGCTTCAGCATTGTCATGGGGTCATGGACGACTCGAACGAAAGTGTCGTCTTTTGAATTTGATCGACTTCGGAGGACCCAACGAACCACAGATAGAACCACCTCGGCTTGACATCTAAGTCGAAAGAATTCAAAAATCAAACACGTATCGACTCTCATTCGATTTGCCCATGTCTAGATTCACATGACATTCGGAGCAAATATTTGATCTGAGATTTGATTTGAAATATTGATCTTCACTATAAGCGTGATACAACTTGCTGTGGGTTTTAGTGCAGTGTAGATATTAAATATAATTTGTTACGCATGTCGCTTATTATGTGCATTGCTTTAAATAAATAAAATAAATAAAAAAATTGAATTTACAGATCTTTATTGTGCTTGATATTTCTGTGTTTTGGCTTAACCGCTTTTGTTAGTTGATCCGATGAAACGGACAAACTGCCCATTATAGGTTTCAGCATTTTGTGGCATTTAAAGTTTGTCAATTGCTGGGGGCGAAACTGCTATCTCAGGATATTATAAGGATATTGTCACTTTGTCATCCTGAGATGAGTTACAAAGACTTAAGAGGCGAAGATAATCTCCTGGTGGATAAACCCCGTGGCCCAACAGAGCCCTTCCTCAAATAGCTATGACATAGTAGTACGGCTCCCTCACTCCCTACTTAGTGTTTTCGAAAAGATTACTCCTCTCACTGAATGGTCGCGGACCCATGCCGCCCTTTACCTGCTTCGATCTTCAGGATCGAATGGCCAATTGGTATCTAAGGATAGGTGACAATAGGTCAGCATCTACCTACACTTAACAGACCTACGAGCTAGTATATCATCAAGCATGAGTCTTTATGTAGACGATACTACTACAAATAAGATATTTGCAAATCCACTACTCAGCAGCTGCAGCTTAAAGAATAACCTCGACGAACTCAGTGCTTGGACATCGGAATGGCTTTTAGCACTGAATGCCGAAACATGTATTGCTCTTCGCCTTGGAAGAAAGAACGCTAAGCAGCCATACAGACATTCTGGAAATAAGTCGTCTTCATGCAGTGAAGTCATAAAAGGATCTTGGCGTAATAGTCACCGAAGACTTGAAACAGGAAGAAAACACGATTGTGTTAGTACGCAAAGAAGGCAAACTCTCTATTAATCCTTTTTTAATTCGGAGAGCTTTTCACCATGTTACAGAGGAACTGTTGTTGAAAATCTATAATTCATTTGTGAGACACATTTTGAAACTTAACTATCAGGTATGAAACTCATACTTTAGGGAGGATAACGATCTTCTAGAGTAGGTCCAGTGAACAGCGACGAAAACGCCTTGTAACTAGAACTATCTAACGTACGAGGATAGATTGGCGGAGTGACTTGATCGAGACATGTAAGATCCTGACTGCATCGTATGATGTTCCTGGGTTGCAGACTATCTACCTACACCATGAACACCAACACATGGGCATCTGAAACTCATTCCATTCAAACCCTAAGAAACATTTCCCTAGCGTAGAGTGGTAAACCGAATGGATCAGTGATGTCAATAGCTTTAAAAATAAACTGGACCTATTCCACAAAAACTGTAATGCAGGCACGGATTCAGGCTCATCAGCTTAAGCTGCCTTCATGTTAAATATAATAATAATAACAAAAGGGCAGTGATTTCCGTCAAGATACACTCGAGGGAAATACCTAGACGCAATGCAGATTCTATGCTGCAATGAACAGGTTACAAGTGCAGGCAGAGCTCACTGAGGCCTTCCGAGGAAAATTTGTCTCTTTGATGAGGCTTCCCAATAGGAGCTGCACCGTGAGTTGGGCCAACCAACAAAACAACTGGCCATAGTGGCAGTAGTAGCAGTGTCTACAAGTTTTCTTTATTTTAGGGAAGAAGCTCGGGAAATGTTTTACCATGCCTATAACTCTTACATGGATGTCGCTTATCCGGCCGATGAACTGATGCCCTTATCCTGTAAAGGCCGCTACAGAGGAGTTACACCAAATCGGGGAGACATGGACGATATCCTGGGCAAGTAAGTAAAATCAATTTAATTTTTTTTGTCCTGTCATGACCTGTCATGACTGTGTGCACGGCATACAAGCACGAAAGCACTGCCTACCCAGTTGCAAAACCTTATAAATATATAGTTAAGCTATTGCATAGCTTTTATCGCGGGCCTAGGCCAGCGCGGCGACCGAATGAAGAAATTTCGTAACGAAAATTAATGATTTTAAACTGATAATTACGTCTAAACGAGTACTGCTTACGATTCAAAAAAAATATATGTTAAACAAGAACATTTTCCTAATATTCTTAGCTTTGAATATTTAAGATTTTGTTTATATTACATAGACTAATTAATTTGTGAAATTAGGTCTAACCGAACACAAAAACGGCTACTACGCAAATACTATCTGGCGTATTATTATGAAACCTGCACCATTTTAAATATAATTTAATTATCTATCTTTTTATCTACGATTTTTTTTTGAATAATCCGTTTTTTTTGCTTTATCGAATAAAAAAATCGTGCACGGCGCTCTATCGGGGGACGTTTAAATTATTCCGAATCATTTGCGGTAGCAAATTTCTTCTTCGATAGAGCGCAGTTATATGATATCAGAAAAAATAAAATAAATAAATAATCATAATTGCATAAGTTGTTAAAAAGCTATGCAATAGCTTTACCGCGGCAGTCCCCGAGTGCCACACGTATTTTTTTATTATAATTACTCACAATTCTCCATTTACACACTCACTAAACTCCATTTACACACACTCCGGCTGGGGCACCATTTTCCGTTGGGGTAAAATTAACGGAAATGCATTTCATTTCCGTCGATCAAATGCAATAACAAGACACACACTTACACACATGTTACTTGCACACATACATATACTCACTTCATAGGTGGATGCGGTAATGTTGGGATACTTTTTTTTGACAAATATTTTTGTTGAATTGTGAGAATTTTGGGCACCATCTTCACACAGAGCTTTCGCTTATTCAAATTTTCCTGTAACATCTTCCCAATTGTTTCTTCATTTATCCATAATTCTAATACCTGTGTGTTTATTGTTAATCTTAACAAAACTAGATAAAAGTAAATAAAATTACCATAGCAAATTCCTTACATTTTACAAAAATTACATAGACACTGAAGTTAAAAATGATTACATAACAAAAACAAAGGGAAAAAACTGATGATTTATTTATGAAAGACTTTCATCGTTTTATTTCTAGTTGGTTTTTCTGCGGCACAAAATGACTTTTTTCTCAGCCCTCCTAATTGTATGCAAATACAAAAACACTTTTATTGTTCAAACGCCACACGCTTCCGAAATGGTTCAGAAAAGGCTGGTCCTCTTCATCGTCAACTTCTTCAACAGCCTCCTTCTGTGTTTATATGTATTTTTCTGTGTTTTATCATAGGATTGATTAGGGACCATATCAAATAAAAAATACGTGTGGCACTCGGGGACTGTCGCGGTAAAGCTATTGCATAGCATTTTTAACAACTTATGCAATTATAATTATTTATTTATTTAATTTTTTCTGATATCAGATAACTGCGCTCTATCGGAAAACGTTGAAATTATTCGGAATCATTTGCGGCTGCGGAAGCAAATGATTCGGAATAATTTAAACGTCTTCCGATAGAGCGCCGCGCACGAATTTTATTCAATAAAGCAAAAGAAACGGATATTATTCTTTGACTATTCGAAAAAAATCGTAGATAAAAAGATAGATAATTAAATTATCTCTAAAATGGTGAAGGTTTCATAATAATACGCCAGACAGTATTTGCGTAGTAGTCGTTTTTGTGTTCGGTTAGACCTAATTTCACAAATTAATTACACTATGTAATATAAACAAAATCTAAAATATTAAAAACTAAGAATATTAGGAAAATGTTCTTGTTTAACATATATTTTTTTCGAATCGTAAGCAGTACTCGTTTAGACGTAATTATTAGTTTAAAATCATTAATTTTCGTTAAGAAATTTCTTCATTCGGTCGCCGCGCTGGCCTAGGCCCGCGATAAAAGCTATGCAATAGCTTAAAAAAAAGAAGGTTCGAAAAATGGCCGATCAAGATTTCACTATATTTATTATTTTTCAGTTTTTCATTAACCCTGGTGGACAGTTTGGATACTTTGGTGATACTCGGCGATTTTGAGGAGTTCGACCACGCTGTAAAGTTGATCATCAAAGATGTCACTTTCGATCAGGATATAGTTGTGTCCGTATTTGAAACGAACATCCGAATGCTTGGGTTAGTACTAATATTATTTTATATTTATCAATCTTTCATGAAAGCACATTAACCTAAATGTTGCGCATGTACATCTTGGAACGATCGTCAAAAATCAGCAAACAGATGAGTCTACTATGTTATAAAAAATACCTGCAAACAAACCAAAAGAAATAGTAGTGGAATACAACCACAAACTTACCAAAACACTTCTAAGGACAAAAAGGCCCCAACTACGCAAACTAGTGGGACTGATAACAGGACACAACACACTAAACAAACACCTCTTCAACATGGGCGGAACGAATAGCCCTATGTGCAGAGCATGCATGGAGGCGGAAGAAACCACAAAACACATTCTGCTAGATTGTAAACAGGTAGAAGTATACAGGACAAAACACCTTGGGACTCCAGGCACCCTGCGCGAGGCAGCAGGAAACCTGAAAGCTCTGCTGGCTTTCGTCGAGGAGCTGGTGTGGGTGGAATAGCGCTACCCCCGTTACACGCAAAATAGGCACACTGGATGTCGACTTGCGGAGGAACGCCCAGTACAACTAACTAACTAACTATAAAAAAATACCCTCTCTGGACAATCTACAATAGTTTCTAAATAAGTTCTAAAGCATTTGGAATTGGTCGCTTTGAAAAATCACCAGTCTCGGATAATTTTCTAATTTGTAATGCCTCAGATAAAACTGAGGACTAAGATATCAGTATATAAGTAACAAACTCTTCGTCTTTGAAGAAAATACAGTGTAAGTTTTTGATATACTTATGAGGTCGTTTTGAGGATATGCGCGAGTACGGCTACTATCCTCAGTCTTATGCTAATACTTCCCCCCCCCCCCCCTTCATAATAGAGAAGAAGTAACCATATCGTCGGCTAAGAGTGTAAATCTGCTAAGTCCACTTTCAACACTTTTACAGGAGACACATAAAACCGATTTATTAATTTAAAAAAGCCATAGTTCGAAAAATTCTAAAATCCCATTGGTGCATAAAAATTACATCTACATTACCTGCTCGTAAAACTGTATAGGTTTAACTTTTAAAGCATTTTAGAGACATTTTTTGGAGATGATTCTACACTGAAAATCAATTTTTGTATGTGTAT
This sequence comes from Micropterix aruncella, assembly GCA_944548615.1. Classification (NCBI taxonomy): domain Eukaryota; kingdom Metazoa; phylum Arthropoda; class Insecta; order Lepidoptera; family Micropterigidae; genus Micropterix; species Micropterix aruncella. The sequence goes on from OX155980.1 coordinate 4,127,266, forward strand.
TTAGCAGATTTTCCTAATATTTTTCTATATCTATATGTATATATAAAAATGAATGTTTGACTGTGAGTCCGCTATGGACTACTAAACCGCTCGACAGATTTTGATGAAATTTTGAAGGAAACTTTAGATTAGTTTGGAGATGGTTCCTCTGAAGTTTGGTGCCGATCGGACCAAAGGAAATTTTTTAGTGTCCTCAATAAAACCAAAATTCTTCTTTTTTTTAAAGCGGCAAATTTGAATTTCGAATGCGACCGCGAAGACAGGAGTGAGTTCTTTTTTTTTATAGTCGAATGAATTTTAAAGGGGCGAATTTGAATTTGGAATGCGACCGATTTGACATAGCAAAGCGCGCAGGGTACAGCTAGTACATAATTAAATTGATTTTGAAGAAATTCATGACATTTTAGAAGATACGTTATATAAATTATATCCTGCATTTATTGGTTATAAAGAAATTTTAATTTTAAAAATCAGTTATAACATAATAATTATTCATAGGGTATAATCTAATATAATAATATTATATCTGGCAAAATACTATTCGGTGATTGAAAAATGTATGGTTTAAGTAAGTCACGTCTAATTTCTTAGGATTCCTGCAGGCCTCACGGCATATACCGTAATATTCAGCTGGTGAATTTATTGTTTCGCCTTTAAGGCGACCTTTGAGAGTTGAGTGTTTTGAGTCGGCCTCCATTTATGTATGCCCAATTTCTAAATACTTTTGTATGAATGTTATATTTTTATTTAAGGCCACATTCAATAAAGCGTTAGAAACGGTTACGTTTCTGTTATGATATTATGCTTGCCGAGGATAGTTCTTGTCCCCTCTGTAGCAATACCCCTTGCACAGCTAGACACATTCTAGCTGGCTGCAAGGTGGCCTTAGATCAAGGACGGTACACTTACCGCCATGACAAAGTTCTCGCTGTTGTTAGCGAGGTAATTAGTCTCTCAGTGGCTCGTGCCAACAAGGGTTTGACAGTATCCTCCAAACCCCCAATACAGTTTGTGCGGGATGGCTCTAAAGGCAAAAAACATTTAACTACAAAACCTTTCTCAATAATTGAGAAAGCTACAGATTGGATTCTGGAGGTTGATTCGGTCTCTAAGCATTATAAATTCCCTGAAAGTCTCGAATGCACAGCCCTCCGTCCAAATATAACTCTTTACTCTCAATCTCGGAAGGTGGCCCTATTGTAGAAATAACTGTTCCATGGGAATCAAATATCCCAAAAGACCACGAGTACAAATTAAATAAATACCATGATCTTGCAAATGCCGTAACCCGGAACGGCTTCACTGTTCACCTTCATGCGGTGGAAGTTGGCGCTCGTGGCCTGCCAGCTAAATCTCGTTTTCACCTCTTTAAAGATCTTGGCCTTTCCAGAAAAATAATCAACTCTTTCTTAGAAAAATTATCTAAAACTGCGATTTGTGCCAGATGCACAAAAACTATCTTTATTGCACAACTTTTTGTTGCTTGACTGCTTCTAGTTGGGCGTTTGCCAGAAAATATTGTTTGTTGGGGTTGCTTTTACCAATATGAAGCACTACACATTTCTCAGTGTTTAAGGTAAGCAACCAATCTTCCGTCCACGCTTTGATCGTGTCAAGATCTTGCTGAAGCTGTCCACTGCATAGAATAGGATTGGCGAAGAATTTTGGATCATCGGCAAAGTAGCTGCTCTGCGAGGCGATTGAGGCTTGAGATAGTACACTATAGATCTACACTATTTTCAATGCCGTCTAATGCTATCTACAGTCATGACCTTTTATAAAACATATTTATTTATTTACTTTTGATTAGCAATCTAGTTAAAATGATACCAGCATGGAAACCAGCCGCCCTCTGCTCGTTGTATTTTGCTGCAAACTATCAGCAGGTAAAACAAATTTGCGGAATCTAAAATTATATCTTCTCATTCATTTACCCTCTCAAAAGCAAAATGGCCTCTCTCTGCAATTTTGAATAAGAGTTACTTATAATAAAAGAACTGTTCGGTTTAACCAGATATTCAGTTTAATATTAACTGGTATTCGGTATGCGATTTAATTATTTTTCAATGCATCACTACCGTAAACCTAAAAAAGACTTTAACCCCTCAAGCCCCGATTGGCCGATATCGGCCACAACTCGATTCAGCGTGACGGCCCCGTTTTAATTTTATTTTAATTTTATTTGTTTGATTTTATTATGTTTTATTATGTTAATATGTTTCATTTTAACTATAGGTACAGTGGTTTGGCAGTAATTAATGTTTTGGTGAGACAGTGTCGTAATTCAATTTTTTTACTAATTTTTACTAAAAATTTTTGGGACAGCAACTTGTCAATCGGCTGAGGGGCCGAGGCCTGAAGGGTTAAGGTCAATTTCACTTAAAGGTTAGTAATAATATGTTTTGTTTGTTGCAGTGGATTATTATCAGCACATCTACTAGCTCTGCAGCTTCAACAAGAGTCCCAGTTGCTGACATGGTACAGAGGGGAACTCTTAACGCTAGCTCATGATCTTGGACGGCGGTTGCTTCCTGCTTTCAATACATCGACTGGAATTCCACATGGCAGGGTATGTCTATTTTACTTATTATTCCATAGTATTTTCAGAGTTTCGTACCAAAGTGTACAAACCGTTGTATGTATGTCACCGTCAAATATCTCAGCCAGTTTTAAAACTATAGTCTTAAAATTTGTCCTTGACATCGGTTATAGAACTTGCTTGCCCGCACCTAGACCAGAAGTCAAAAATAAATAATATTTTTTTCAATGTAGTTATTAAGGGCAGTCAACAAAAAAGCGGACTAAATGCGTTCAGAAAAAAACCATACGCAGTCATTGGAGAAAGCTTAAAAGGGCTCAATTTGCTGATTTATAAAAAACACCATCATTTTTCATATATTTTTTACCTCCCTAAAAAGGAATGCTCTAAAACATGTTAAAAAGTATATTGGGATTGCTGAATTGATGCAAATGATTGCAAATCGATGTGGGGACAGATAGGCTGGCAATGTATACTGATGTTTCATAAACGGAGGAAGGAACTGGAGCGTGTGAATACTTGCGATATCTTAGACTAAAATTGAGTAAATTATTGAACCCACGATTTCTGAGCGGAAGCCTTGTGTATATCTATGACTGCGGGTGAAATTAGAGAGAAAAACCTTGAAGGCAAAAAATTCTGAGCATGCAAGTTATATTCTGTTGAGTAATATCTTCTAAATATGTCTTCTCGTCGAAATGGTTCAATGTTAATTTCATTATTTCGAGTTAAAGAAAACGTAAACAATCTTAACCCAATCTTCAAAATGTGGTTGGAGTAATTGTAATAATTAATTATGGATTATTTTCATAGGTAAATCTTCGCCATGGCTTGAAGGGCATATTCGATTTAGGTGAAACGTGCACTGCCTGTGCAGGCACCATGATATTAGAAATGGCCGCCCTCTCCAGGTTGACTGGCGAGCCGATCTTTGAGCAGAAAGCCCATTGGGCCATGGACCGACTTTGGAAAATAAGACACAGGTTGGTCATACTGTCATAACATGTCGGTCATAACATAAAATATTATATAAATTGGTGACCCCCGACAGTGCAAACGCCTTCGTCCAGGGCGGTTTGACGTGATTTCAGTCGCCGTCACTTGTCGTTTGCAGGTAGGCAGTATACTGTGTATCAGTATACTGTATACTGTGTGTCGCGAGAACGTTTTCAGGATTCTAAAATGGTTTTCATGATTGGTCTTATATGTTTGTTAGAAACGTGTAGGTATACAGCGTGGAAAGTGCCCCTCAGTTAGAATGTTTGAGTGATCAATGGATCTATTGTTGCTCCGCTTAGGACTAGCCCGATACATATTTGTGATATATCTGACAGCGACACTGATATAATTAGTCAGTTAATGATATATTAGTGATTGTGATTAATAATATCACATTTCAATCGTACGGCTTTATCCGCTGAGTCCTACTTGAGAAATAAATTAAAAACAATTTCAAACATTATCATTATTTACTCTATTCAAGTCTAATCTGTGATGAGAAAGTATCGTCATATCGTTCAGTGTCACATGCGCCTAAAATCTTTAATATACGATTGAGATCTTGCAATTTTTGAAGATTGAGTAATCGTAATGCAATATTACTCTACTTTGTCTTGAGCGATTTCCTTTGCAATATTCATAAAAGGCTGCTGATGCTCTGCCGTCCGAATCATTATTTTTAAGGACTAGATTACATCGCCTAGTATTTCAAAGAAAATTGAACTTCCAAATCTTCACCCTACAATAAACTGCCAAGGCAGCTAATAAAACACTGATAAATGTTGTGAAAATTTAAAATCCCGAACATGCTGATAATTATATCAGTATTTGAATTTTTAAAACATTTATCAGTTTTTTATTAGTCCGCTTGGCAGTTTATTGAAGGCTGAAGATTTGGTTTTTTCCACCATTGGTTGCTAAAATTATCATGGCAACAATTGATGATTTCGATTAATCGGGAAAACACCAATAACTTGTTATTTTTTTTATTATTACACAGAAATTCCGACTTGATGGGAACCGTCCTGAATGTGCATTCCGGCGATTGGGTCCGGAAAGATTCAGGAGTAGGCGCCGGAATCGACTCTTACTATGAATACTGCCTCAAAGCTTATATACTACTCGGCGACGAGAGATATCTTGCAAGGTTCAACAAACATTACAACGCTGTGATGAAATATATCAGCCGTGGACCTATGATGCTGGATGTTCACATGCACAGGTACGTACAACATTTTGTTTCGTTCGCTTTAACATCAGCTCTTATGAATGGGGATTTTACTGCCAATTTTTCCCTCTAGAGGGCTAGGGTTCCTGAAAGGTGTATAACGCTGGAGACGCTACGTTTTAAGTACCTCACTTGCTCAAGATATAATTATCCAAAAATACATTTGTTCAGCTTGGCACAGTATACCAGGCAGTAGCTTCTCTTAGAACAAAATTGAAATTGAAGCGAATACGTCCCGAGTAATAATGGCTCGGATATGGCTGCCAGATGTCGGCTAATCGGCCCCAAACGTTTGAAAAGTCGCCAGCCTTTACCTGCGCGTAACGCTAACCAAAGACATTCATTGAGACTAACCCCTCTGCCCACATTCCTTCCACCCTCTTCCCGCAATGCCTTGTAGCTCGAGAGTAAAACCTCTGTTTGGTTTACTGTTAGCTCGGTCTGTAACAATCATCTCGCTCAAAATCGTTTTGTGTGTATTGGGGCCTTAGGTCAGCAAGTTATTTAACAAATACATTATCTTCCTCCTCCTTCAGTGGGTGGGTGATGCGTTGCACTGTCCATCGTACCTCGCCCGCAAGTGGAAGTAAATTCTATTTAATCTTCCTCCGCACACTCCAAATAGATCCCAATATCCCTAGCGTAAAGTCAAGGCCGAACATCGATTGAAAGTCAATGCCCTTCTTTAGCCTGGTCTTAACTATACGAACAGAGCTTGTTCCCACAGTCCTTCTCCGCAGCTAGTCATGTCTCAGCGATGTCCAGTGCCTCAGTTCAGTGTATTCGAAGCTGATATACTGCGACAAGCTGTTGATCCCGGTTAACAACTTTGAGGCCTTGAACACTTCAGATTGACGCCCGATTGCTTTAAAAGTCTTTATCATTTTCTATTTTTTTATCTGGCGAATTTAAGTGTTTCTTCTTTGAATTGTTTGACAGCTTAGGAACTAGTTATTATGAATTATTTTAATCACGCTGCCCAAGCGAAAATTCGTTGGAAGCGTAGTGTATGAGGAATGGGGGAGAACTTATGTAAATGATGATGTTATGTATCTGAGATACAGATGGGCAACATTGCCAAATGGCTGCCTCATTTTCTAGTCATATAATATATACAAACAGAGCTGCCCTGAAATTCACTGACCGAGTCGGGATCATCATCATTAAACTTCTAAGGGGCCAGCGGCGGACTCTGCACTAACGAATGACTGTGGTATGTTTAAGACAGCTATCTTTCCACATGTGAACGTTCACCTTACACCCATTCAACACCCTTCAAAACTGTACAATTTAAGATGCATAAATTGCAGTTTTAGAGTTTAAGAGGATTTGATTATTTTCCTAGAGAGACCAAGATCTTTAAAGAGGTAAAACAGAGTTTTTTCTGGCAAGCCATGAGCTTAAACCTCCACCGTGTGAAGGTGAACAGTGAAGGATATTTGAACATATTTGGGGATACTTGATTCTATACCTGGACGAAGGGCTGTGCATCCAAGACTTTTAGGAAAATTATACTGCTTAGAAAACGAATCGGCCTACAGTCTGTAACTTTCCCGACTATTGAGAAGGTTTTGGTGTGGATTGTTTTTGCCTTTAGAGCCATACTGCAAAACCTGAATAGAGGGTTTAGAGCAGTAATTCCCAAAGTGGTCCAGGTGGACCCCCAGGGGTCCACGGGAGACTGGACCCCCGTCTACGTTGGCATGAAAAATATGGTTGAAATGTATGGGAATATGGAAAAAATTGTCAGCGGGAGTCCACCGAAACCAGTAAAATTTTGAAAGTGGTCTACGAGAAAAAAAGTTTGGGAACGTCTGGTTTAGAGCGTACTAGCCACTGAGAGGCTAATTTAGCTCGCGGAATTGAATTATTCATCTGAAAGTGACATTCCTAACTCAACTAGCAGCGGTGGCATTGCCAATACATCAATGGCGACCCACTGGTAGTTTTGTCTACACTGTGCTGATGCTTTGCAAAGCAAATTACAACTTCCATTTCTTGTGATGCCCTCTTCTATCGAAGGTTGACGTTTACATAGCTGCTGCGCGAAATAGGGATGTACTTTGTCCACACTACTCCCTTAGGTTTTATTTATTTAAGTATTAAGTACTATAAAACATTGATTTTGCAAACAAAATAACTGGAACCGAATGTCAAAAACTTAACCTTATGCTTATTTGATTCTGTCACCCAACTGGGACAAGCCCGTTCTAGGGTGAATCAGCTTCAAAGTAATATATTTTTTTAATATTTTTTTCTCAGGCCGCACTTACAATCTCGCAACTTCATGGATGCTCTCCTGGCATTTTGGCCTGGTCTTCAAGTATTATTGGGTGATGTGAGACCGGCTGTTGAAACGCACGAAATGCTTTATCAGGTCATGCAACGACACACCTTTATACCCGAAGCGTTTACTGCTGATTTTCAGGTATTTATTGTTTTCAACTGTTAGAGGTGTTGGAAAAAATATCCGCCTGTCAACAAACAAATTTTTGAAAAACTCATAATTAATCTTAGATTAGGACCACTAGAGATGGCGTTAAATTTTATATGAAATTGAACGGTGAAGCATTAACTTCCTGGTGACGCGTTTGCTCGTAGCAGTTGATACCCTCGATGTCCGACTCCTGGCTGGAGTGGGCTGACTTGGAGGGATCTGACCTTGATTTGGTAAAGAAAGGTGAAGATTTACGGTGGCGGGCTCGAGAGCGGTCTTTTTTTGGCGATAGCGACTGGTGGATAATCCGATGACTCTACGACGATTCAACACCAATCGCTTCGAAGGTTGCAGCTACAGCGGGCTCTGCTGTTCAGCCATTTTCTAAACACGACTGTCTGGCCTGGTCTGGTTGATAGTCCGATGAACGATGAACTCCCAAATAAGATTAACCTCTGTAATCAACAGAAAGCGTCAAGCGACTCCTCAATCGGGCGGCAGAGACGAGGAAGAGTTGCAGGATATAGGAATTCTTGGGACGGGCAGTCATTTTCAAAATTTACCCATTGCTATCTGAGGAAAATATGACAAATTAAAACTTTGCGTGCCTCACCTCAATGCCGTTACACAGCAGATCGTAAGAATAGAGTCCGGTCGGCGATTGCAGCAATATTGTACAGCGTGGGTGTAGTTGCACTCCGTCAGCGAATTTAAACTCAATGACTATGATTCCTTACCTCGTCTCGCTCGATTCCACTCCGTGATGTAAGTCGACTTAAATGACCGATCCAAGGTACAAGAGGAAATAAGATTGTATTTAATACCGAGAGATCATCTCCCGTTTGCTCTACCCATAATTTAGTTTAATTCGATATTTAGTTAAATAGATTTAATAAGTCAAGCCTTGATGGTATAGTCCTACGATACGCTGCATTCGTATATTATCCAGCCTAAAGAATAGGAATTATGAAGATCACTTGGAAATTCTTGGACTGACTACTCTCAAACAATGAAGACAAAGAGGGGACCAGATGTACCTGGGCTGGAGAATATTTACAAATTCAATGTCAACACAAATCTTCGAGGTCACAGCCAAAATTCTCCAATATGAGGATATAAGAATTTTCATTTGGATTCCGGATAACTGCATTCATTTAGTATATTTTGTTATGATTTTAGTGGAAAGTATCAATTATTGCAAATTCCCTGCCAATTAATGTGAGCCTGCATTGTGAGAAATGTGGAATTACAACGGAATCTGTGTAAATGATGATTCCACGTAACAAGGTTAATTTTCTTTTGTCTATACATTAGGTACATTGGGGCCAGCATCCACTCCGGCCCGAGTTTCTGGAGTCAACGTATTTTCTGCATCGAGCGACCGGCGATGACCACTACCTCCGAGTGGGGAAGGCGGCCCTAAAGGCTCTTCAGAAGTACACTTGGGTGCCGTGCGGCTACGCGGCTGTCAACGACGTCAGAACCAGAATCCACGAAGACAGAATGGACTCCTTCGTTCTAGCGGAGACATTCAAATACCTCTACATGCTATTTTCCAACGATGTCGATTTACCAGTGCGACTTGACGATTACATTTTGACGACGGAAGCTCATTTCTTGCCTCTATCTCTTGCTGGTCTCTACAAAAATAATTCTTATTCTGACGCTGATGATATTGACGCTGAATATTCGAAATATTCCAGGTATGTTTTTTTTTACCTGTTTGACATACAGTAGAACATCGATTTTTCGACCTTCTTTTATCTTCTGCTTTGCGGCGCTTAAATACCTTAAACTAATGTCACCAGATTTAGATATTTTTCCCGCCAACCATCTTCGGTTTAAATTATAGGCGATTCAATATTTATCTGTAATAACACTCAATATTTATTCTGTATTACAATATTTATTCTGTAATAATAGGTAGTATCGTTGATTATGTGGTGTATTAGATTGCTCACCCCTAAGGGACATTTTGCAACCATTTTTTGACGTCGAAATGCAGGTGGCGCTGTTAGCATTGATATCTAAAGTAATAGCAATTTATTTGGAAATCTTTAATAACATTGATAATGAATGGTTTTTTTATAAAGGACTGATTGTTTATAAACAATCAATAATTTAACCAGCGATTACATTAATAACATTCAATTATTAGTGCTATCTATCATATATTTTTTTTAATATAGGTTAGAATGCCATCAATAGATGGCATTCTATCTAGATAAACTATTAAATCTATCTGAACAATACAGTGCATAATTATAACTCATTGAAACCTGTATACCAAATTAAAAATTGACATCCTTATGTAAATAATATTAAAATGATAAGATTATTATTAATATTTTATACCGTATGGGCGTTTTTAAAGCACTATCTACAGTCGCGCGCATCTATAATGTTGTACCACGAAAGTTGCCAAACTGTATTTTGGAAGCAATAGCGCCATCTACATTTCGCCTTTCGTAGTAAAATACTGGTTTTCATATCGTAATAAGCCATTGGACAATCGAATACACAACATAATCAATGGTAGTATTAATATCAATAGGTAGTAATATTATGCGTAGTTCTATTTTGTGTACTTATTAGTCGATATTGTTAAAATAACTCTACTATTTAATGCATTCGTTTTCTGTGATGTTGATTAGTAATAAAGGAAACAAATTTAAAAATTATTTTATATGTAATTACAGAACGTGCCCGAATACTGCAAAAATGTTGCCCGAAAATGTTAGGAAGCCCCTGAAGGATATGGTTGGCGAGTTAAGGAATGGTGAAGGCAAATTTTCCGCCAAATACTTCAAGCCAGGTGATCCACAACATATCCAGGCACTGGCTGATATCGGAATTTCAGTCATTACTTTGAATGATGGTCGAGTTCAGCTACTATATACATATTCAACGGTAAGAATATTTATACATTTAACTAATTATTCGATTTATACGCCTGCGATTAGAGTTACTTATTATATGATTGACAAATATAATATACCGGGTGTGGCAGTTATTAATTCTTTTGTTTTAATGTTTAAATTAAGAGAAAGGTAAACAATGGTTGATTCAAAGTATGTGCTATTGCTACTTACATATTTTTCCCATTTTTATGGCAATTTAAATAAAATACAAACGGAGCTGCCATGGAATTCACCGACCGAAGTCGGGCCCATCATATAGTGTTATTACAATTCTGGGGGGTGAACAGGGGATTCCGGACTAACGACCGGCTGTGGTAGGTTTAGGACAGCTGTCTTGCCACATGTGAGCGTTCACCTTACCACCCAATGGATGCCCTCTCAGAAAAACCGTACACCTTTTGAGGTGGTCCAATCATCAAGCCATTTTTAAGTCCTAGACAAAATTTTTACTCACTGCTTCTGTTTACACTTAAACCAACATTGCATGTGTCTCCGTCGCTCAATTTATAGCGAAACTTAATGTTTCCGCGTTGCTACATTGCTCTATGACAGGAGTTGTCACACTTACATCGTTTGATTGACCGCAGCGGGCAACTCTGCTGTAACTTGGGGATATCGATGATAGGTGGCGCTTGTTGACATGTCTCTCAATTTACATGCATGAGTGTGACATCTCAGTCTGTTGTTTTTTGATATCGGACGATTCGCCAAACTTTTTAGGCGCACTATGCATATCCTAATTATAAAAAATAAAAAAACTAAAGTGAGTATTGTTTTGCAGGCCAAGACACCAAAGGAAGGAGAGCAGGGCATAACATTCATGCGCGAAATGGCAGAATTGCTGGATCGCACCGGAACGAATTTGCCCAGCGTTACACATGTGAAATCGGTCCTCCTGATGACGCCAGATAAGCCGACCCTCTTCACCGCCGGACCGAGCCACTTTGGCATCGATTTAAAAGAAAAGGAAGTCATAACTGGATTAGTTAAATACGCTGATCCTCTGCAAGCTTGCACCAGCTTTCTCAATGCCGACGATTTGCAGGGCAAAATTGTTATAGCCGAACGAGGCGACTGCACTTTCGCTAATAAGGTGCGTCAAATTCAGCAGGTGGGGGGGGTAGCCGCCATTATAGTCGATAATGTCAGCGGCACTTCGAGCACGAATTCGCCGTTATTCGCTATGTCCGGTGATGGAACCGACGACATAAGCATTGCATCCGTTTTTATATTCTCAAACGACGCCGAAATTCTCAAGAATGAAGTGCTGAAGAACCCGCTCCTCGAAGTGTCCATCGGCGAGAATTCATCGCTGAAGGAACTAATGACGGAGAAAACAGAAAAGTCCGAAAAGGACAAAGGGGTCTATGTGAAAGTGGGCGATTTCCTCGCGCATGCGGGCTCGAAGGAAACATACGTCACCGTCAGCTATCAGCCGGGCGAACCCAACAGACGTAATTTCCATGCCGACGTCGGAAAATCAGTATTCGTAGGCCATAATAGCGACACTAAAGAACTGCAAAACAGTCCTACGGAATGGTTCGATAAACTGACTACAAATCCTAATAAGAAGCTACACTTGCCAGTCGATTTATTGAAGGAGCTATATAATGTTTTAGAGAAATCTGAAGCCAATTCGATGGACCAAACGAGGCTTCTCAGCTGGCTATTATCAACCCTAGAGAGAGAGAAGGACTCAAGTAGCAGTAAGCCCACTATAATTTCCACTCCCCAAAAGGTTCATATGGTAAAGAGTGCAACTTCAGTGAAATCCGAAGAGTTTGTAATTTCCACTGCAATCGATCAGCAAGAAACAAATATTTTGAAAAATCCTAAAGCCATGGAGGAGCAGGAAACCAACGATGATGACATTATCCAAAGCAAACCCCTACGTCAAATAATCAAAATGACAAGCAAAGGAGACCGTCCATGACGTTTGTGGGTAAGGACTTCCACAAACGTGCTGGAGTATTATGAATTAAAAAATTCTAAATATGTTGTATATGTTCAAGGAAATTATTAACAGGACTATTTTTTTTAAATTCACTTTGATGAAGATTCCAAGTTATTCGTAAGTTATTTGTAAATATTGAAAACATATCTTTATAGGTATCTAGATGGGTGATTTAAAACGTACAATTCTCCACACTCCAACCGTGTGAGTGATGCATTTCTTTCAATTAAAAGTAATGCTTTTTGAGATTTATTAGGCTTTAATATTTGTTTTGCTGTGACACTAAAAATATTATTATTCCTACTAGCTAGTATAAAATAGAAAATATTTTTATTTAAAATTAGCGGGATCTCAGTATGTTGAACGGTGATGCCATATCTATCAACGACCGCGAATCCCCTCTTATTTCTTTTTGTGCTCCCGAGACAATGCTGTACATAGTACATAGAAAATGTATAGTGTATATTCCTTGTTGTTGATTTCTGTAAATATATGATGATTATTTATTTGCTGTGTTCGCGACTTACCAGATTAATTCCTAGGGTTATTTATATTTTAAAAATTAGTACTCTTTTTTTAATTATTCTGATATTACGAAGTCGGTCTATAAGTTCTTTCATACATTCATCAGTAGATAAAATGTAAACTATAGGATCTACCAATATATCATATGTTTTAATAGTAAAGCAGGCTAAGACAGACACTATATATCATACATCTATTTGGAATAGCTCACACGATTTTTAATGCAGGCATTTAAACCATGTGGATTCTTGTCTATTTCTACCGATGCTTTTGTAATGAATATTTTTGGAGTTCAAATTTTTGCAGGGCTTCGCAAAGGCCGTTTCCTCCAAATAGGCCCACATTTTGTAATCCAAAGAGTTGAGGTCTGGATCCAACCGAGACCAATCTTCACGGAGTAATACTTCCGACAGAAAAAAGTCAATGTTTCTCTTAACTAGCTACTCTTAGGTACTCTTGGCATTGTAGCCTCGAGCTAGATTGCTGAAAGACCCTAATGCTTATCTCTGAATAAGGTATGTTTCACAATGTTTTGGAGAAAAATCAGATTAACCCTAACTATCAGTAATGATGGCTGGTGACACCGTTGAGCACATGGATTGATTTTGATGGCTTCTTCACTATTTAGCTGTTAATCGTATTTTTCTTCAATGGCCAGAAAATAGCATTTATTTTTATAAGCACCTAGTCTGAGGTCGTCATTTATTACCTTTTTGCAGTGTTTCTGCTTTAATGACAGCTTGGGTCCTAACTGAGTGCAGCCGAACGGTTCTTTTTTTGTCAAGCAAACTGGAAAGTTCGGTGTAGGTATACTTTTAATAGTTTTGTAGCACTTAAAAAGTCGTCTTAGGTGCATGAACGCAGCGGTGTAACACAATAGCAGCAACACAATATTTCTGTGTTCGCTCCATCTTAAAAATAGAGGGAACTAAAAATACTTCTTTTTTTAAAATTTATTAGTTTCGTTATTAGTAATTTATTAGTTATTATTAGAAATTTATTCGAACTTAGAGACCCGCTACATAGATTATTTGGCAAAAAGTGAAAAACATACTCAGGATCTAATGCGGTTTGTCACGAATTCATCAAAAACAATAGACATTTTAATGTAACTTCACAGTGTATTTATAATTAAGTAATAATTAAGGGAAAAACATGTCTAACTATAAATAAATGGTCGGACATGTATTTGATTGCAATGATACCAAGTTTAATCAACGTCATACCAAGTTTTTTGTATAATTCTGTAAATATTTTGTAAATAATTTAGTGGAATAAAGTACAGTTTCGTTTTTTAAAATGATTTTTATTTATCACATTGTTATAGTCTAAACTTAAATTAGTTTGCCTGATTTATATACATATACATGAACGACGAGCGGTGATAATATTTTGTTTTACTACCCCAAAAAATGCGTAGACGGGAGGGTAGTTTTTCTAATGCTGCGTACAGACTGACGAAAGGTAACATGCAATGTAACATGAAAGGAGCATTTCATCAGTGTGGACACAGCGCGCAAACGAACCGAACATGTACCTACTCGCATCTGTTTCCGGCGTGCGCGCGAATATAGCGTCAGTCTGCTGAGAACACGCGAAGAGAATGAAGTGTGACAACCAATTTTGTGGATTTCATTAAATTTCTCGTGTTCTGTAACCCCTCGATTAATTGTATGGCTTTTTCTTCCCCCCACGATTCGTCCGTATCTGTATCCATACCTGGTTAAGTTCATATTTGCGCGCGTCTCAGCATAACCCGTCCACACTGGCGCTCTGAGCACACTGCGCGCCCCTTTGTGTTCGTTCGAAAAACTGACAAATTATGGATCACTCCGCGCGCGACTTGAAATGTTTGAAGCGTGCGCATGAAATGCACAGTTTACGCCCGCAAAGGGTCCAGACTATGAGAATTTGTTACAAAAATGTTACATTGCATGATACATTGCACTAATGTGGGCGGCAGATTCTTTCATTTTATGTTACGTTTCATATTACCTTTCGTCAGTCTGTACGCAGCAAAAAATGTGAATGCTATATGACGGTGATTTCTACAAACTGGCAAGCAACAAGTCACACTTTGAAGATGATCAATTTGAACTGTCGTTTGTTATTGCTCAAATATTTTCGTGTATGTCATGGAAAAGTTGAACATTTGCCTTATTTTTGAATATGAGGTCCTGTGTCGGTGTTTTGCGTTACAGCTTCTTGCAGTCTGGCGCAAAAGTTGACACTGATGTGTTCTGTCGAGAACTACAAGCAAACGGAGATGCTTGTGATTAAACAACCGACCCTGGTAAATCGCTCTTCGCTTCACTAATTCCAGGAGTTGCGACGAGACTCTTCGTCATCCACCGCACACGCAAGACCATCAACAGACCCATTGGTTTGAATGGAATTAAATTTGGATAACTTTTCACAGGAGAAAAAATCAACTCGAAGAGGCAGTGAAAAACAGCTTTAATAATTCCTGTCAACTAGACTTTTAATTTCCTTTAAAATGTAAGTATTTCAATGAATTGAATCTGTAGTTTTCACATTTTTTTTGGTTCCTAATTTCCTTTGTAGAGTGGCAACTTCATATGTAAGAATCTGATATCAGACCGTGGACACAGTATACCAGACAGTAGCTTCTTCTAGAACAAAATTGAAATCGAAGCGAATACAGCTCGTCGTAAGGGCTCGGATATGTCCGCTACTCGGCCCATGCGGATATGCAAACGTTCAAAATATCGACAGCCTTTCCCTGCGCGTAACGCTCCCAACCAAAGGCGTTCGTCGAGACGCACCCGTCTGCCCACATTCCTCGCACCCACTTCCCGCAATGTAATGTCACTCGAGAGAGTCTACTGTTGTCTTGGTATAGTGCCGTGGATAAACATTAAAAGCAGTGTGCTATCGCAGAGTTCTATAAGAAAATTTTATTGGAGAGTTTGTGTAGCTTCACCGTACCGTACCGGGTGAATTTACCCAGCATCGGGCCGACCGCTACAGCCGGGCGGATACCGGATTAACCTTGGTAAGGTATGGAATGGTATTGTCGCGTACACACGTGTACGCGATCATAGGCGCTCGTGACATTTATTTCGGCAATGACGGAAAAAATTGACATGGATTTTTTTTTATTACCTCGGAATCTTGCCCCATCTTGTGGGACAAGACTAGAAACGTATAGAAATTAAATATCACAGACCACACTACGGGTCTCCGCCCGGGTTAGAGAAAATCAGCCCGACATTGGCTACGTGTGAAAGCTACATTAACCGGCACCAGCCCTAATTCAACAAGCATTTGGTGATACAAACGGTTGTAACTATTGCGCACACCGAGTCTTCTTTTGTTCGTTATTCAACATACAATATACCTTTTAATTACTTCAATGCTGAGTTCAGTATGAAAGAATTGTTTATATTCTTCCAACTTTTCGTTTGAAACAAAATCCAGCAATATATTCATTTGTACACACACTTCACCCAATTTCACACATTCACACTATTTACACACTTTGCTATTCATTTGAAAATATGTTTGATTCTAAATTTTGCAAAATGAAACACCCGTTTTCTCAACATTCTTTATTTATTAGGTACCTTAATTTTTTTATAAAACAACACTATGTTACAAAATTAATAACATCCGTAATGTCGCATAGGGTTTTTTCGCAAACGAGTCAATAGCATCAGGCGGTTAATTTGTACATGTGGAACTGAACAACCTTTTCTATATGACTTTGGACTTAAAATGAAAAAAAAAACTCCATACAAAAAGGTTCAAAACGTATGTTTTTTACCTTCTCGGCTGAAGGAAAAGGTTGTCCAATTTCTTGGCACAGAATTACCCCCTGAAATTATTTAAATGTTTACGGAAACAACCTGTATTTGGAACAGCGAAGTAAAGAAACCATACATCTTAAAATTAAGTAGCCGCAATTGTCTGTTTGGCGCCAACTACGCAATATAATTCCCAGACAGACGAAAGCGAGAATGTATTCATGTCTATATTACACATCTATGTATGCTACTATAAAATGATATGTTTTTTTTGTTTTGCACCAGCTGTTGCGCTTTAATCTCGAAAATTCTAATAGTAAATTATCTGGTGGAACCATTATTTTAAATATTAGAAATGATAAGTCTTTGCCTTTTGTCGAATGCTATATATATATATATATATATATATATATATATATATATATATATATATATATATATATATATATATATATATATATATATATATATATATATATATATATATATATATATATATATATATATAATTTGCTTAACAACAGGTGCTCGTTTGAAATCTATCATAATATTAAATGCACAATTCGATTCCTGACTCTTTCGATAGATTGCAGTATTTTTTAGTTTTAGGCATTCCTGCTCTATCGAAGATACGTGCAATTTAGTGTCATACACTACAGAAGGTGTAGGCAAACCCGTCGGAGTAAAAATACAAACAAATTGGCTCCATATCATTAAGTTTATTTTTACAAAAAGAAAAGTTTGAGAAGAACAAAGGTAATCACAATTAACTATGGAATACTGCAATGGTAACAACTAATAAGAGGCGCAGACTTATTGGAGATAGCCAGTAGTGAAAGTAATTATTGTAACTATCACCGGGTCTGTTTGGACCGATTCTGTAGTTATTTATTGCTCAATTTTCTATTCAAACCTGTCAATTTTGGAGATAACCGGTTTTTCACTTGAAATTCCATTATTTTGGTGCTTTGAAAATGGAATTGCCGTTTGAAAAAATGAGTGATTATCGCATTGTCTCTCACGGGTTTGAGTACAGTGAATTAACTAGATATCCGCAGACCCCGCTCTCGGCGGCTTTAACAGCCGCTGAGATATAGGGGGGGGGGGGGGGGGGGGAAGGGGGCAATAATAATTATTATTTCCATTGCATGTCTAAACTTTTGAATAGAATCCGAAAACGCCCCAACCTAGCTTGTTCCTCATACAAACAACTATCTATCATTTGCCATTATCTAACATTAACATTTTCGTTTGATACCATTATTTGTATGGGGAATGAGCCATCGATAAAGCTCTTAATCGGAGTGTGTAGTGAGCCATAATGAGTAACTTTTTTATGTGTACGTAGTCTGTTCAAAAATTATCCAACCCTTTTTTTCTCATAAACAAATGAAGGTTGCATGGAAACGTGTAGGGTCCATGCGCATGCGTGATTTTTTTCACGCCCGCTGAACATGTCAGTCAAAGGCAATCAGTCAATGAAGTATTTATATACAGGGTTGCGCAAGGAATCGAGAAATTTCAAACATTAGAGTTAGCAACACTGCAGGGCCCGAAAGTTGTTCGTCAAAGCCTTTTGCAGATCGAAGGTTGAATGCTTTTTGAACAGAGTGGTAAGTCTCGTGTCGATAATATATGAACACCAATTTTACTGTACATACGTAGATGCTGGAAGTCGGTGCCTCTGAACTAAAGGGAATGACTCGGGAAACTAAAAATATACTTTGACTATTATGACTAAGCACTCTTTGTGTGTATTTTAAATACTTTAGTTTTGGTTTATAATTTACAGACATTTTCATTCAGAATGCTTCTTTATCACAATCGCTTATTAAACTACAGTTTTAAGTATACAGAACGCAAATGCGGGAAGTCCAAATAAATTCATCGCTGAAAACTTTTACATGAGAGGAAATTAGAGGAGTTATGAATCTTTTGTCTTATGGCAAATAAATGCACCAAACAAGCGTTGATAATAAGATCATAAAACATTTAACTGCGTGAAGTTGGCAACACCTGAAGTTTTGTTATTCTTGGAAACACCGTTGACCAGGTTTAGTGCAACAAACTTCACGCTGTGAAATGGCATTTATGTAAAATTGGAACCTATTCGAACCATAGAAAATATATTTTCCTTAAAATTTCGTTTAAATTGCTGTAAGTGTCCTCCTTGGAACAGGTGCTACCTATTAAGGAGTGAATCAGTGTTTTAAGAATTCTTATATATTTTTGTTAAATAAATTTAAAAATCTACATTGTTGATGTTATAATGTCACCTGACTATATTCACCACGCTGATTCCGACACTGCAAAAATCTTTATTTGGCCTCAATAAATAAACGAGATTTAACGAAGCGTCAAACACCTAAAATTCGTTAGTTTTCTTTTCAAGTAATTCAAACACCTATATGGCAGTAGCATGAGTTTGTTTTTTTAAACTATCTTAAAAATTAACCAAACAAAATATTTTTCCACATATGGGTAGGTATGTAAAGTTTAAAATTGTATGTCTTCAAATATTGTGTATCCGAGGCTATTTCCTAGCAGATTTAATCTTATAGTGTTTCTTTTAGGCAAATGAAAATGGTTCCGATTATACATAAATTCCTCCATTATATATTATTTTATAATATGCTTCGGGAAGCTATTAATCCAGTAGACACAATCATATTCAGTATTATTAAATATAGCAATAATGCATAAAGTAATAATAAAAAAAAGGTACAAATCCTTAAAATGTGAGTTGATTTTTGACAGATAAGACTGAATTCCAGTAATTATTAAATAAACTTATAACTAACATAACATAAAGGAAAAAGTGAGTTTAAAGGCAAAGATGGGTAATCCAAACGAATTTGTTGCTGAATAATATATATTCTCGTTGGCGAATAAAATATTCGAGAAAATTGAGTTTTCTATGACAAATAAATGCTCCACATAAACGATGACGATACGTTTCGGGAAGCTATTAGATTTGACTAGAGATACTCTTTCCTTATCTCACGATGGACACAATCGCATTCGGTAATATTAAATAAACTTCTAAACATCAACAAAAAAAAAAAATAACTCGTTAAATTTAGAGTTTAAAAGACGATTAACTCTAACAGATCAGACCGAATTCCGGTAGATGATATTAAATGAACTTAGAACTATAAAAAATTAAAAGAAAATACAAATAGTTAAAGTGTGAGTTGACTCACTGAATTCAACAAGGTTTCTATATTTGCGGCCGAAATAAAATCATGCGCAGGATTACAACACTGATATTTTCATATTGGCATGCTATAGCTGAGCAGTTCCCAAATACGAGCATAGATTTTAATGCAGTAGAACCTCCTTAATCTGAACCCGTGAAAATGGACTTTTCTTAGTTCGGACCCAATTCCAAAGCACCAGAAATCTTCGGTAGCGCGAAGTTTGTGCTATTTTTTGTGCTTTGTGCTTTGGTGTTCAAGGACACCACCTTAAGCTTACTAAAACAAGGTATTCTTCTAATCCTAAAAATTCTTCTTAGTAAATGAAGTCGTCAAAGAATAGAATGCTTTGCGAGAGGACTTCATCATTGCAGTGTCCTCGTTTTTCGTTGTTTTACGTTCCTCATTTTCGTTTCTCCTCTTATTGAGCAAATTCGGCTTGTATATGTTTAATAAATATTTTAGCTGTTATGATATAAATACTACGACTTTTATTGCAGTTTTTGTTTTTTAGAATTTTTTAATATGTATTTCTCTGTAAATATTAGATATGGCAACAAAAATAAATGCCCCAAATATTGCCCCAAAATGTACCAATATCTCAGTTCTGGAATTGAATTGAATTTAGACGGCATAGTAATGAAGTTCTCGCTAAAACCTTCAAATTGACTTGAAAGGTTTCGTCTCTGTTTGTGATCCTTTGTTTTGTTTTTAAATTTATTTGTTTTAAATAAAAAAAAATAAAAAATTGTCCTTGAACATTTATACATGTATAAATATTACATGAGCTCTAGACATAAACATACGACTTATATAGCTGCCTTTTTATAATAATAATTAATAAATTATTATCAACTAGTAAAATTAATATTTTAGTTCTAATTTTAGCAGCGCACCGCCACTGATAGGTTTGATACGCCTCTGTCTAATCTGGATTAAGAAGGTCCTACTGTAATAGGAAAATGTTGGAAACTGCTGGATATCTTTAAGTAAGCTTAAGCACAATACCAATATAATTTAGTGTTTAGGAAGGGCGCTTGTAAAAGAGTTCGCTGACAACGCTTTCGTCGGCCAGGGTGGAAATGTCACCCACGTCGTAGTCATTGACAGCAACTTTGCGCAGAATGCGCCTCATGATTTTCCCCGATCTCGTCTTGGGAAGGGTGGGAGCGTGTTGAATGACGTCAGGCATTGCGAACGGGCCGATCTTCTCGCGCACCATTTGCTTCAGCTCTTTGATCAATTTCATGTTGAACCAGGCGTCATCGTTGGGCGTTATGAAGCAGTAGAGGCTTTCGCCCTTGATGGGATGCGGGCAGGATACAACGGCCGCCTCTGCGACTTGAGGATGCTCCGTGAGGACGCCTTCAACTTCGGACGTCGATAGTAAATGGCCAGAAACGTTCAACATATCGTCCACTCTGCCAGTCACCCATAAGTAACCATCTGCATCACGCTTAGCACCTACAACAACAAAAAACAGTTATATAAAGGCGGACCAATTAGTAATGTAGCAAACGGAGTGCTGCAAGTTTCAATCCCGGGACCTACATTACTCAACATCTTTCTCACCGATTTATGTAGTGGTATTACATTGCAAGTTAGCTTCCTCACTGAAGACACAAAGTTGTTTGGCGACCTCAACAACATCTCTAAAGGGACTTGAGAATGGCCGGCCACTTAGAATACAGAAGCAATCCAAACTTGGAAGAAGTAATCCAAAGTTGAACTACCATTTAGATAATATATCACTGGGTTCAGTTCAGTAATATATAACTCCAGAAGGACCTGTGCATAACAATATCAGACTTTAAATGGGAGGTTCCCATCACTGTAATAGCAAGAAGAGCAAACTGGTAAGTTCACATCCTCCACAAAGCATTTCAGGTTTATTCGTCCATATTGGTGTGATCCCCTTCAAAGTATAATGCACTTGTACCAGGGTTTTTTCCAGTCTTAAAAACATTTCTGGAAGGCACTCTTAAGTATGGGCCTCTAGCTGTAGTGACGAGTTTTTAAAAATCTTTTTTTGGATTCAAAACGTTGACCTTTCAGCGTCATTTTCAATTTAGGGAACAAAAAATAATCATGATGATAATAAAAAAATAATTAATTTCATGTTGTTCTTGGCCAAAAACTGACGAATTACTACTTACTTGCTGGAGCGTTATCGTGGCGTAATATCCATGAGTGGTATCTAAAAGTTCTGATCTTTTTCTTCGAATTCTCTTGCACAAAACTTGCAAATAATAAATACTCTTTATTACATTTTCTACAATAATTAATTCCTTGAATACTAGAGGTGCTAGGGCACCCTTCCCTTAAATCATCAGACGCCTCTTCATGGCCATCTTGAAACCGTTTGTACCATTCGTAAATCCTCTGAGTTGATATAATATCATCAGAAAAAGCTTTATTCAGCATCTCTACCTTTTCACAACACTTAATTTTTTTTAAAACTCAATTAGAATGCAAATTCTTTGATAAATAACTTTTTTTTAAATAAATTTGAAAAAACCGCCAAACACTTTCAAATGACCAATATAAAAAAGTACAAAATCAATATTCCAGAAAGTTGGTCAAAATATTGCAAACAGTGTGACTAACCTACGTTTTTTTTTAACAGATCGATAATTTGAAACTCGCCAAATAAACCTTAAAATTGTGGTTACTTTTTATTCAGTCATTTTTAATACACTTTTATTAGGTCCAGTGCTATGCTATTTAAAGATAACTCTGAACATATAGGCATTTGATTTTAGTCATATTAGTAGCTTTTGTAGTCATATTCTGCTTAAAAATACCTATTTATTTGGGTGTATTTTTTTTCTATTGAGGGGGCCAAAGTTTTTATTCTCATTTAATTTTAGTATTCAATTGTTATGCACTCAGGTCAGTAGGCTCAGGTCCAATTGTATCTTATTGGTGTTATCTGAGTGGAACTAATAAGAAGTGTGGGAGAGAAAATGCATACTGTCTCTTACCATCCCCAGTGCAGTAATATCCATTGAATTTGGAAAAATAGACGCTCTCGTAGCGCGCGTGGTTGTTGTACAGAGTGCGCATTATTCCAGGCCAGGGGCGCGGAAAGACCAGGTAGCCTTCACCCTCGCCTTCGACGACTTGTCCGTTTTCATCCAATATGACTGGTTCCACTCCGAAGAATGGAAAAGCCTTAAAAAATAATAACAAACATGATTACAACATGTCTCAGGTAGTGCTGGGTCAAAAAGTGAGCAATCTATCACTTCCAACAATTGGCTACTTGATGCTTGAACAAATAAACGACTGTTGCGCTGTTTCTGATATTGTGAAAGTTTGAAATCTGGCTTTCCATCTGTCCACCAACAATAAGCTTAACCATGCGAGTATTAAACATGCACCAAATCACATACAAATACCATAAGTAGGATCAATGGGCTTGTATTGCTTAACCACTGGAATGTCAACATCATCGATCGGTGGTTTTAATGTTGTGACGATTCGCGGGCAACCGATCTCCTTATTTATGCAATTATATGCAGTAAAAGTCGCCTTCATTAAATAACCCACTGTTATATATTAGTATGTGTGAACTATCACCCACTACAAATAAATTCTCAAGGGTTGAAAACATGCCATCATGAGTTTCATTCCCTTAGCTGGCTCTCTAAGGGTTAATATACATATAGGTACTTAAAATTAATATGATTTGATAGACTTACAGCAGATCCCGGTTTCATCGGTGTCGCACCCGGTAGAGGTGTTAAGACGTGACCTCCAGTTTCCGTTTGCCAAAACGTATCGACAATCGAGCACTTCCCGTTGCCGATGACATTGTAATACCAGAGCCAAGCTTCAGAATTAATGGGCTCTCCGACACTTCCCAGAACACGGAGAGAGCTGAGATTGTGCCTGAAATAAGAGTTATGGTTTTACTTCGGGCACCATTCCCAAATGAATTTCAGGAGGACGAAGACAACTGCTAACTCCACATGCTAAGTGGCAATTTTTTCAGAAGGTGAGCAAAAGGCGGCACCTCCGCACGCTAAGCACCATTTTTTTTAATGTTTTTTGTGGCACGCAGATGTTAATTTTTATTGACTCATCGCTTAAACGTTCTCCAGATCTTCGTCTCACGTACTGAATTCCATCCGAACCAAATAAATTCAATTTACTCTCATTGGGGAAAACAACTCGTCGCCAATCGATTTCAGTCCAAGTTTTATATTTTTTAGCCCATTCTAAGCGGGCAATGTGCATTTTTTGGTCGGTAGTGGCTTTTTTGCAGGCCTCCTGGCAAAAAAGCCGCTCTTCCGGAGTCTTTGGCGTACGGTGGTCGGTGTGAACACCTACTTCAGAACTACTAGCCTTTATAAACTCTGTCTTATATCCACGGCACTTTTGAAATGATTTTGCAAACAGATTCGCATCAGCAGAACCTTAATTTTTTTTTATACAATCTAACACTGCAGTGTGACTGCATCCAATCTGAACTGCTATAGCTCTGGAACTCACTTTTTGCGTAGCCAAAGTTAATATTGTATTTTTTTATCATAAATTTTGCCATAATTCACAAAAATATTAATACTTGATGTCAACACGTTGAAAGTCACAATAAAACTGGTCTCATTATTTAAGTAAGACCCTATTCAGGTAAAAAAAAGGGTGGGGGTAATCATTTCTTAGTACTAATTTATACCTGCACTAGCCCTTTCTAATAGGTGGAAAGATAATAGACTCGAATTCAGTTGTACCACACTTTCTAGGATAGATAGGCCAAAAAAAAACTGTTGGGGTAAATATGAGGGTACCTAGGGTAAAAAAAGCCTTACATGTTTGTTTTGGACTTTTTCCAACTCCATATTGGATTCCTCACGAGGACTCCAAATCATACAATTTGCTTCTAGCTTACTTCTAACGAGTGTATGAAGTTTTGATACTTCCTATTGTGTGATTATTTTTTGTATAAAGTGCTTGATGACTATTAATATTCTTATAATAATTATCTATTTTATATGTATACTCATGTACATGGATTCAGCTCAATTTTTTTTTTTTATTTTATTTGTCTGCCGTGTAAAGCCGACTTTAGACAACGCTATTGTCGAATTAATATTTATGCTTTAATCGTTTTATATCTACATGATGTCTAATCGTTTTATATCTACTGACGAATTCTAATATGCGATAATTAGCTTTAATTCATAATTCATGCTTTTATTGTATATTCTGAATAAATAAATTGAATACTGAATACTGAAACAGCATTCCTTTGTGCGTTGTGCTTGCGAATTGTGGTGTTAATGATGACGATGATTCAATTCTTTGACTTTCCTTCCTCTATCAAGATGCTTCTCAATATTGTACAGTCTCGATACAGTTTAGGTATACAGTTTTCTAGGGTGTACTTTTTTATAGGGACAATTAATAAAATGACAATTAAATGAATAAATACCGTTTTACATGTTCATCGCCACACTTCATAAGCGATCGAAGAGCAGTTGGAGCTGTGTAAAATTGGTTCACTTTGTATCTTTCGACGACCTCCCAGAATCTGTCATTCTTGGGATAGAAAGGAGTTCCCTCGAACTGTAAGAAATAGAAATACTAGATGCAGATTGAAAGGCGAATACATAATCTAACGAAGTTGATGATAAGTGCAATTTAACGCCAGCTTCCACCACGCTATGGTGAACAGTGAAGTCGTTCCAGGAGACGGCATTTGCGAGATCATGGTATTTATTTAATTTTCACTCATGGACTTTTGGAATATTTGATTCCCATGGAACAGTAAATTCTACAATAGGGCTATCATCCGAGATATAGAGTGAAGAAATATATCTGGGGAGGGCTATGTATCTGAGACTCAAAATCCAATCTGAAGCTTTCTCGAATACTGAGAAAGGTTTTATAGTAGGATAGCTTTAGAGCCATCCCGCACAAACTGTGTTGGGGGTTTGAGGGGTACCGTCAGATTTTTTATTTTGTATAAAATATTAGTAAAAAATGACAATTAGGCTAATCAGTTATTTTAGTAATATAATAATTTATTTAGTAAAACCAAAACAATTATCCCAGTTGTCAGTTACTTGTTGTCAGTTAGATACTACTCCTCGCATGATATTGATGAGGATATTATACAGAAATGCAATCTGAACTACGGTCTCCCGACCCACCAAACGACCAAGAAAGAAAGTATTGTGAACGCGCAATACTCCCTCCCTTGATAGCGCCCAAACGCTTAATCCGATTGAGCTGAAATTTGGCATGTAGGCATCATTTGATTATGGCAAGAGCTTAAAAGATTATGGTTGATACCGGTCCACCAGGAGACGCGCTAGTCATACTTATTATCAAAATATTGGACTTAGAGGCTTGAAATTTGGTACACAGATGTGTCGTTGAGCCGAAACCACATTGTGAAATTTGCTTGCATTATCTCTTATACAAGTGAAACAAATAATTTTTAAATTCCGCGGTATTTCAGAAAATACTACATCATATTGGAAAATAGCCATATTGCTACCACAGATATACTACAAAAATATTACAAATATACTACATTTGCGATCATAATCGACACAATCAAGTCAAATCAAATCGTTTTTTTTTCATGTGCTACAACATTGTGGATGTAGACAGAAACCAACTATTTACCGCCTGGGCAACTATAATGACTGCAGTGATCTTTTACGCAATAATGTCGCACATGTGTCGCACATGTAGAACATCATTCTATAAAAAATCTTCTTTAAAAAAAATATGTTTCTACAAAATGGTGCATTTTTCTTTGTTTGGATTTTTTCTAAGAATGTTCTTTTGGCCTGCTTTGAAAAATGTATGTGACGGTTGAGATAAACTATTCATCGGGCAGACTGCCAGAGGATGGAAAAAACAACGAATAAGGCCAAGAGGTGTTCGGCTATTTTTAACTAATGAACAATTGTTTTGGAGAGGAGAAGTATGCAGTTTCCATTGATGCATTCAACGGCAAGAAAATGGCACATAGACCAAGTCCCTCCCGTACCTAAAAATTTGAGTTTTTAACCCACAAAAGATATTTGACCTGTGTGTTCTCCCAACTGTGAGGAATGGCTGTGAAAACTTGGCAGCTGAAATCCTGCAATAAAATAAGAGTTGTCCAAATATAGAGAGAAAGAGTGTGAAATGACAATGCACCAATGTGACAGACATTGGAGACCGCATAGCTAAACTGAAATGGGCAATGGGCAGGTCGTCTGGTACCCCGACTTCAGACAAGAAGTGCCTTGTGGTCTCCCGTCTGTTCATGTCTCATTGAGTGTCGGGTGTTCCCATAAATATAGCCAGGGTCACTATGTCTCCACCCTGGACTCACAAAAAATATGGCACATATATACTACCTGGCATTGTAAGTTCTACAGTATAATGTATGTAGAGTCTGCATCATTTAGTATTACCCAAAGCTGATGAGCGAATGGAATGATAGTTTGTCTCCTAAACGCTGTATACCCAATTAATGTTAGTTAAACAATTGATTACATATGGTATTAGATTGGTCAACTCCATAGTACGTTTTGGCAACCTTTCTGTGCTGGCGACATGCAAGTAATGCTGATAGCGTTGACGTCGAAACTAATAGCAATTTATTTGGCCAACTGTAATAATATTGATAATGAATGGTTCTTTTATAAAGGACTGATTAATTTATAAAACCCCAATAATTTATGCAATGATAACAATAATAACATTCATTTATTAGTGTCATCTATCACATTTTTTATATAGTCTGATTAAATCACAGATATGATATGGAGAGATAGAATGCCATCAGTCTATCTGACAACAAAGTATGTAATGATTACGTATTGAAACCTGTATACCAAATTAAAATATTACATTGTTATATAAATAATATTAAATAATACACTTCCAGACCCCAGTAACCTCGCTCGTTGGAGCTATACCGAGGATAGTTCATGTCCCCTTTGTAGCAACACCCCTTGCACAGCTAGACATACTCTAGCTGGCTGCAAGGTGGCCTTGGATCAAGGACGGTACACTTACCGCCACGACAAAGTCCTTGCTGTTATTCGCGAGGTACTTAGCCTCTCAGTGGCTCGTGCCAACAAGGGTTCCACAGTATCCTCCAAACCCCCAATACAGTTTGTGCGGGTTGGCTCTAAAGGCAAAAAACATCTCACTGCAAAACCTTTCTCAATAATTGAGAAAGCTTCAGATTGGATTATGGAGGTCGATTCGGTCTCTAAGCAGTATACATTCCCTGAAAGTCTCGGATGCACAGCCCTGCGTCCATATATAACTCTTTACTCTCTATCTCGGAAGATGGTCCTTATCGTAGAATTAACTGTTCCATGGGAATCAAATATCCCAAAAGACCATGAGTACAAATTAAATAAATACCATGACCTCGCAAATGCCATCACCCGGAACGGCTTCACTGTTCACCTTCACGCGGTGGAAGTAGGCGCTCGTGGCCTGCCAGCTTTGTTTCACCTTTTTAAAGATCTTGGTCTCTCCAGGAAAATAATCAACTCCTTTCTAGAAAAATTATCTAAAACCGCGATTTCTGCATCTCAAATTCTATGGCTTCGAAGGGGGAGTGAATGGGTGGTAAGGTGAACGCTCACATGTGGCAAGACAGCTGTCCTAAACCTACCACAGCCGGTTCGTAAGTCCGGAATCCACTGCTCACCCCCCAGAAGTGTAAAAAAAAAAAAATAGTATTATGATGGGCCCGACTCCGGTCGGTGAATTTCATGGCAGCTCCGTTTGTATTTTATTTTAATAAGAGCAATGATTTCAAAATTCATTTGTTATTATAGTATTATTGTTTTTGAGTTTAGATACCGTATAGGCGAGTTTAAAGCGCCATCTATAGTGCAAAGCCATACTGCTACACTGCGAACGCTGCCATATTTAACATACGAGAAGATTAATCAATATTGGTGACTATGACTTCCTGAGCTGCCAAATAGTACTCGTAGTGAGATATATAATACGCTACATAATAAATAGGTGAACCGTCTGACTCAAACCATTACCTGAAAAAGGTCGCAAGAAAGAAGTTTTTACTACATTTGAATAAAAAGAATTAAACCGATCGAGTGCGAGTTTGACTCGCTTGCTGAGGATTCCGTACCTTCTGATCGAAATTCTTGCTTTAGCTTAAAAACACACTTTTTTGAAAAAAATAAATAAATAATAAAATAGACATATTTTTTTTCATTTTACATTTTTAAAGATTAGTATTATTTTTAATTTTTACTCTATGGACGAATAGATCATATTAACATTGGGCTCGATTGCATTTCTTCGTGAACTAAAATCGGAAATTAGTCCGTGTGAATGAGACAGGGCAATACGATAGAGCGGAGTGTGAGATAACCGGTTGTCACTTTTCCGCATTAGAACTGCCCGCCAAGGTCAAATCTTACACCGCACGATATAAGCCCGAATTTATTCGGACGAGTATACGTTCGGCAGGTAGTATTTATCGACGATCGTTCGTTTCATATTCCGCTCTAACGTATTGCTCTGTCTCGTTTGCTTGGACTAATTTAAGTTTTAGTACACAAAGAAACGCAATCGGGCCCATTGTCTAGTTGTATTTAGCCTATTATATCACATCACCTTTCCGACAACATTTATCAAATGATTCAGCTAACATTAATAACGAAATGTGAATCTGTCAAAGTCCCGGTTCGTCTCACTTATCAGTCTTGTTCCATCCTTAATCCCATGGACTCTACCTACATGTTTAGTTAAATATAGGACGCTAGTGTCGACTAACTAGGGGTAAAAGATGCTTGTCTATTTTTACTTTCCCAGTACACCGTTGTTAGGTTGAAAGTATTGTGAACAAGCAAAAATTTTTTTCAAGATGATTATGGAAATGTCTAGTTAAATATAAGACGCTAGGGTCGATTAACTAGGGGTATTAGGGTTACGAGACGATTAAGACCATTTCGAGATTAACGTCTGCTGTGTGTCTAAGTGTGTGTGTGTCTATTGTCTGTGTGTATTCCTGCATGATAGCGCCCAATTGCTTAATCCGATTGAGTTGAAATTTGGTATGCAGGCATCATTTGGTAATGGCAAGAAAAGAAAAGACTGTTGTTGAAAATATTAGAGACTTGAAATTTGGTAGACAGATGCCTTGTTGGGCCGAAATCGCATAGAGAAATTTTGGTTGAAATATCTCATATACAAGCTGCACTAATAATATTCAAATTCCGTCATACAAATGTATGGCGGAATCAAATATTTAAATTTGCAGCGCAAATTGGAATTATAATATAAGCGGCGGCGCACATTTGAATATAAATTTTCATTGCGCTGTTTAGCTTGTTCAAAATTCGAAATTTTAACGGTGAATTACACGGCAACGCGCGTTTGCGATTCAGTTTAACTTTCCCGGCCCACCAACCGACGAGGGAAAGTATTGTGAATGCGCTAAAATTTCCAGACTGAAGCCTGTCTGTATCTGTGTATACCTCCACAATAGCGATTTATTAAATTAATGATGGAATCAATGATAGGATGAAATCAGTCCTTGGTTACTTGCCGGGAAAGTCGGGGTGAAACAACAGTTTTTTTTTCAATTCCAAAGGCCGAGTAGACAAAATGACCTCAGTCATTACAACTACATGGGTGGTGAATGGTTGCTTTTGGTCGCTAAAGTATCATATACAATATGGAGATATACGATTTTCTTTCGGCACACCTATCTCAGTTATCATATCGGAAGTATCGTATTGGACGTATGGCAAAAAAATAATGAAATAAAATGTTTATGATCACAAACGACACATTCGTTTAAATTCATTAGTATTTTTGTTTTTAATGACTATTTATTATCAAAGTAATTTTCTTTTCTAGCGTTCCTTTTTAGCATAATAAAGAACGTCGGCAAGCGAAAGAGATTAATATATTCGGTGTTATACACTGCTGCCGGATTATTAACCCCTCGAGCCTCAGAGGGACCGATCGGACTCAAACGTAAAAGCACAGTTGCGGCTCGTTGGGACCGATCGGACTCTAAAGTAAGTATTCTAAAGTTCTAATATGCAACTATTCTAAAGTGCAACAGCGGTTTGGGAGAAATTAATATTTTGGTCGGCCGCCATAGTAAATCTAAAATTTCCATAATTAGACATAGTCTTTCAAAGACATTCGCTCGCGAAATATCGCGGCTCGAAGGGTTAACAAAAATGATGTTTTCAGCGTTTAAAACCTGTAAAGTCCTTTCACAGCACTGATCAAAATTTTAGTTGGCATTGTTAGATACTCTTAAAATGGAATAAAACTCCACTGTTAGGGATGTGTGCTCTTTCTAGTATAATGAGGTACATTGGTGCATAAAAGAGACAAATATATTCCGTCTGATACACCACCGCAGTTTTGTTAACGTTGCCAACCGAGCGATTAAAATTAATGAAATATTTTATAGCATCACGCCGAAATTGAAGGCTGGTAACTTTCGGCCGGCTGTAGGTGTGGCCTCGGGACGATCTGGCGTTTAGTATGAGTCAGTCAGGTAGTTAGTAAGAAATGCTTTCTAATGGTTGATATAAGTGGAGGTTATAAGGACACCCCATTATATAACTTACCAATATGGAGGTAGCCCCATTAGCCAATGGGCCATATACAACGTAAGTATGGCCGGTGATCCAACCAATGTCAGCTGTGCACCAGTATATGTCATTTGGCTTGTAATCAAAGACGTATTTGAAGGTAGTTGCTGCATAAAGTAAATAACCAGCCGTTGTATGCAAAACTCCTTTCGGTTTACCAGTTGACCCACTGAAAAATAAATAAATATGTTAAATTAGATACATTATATTTATTATTGAGTATACCACTTATTTATTTATTTATTTAGTATTGTATATATAAAATGAGAGTAAACCACTTTAACTTAGGAACTATGCACAAAAATGTTTTAAAAATTTAATTTAATTTAATTTAAGAAAATGAATACATCGCATAGTCTAGTGATAACGTCACTAAACTAGGCCGGGACCTGGTTCTAATAAAGGTAAACATTTTGTTTTGTATGTGCTTTCAACAATACCATGTTTTTTTAAATTACATATCCTTTCCTCAATGAATTTATTTTTATAATATATATTTTTAAAAAACAATTTTTATATATTCATCTCTAAATCAAATAAAAAGCTGGTCGATAACCAGCTTTATTCTTGCAATGAGCATTCTCTGATTTTTCCTTAACCTTTACCTTACAGAATAAAGATTTTTTTCCATTGTAATATTACAATGTTTGCTGAAAATTTCTATATTTTCGATTATTTCACGTTATTTCTTTCAGTTCAACATGTGATAGTATAAAAAGTATAAATTCTCTTTTGTCATGGCTCTTTTTCATTGATGATCACTAAAACTTAACTGTGCCATCAGATCCCCTCCCAGACCGCGATGCGATGCTTGACAAGCATGCTTGATCGTCTAGAGAGCCCCTAAGCCACAGAAAGATAAAAAATCAATCCATAGGGCAATCCATCTGGGCTAACTAAATCTATTCACAGAGAAGTAACACAAAAATATTGTGAGACAACTCACCAGCGTCGGTGACATAGCTCACCACTCAGAATCGAAATTGACATTTATATAAACAGTATCGAAATTGACGTAATTGATTGATTAAGTCTACAAAGGCAGTAATTATAAAAACATTTTTTTTATAAACACGAAATCGAACACTATCGCGGTTGTTTCACATTATGAATAACAAAAAAACGAATTTACCGCGTGAAGTTTGTAACACCTGACATTTCGGAACCGCCGTTGGAACCGCCGTTGGAAACGCCGTTGGAACCGCCGGTTTAATCTATCCTGGACAACAGCGATTGCAACATCGCCGAAAAGTCGAGTGTTACAAACTTCACGCGGTTTTTTTTTATTTTTTAATAAATTTCATAAAATTGGCAATGACCCGCTAGTGTAGTCCACAATTAAAGAAATGATAAACTATACATAAACAAAAATCATATAAAGACGTAAAAAACATATGTATATATTTTTTAATATTTGAACTGTTTCACTGTTCACCTTCTCGTGGTGACATTGTTTCATATTTTTACAGAGACACACATTGTGTCTCTCTAGAACACAAGTCGTTCTTCAAAAAAAACTAAAACTGCGAATTCCGCATCTCATGATTCGAAAGGGAAGTGCAAGTCACGATGGAAGGGGTAAGACACAAGGAGGCTGGTTTCACGATAATACGACGCATATTTTATCCTACTGAACAAAGTGACATTTTATTCACAAAATTAATCGCTTCAGCCATATTCACAGTCAACACTTAAGGGGATCACTATTCAGAAACCACACTTAAGTAGCCCATCGAGTGTGCCGGGGTAACACACCGTGGCCTCTCAAAGGGTAGAATTTCTCCTTGAGATGTGGCGAAGTGGGGTCTCCATACTGTAACCACGGTATCCAATGTCATACTCTGTATCCACGGTATTCAATGCAATGATGATAACTAAAGTATCCAACGCCAACAAAATTATAAGCAAATGTATCCTCTGCCAATCACAGTCTGCCGGTTACAGCCAGTCATGGTTGTGAAAATGTCAATCGCTTTTCTGACAGGCAATTCATCCAAAATAAAATTCAAGCAGAATCGAACTTATATAAATTTATTAGTCCAAAAATACTTTTACTGGTGATTTTTGCGTTTCAACTGCTAACTTTAACGGTAGTTTTAGGTCAACGGCAACATATATTTAATATTTCTTATTTCCCTTCGTTAATAAATAACAATTACGTTTACAACTACGGTGATCTAATGGCAACCATGCCGGCTTATTTTTTTCGAAGACTTACCTAGTATAAAGCATGAACAGAGGGTCTTCAGCGCCCATCCATTCCGGGTAGCAGGATGTGTCCGCGTCTTCCATTTCATTGTGCCACCAGAAGTCTCGCTCATCGTCAAAGAAGATCTAGAAACAACAAAACAAGAATATGTTGAATGTTGAAAGAATGTTGAATTTGAATGTTGAAAGAAATCTGGTTGGGCGGGAGGGTGGGGACTTCGATAGACCAAGAGATGACTGCAGGTATTCCCTAGAGGTTGAATAATATTGTCACTACCGCTGCGGATGCCGGCTGGGACTGTAAAACAGCTAGCACCTCGGAACACCAAATTTCGTTTGAAAGAAAGCTGACGGCATGAGAGAGAGACTCGACGATAGCTTACTTTTCCGCAACGTCTATAATTAAAGGTGGCATGATACCTGGGAACGACCACATCTAAAAAATATAATTTTATGATTTTTTTGAAAAATACAAGCATTAATTTAAAAAAGTTTCTAAGCGAATCCGCGAACATTAAGGCTTTAAACTGATTTCGAAAACTTCCAGGCACGATTACTCCTACAACGTAAGCGGTGAGTGTGTCTTATTTTAATTTCATTATGGGCCCGATTGCGGTTCTTTGTGAACTAAAACTAAAATTAGTCCAAGCAAAAGAGACAGAGCAATACGTTAGAGCGGTATATAAAACGAACGATCGTCGATAAATACTACCTGTCAAACTTATACTCGTCCGAATAAATTCGAGCATATTTCGTGCGGTGTAAGAATTGACCTTGGCGGGCAGTTTTAATGCGAAAAAGTGACAACCGGTCATCTCACATTCCGCTCTAGCGTACTGCCCTGTCTCGTTCACACGGACTAATTTCCGATTTTAGTTCACGAAGAAACGCAATCGAGCCCTATATTGACTGGTTAATTCTCTAGCGTTGGGCTTAGCCACATTTTTGATCTAAGCTCTAAATTAATTACAGTTAATTAAAACTAGAGAGCACTCTGAGAGTTACGCTAAATATGCTTTGCCATTAACACCCTTATACCACCACTGCGCAAAGATAGTTATTTTGTGCTAGCGCTGTGATAGAATGTTTATTATGCGCCCGGTCCGGCCCGGACGTAGAATCTGTGCCTGACGCTTCGTCAACGCTAGATTTTTATTGGTCAAACCCTACAAATTTCTATGCCTGCTTATTTCTTCGTGTGTCCGCCCATTTCGGATATTTTTCTGAGGTCTCATGTCGCCTTAAGAGAAAAGACTACCGGCCGTACCATATAGTGAGCTCCAACAGGTAAACGGTTACACCCTCATCGCACCGCTATGGCGTTCTTTTTCATCCCAGGCGTCCCCTTCAGGTGCCTCTTGCCATATCTCTCGTTCACAGCTGCAGAAAAACAAAACTTTCACTCTTTTCTCATCTTCCTTACCTCTCGTATCATCATGTTCTTGGTCTTTTAACTCACTCAAATCTTTGTTAATTCGTGTCCTATTACGGATTATATCGTATTTTAATTAACACGCCAGAGAAGATAGCCTAAGTAACTCTTTTTTAACCGACTTCAAATAAGGAGGAGGTTATCAATGCTATTGTATCATTTTATTTATTTTTTTTACCCTAGAACTCCGTAATTTATGAACCCATTTTAAAAATATTTTTTTTATTTGAAAGGATACATTTATAGGTAGATTAGTCTCATTTTTATCAAAATCCTGTTCTGATGATAAGATCCATGAAGAATTGAGGAACCTCCTCAAATATTGTCATTTAAAGTTGAAATTTTACATGTTGGTTCAGTTCCGATGACAATGCGTTTTTTATGGTAAGCATGATCTTATTCTACATCTTGGGTTGTCGACTACAACGGGCGAGCCCGTCACCACAGGGAGTTTTAACGATTAGTCGTTCTATCTCCCTGGAGTGAGCGTAGAAGACTTTGGACAAAAGACAATCCGCCGTCTAGCTTCGCCACAACCCGTAAGAGACCAACGCCTTACCGCGAGATAGCCAGTAATGTTACCTGGCGGGCGACACTCGCGCCCTTAGTACCAATTGTGACCAGATTTCTCCGGTCTCTCGATTGGTACCGAGTTCGAGGTCGCTTGCGCGGTCCTCTCCCTTACGAAGCGGTGAAACGGTGAATACCAAATATATCGCGGACCATGGCGTCCTTTGCCCGTCTCTTACCCGGGATCGCGGGTACGTGAACAACTTGCTATAATACCCAAGCACAAAACTACACATTTCCAGTGCAGATTTTCGTATTATTCTGCGGTTGTATGAAATCGGTTGGGAATGGCTTTGCGATCGAAATCAATTGCAGTATTTAAGGACCACTTTAAAAGTTTAATATTAAAGGAAGATATTTAGATGTCATAATTTGATTTTATTTTAAAATAACTATTGCTAATTGGATTATTACTATTGTCTTCGTTTATTTATTAATTTGTAACCTGATTATTTAATGTTAAATATTTTGATTTAGTTTTTTTTTGATTTATTATATGTAGATTATTAAATTTATATAATTACGTTATTTTCTTTTAATATCATTTGATGTTAAATATCTTGATTTTGATTATTTCGATTTGTGTATTTATTTGATTATGATTATTTGGATTTTTTGTTTTAAGATTTATTTCATTTGGTTATTTTATTTTAAAAATCATATACCTATATATCAATAATTAATAGGTGTGTCCTGAAAACCAGGATAAGAGATATCCTGAGGATACCCCTAATTTGCAGCGTTTGTAGCTTTATTTCATAGTCTTTGTCTATTTATAGTTTTAATTTTTAATCTGTGTGTTCTTGTTTTTTTTTTGTAGCTGCAAATAAATAAATAAATAAATAAATAAATAAATAAATAAATAAGAGACTAAAAGTAACTATTGAAATAAAACGTAAAATAATTGACAAGCAAGATGAGCGTGTCTGATCTAGAGCGCACATACATCACGGTTTACATCAACGATCTGCACTATCTTCAAGAACAAGGGCAAAATTAAGAAAATATATGCTTCAAAGGGAGTGTCAAGAGTGTTTACGAATCGGTTACGTATTCTTGATGATGTTGAAAGGTTGCTTCTCATATGAATAAAAGAAAAGTGATTACAAGGCGACACTATTAACGAAAACATCATTCGTGAGAAGGCGAAAGTTATTTTCGCTAACCTCGTTAAGAAGACACCAGGATAATCGACTGCCGAAAAAGAAGTACAATTTAAGGGAAGTCATAGATGGTTCGAGAAGTTTAAGAGAAGAACCGGCGTGCACAGCGTTGTGAGGCACGGTAAAGCAGCAAACTCTGACATAAAGGCAGCAGAGAACTTCATCGGCGACAAAACCTCATAGATTTTGAAGGTTACCTGCCGCAACAAGTTTTTAATTGTGACGAGACGGGTCTCTTCTGAAAAAAGATGCCGAAGCGAACCTATATAACAGCAGAAGAGAATGCATTACCAGGCCTTTGCATGCATTCCAGAGAATGCAATTGAATAAGCGTTAATATATATATATATATATATATATATATATATATATATATATATATATATATATATATATATATATATATATATATATATATATATATATATATATATATATATATATATATATATATATATATATATATATATATATATATATATATATATATATATATATATATATATATATATATATATATATATATATATATATATATATATATATATATATATATATATATATATATATATATATATATATATATATATATAAAATTGAGTATTTTTTTGGCATGGGACGCATTATCGTATTTTACAATAATTTATATGGGAACATTCTTTTGCTTATCGAGTGTTTCGCTCAACGAGTAAGATTCTGGAACGAATTATGCTTGTTATGAGAAGTTCCACTGTACCTCAAAAACGGCAAGACAAAAAAAATGTTTGTAAACATATCTAGCTACAGGCCCAAATATCTATCTGTATTTTGCCGATTCTCTTTGTTTTTAAGACTTTTCTTCGTTTTTTATTACCTCCATCTCCTCATTCGCGGCCTGAAGATTGCAACTCGAGACGCGATTCAGATGAGAGACGACGATGCACTTTTCTATGGTGTGCTCGTATTTCGCAGCGCATTTGTCCATAGCTTCGTTACAAAGGTCCTTTAGCTTCAACAACTTTTCTCCGCGCCAGGCGCCGTCGACTGTCAGCAGAATTTTCGCCTTGCAGTCGGAAATCCTCTCCGCCAGGGAATCCGACGAGAAACCTGCGAACTAAGAATTGTATTTTTATTAAGAGATAATGACAGAGCTTAAAGAAATGTGATAAGTTGATATTTACACACACACACACAAACACATTACATTTACGTCGTGTCCAATTGACGTCGTGTCCAATTGACGTCGTGTCCAATAGGCGTCGTGTCCAATTGTTAGGTAGTAAGTCGCATTACTACTCTAATCTTTACTTAACATGCATGGGTTGACAAGAATTTAGCAATTAGATTGAAAAAATAAAATAGTATCTAGGAAACTTTGGAACCTATCGTAAAATCTTATTAAAAAATACGTGTGGCACTCGGGGACTGCCGCGGTAAAGCTATTGCATAGCATTTTTAACAACTTATGCAATTATAATTATTTATTTATTTTATTTATTTTATTTTTTCTGATATCAGATAACTGCTCTCTATCGGAAAACGTTGAAATTATTCCGAATCATTTGCGGCTGCGAAAGCAAATGATTCGGAATAATTTAAACGTCTTCCGATAGAGCGCCGCGCACGAATTTTTTATTCGATAAAGCAAAAAAAACGGATTATTCGAAAAAAATCGTAGATAAAAAGATAGATTATTAAATTATCTTTAAAATGGTGCAGGTTTCATAATAATATGCCAGATAGTATTTGCGTAGTAGTCGTTTTTGTGTTCGGTTAGACCTAATTTCACAAATTAATTACACTATGTAATATAAACAAAATCTAAAATATTCAAAGCTAAGAATATTAGGAAAATGTTCTTGCTTAACATATATTTTTTTCGAATCGTAAGCAGTACTCGTTTAGACGTAATTATCAGTTTAAAATCAGTGATTTTCGTTAAGAAATTTCTTCATTCGGTCGCCGCGCTGGCCTAGGCCCGCGATAAAAGCTATGCAATAGCTTAAAAACAAATTAAAGGCTTATTAATTAAAATATGCTAATAATTCTAAAGGTCAGATACTAAAAGCCAATCAACACAATAATTAAAATAGTCAGTAAAAAAAATAATAATCGACGCAGAAGCCTAATAATTGAAATAGTTAATAATTCGAATAGATACGTACAAAAACTGTACAAAGTAACATCCAAAGTAGTCAGTAAAGTATTGAATAATCAAACTAAAGCTAAATGTTGCATTTAAAAATCAAAAGTACTAATATATCATTCAAATTGGTACAATATTTGCAACGTCATGGCCCTCCAATTCGATTAGATTATAGAAAGAATGGCCTATCAGCACCTCCTTAATGTTTCTTTATTAATTTTATGCACTCCAGCTGTTTGGTAGTGGTAGGGAGTAGATTGTAGAATTACACACACACCCTCTCTCTCTCTCTCTCTCTCTCTCTCTCTCTCTCTCTCTCTCTCTGTCTCTCTCTCTCTCTCTTTCTCTCTATCTTTCTTTCTCTCACACACACACACACAAACACCCACACACACACACACACACCCTCTCTCCCTCTCTCTCTCACTCTCTCTCTCTCTCTCTCTCTCTCACATACACACACACACGCACACACAGACACACCCTCACACAAACACGCAAACGCGCACACACACACACACACACACACACACACACACACACACAGGGGACTTCAACGCCTGGGCAGTCGACTAAGGCAGTAAGGGGACGAACGCGAGGGGGCAAACGCTGCTAGAG
Organism: Micropterix aruncella; assembly: GCA_944548615.1. Taxonomy (NCBI): domain Eukaryota; kingdom Metazoa; phylum Arthropoda; class Insecta; order Lepidoptera; family Micropterigidae; genus Micropterix; species Micropterix aruncella. Next base: position 4,166,567 of record OX155980.1, read on the forward strand.
GCCATGTCCTCATTGGATGTGGTCTTGCTGAATAGTGGCGAGAAACCAACGTTCGAAACAGGAGAGGCGAGGTCAATCGTGGACCTCACCTTCGTGAGCAGCAGCCTCGCTAGGGGAAGCTGCTCTTGGGAGGTCATGGATATCTACACCGCCAGTGACCATAACGCGATCTTCTGGGAGGTATCCACCAAACGGAAGACTGGACCAGCACCTAGGAAGACGAATGCTATTGGCTGGAAGGCGAACGCGTTCGACCCCAGCTCACTCCAGGAGGCCTTCGACGATCGTCCGATCAATGGTAGCAATGCCACGGAGAAGGCGCAGGAAGTCTTGAGGAGAGTCACGGAAGCTTGCGATGCAGCTATGCCCCGTAAGCGCAGTGCAAACAAATTCCCGTCGGTATATTGGTGGAACGATACTATCGCCGCCCTTCGCAAGGATTGTATCCGGGCGAGGAGACAGGCACAGCGAGGCCGGAAGAAACCAGACTCCGAAGAACTGGAGACCAAATACAAAGAGGCACGTCGGACGCTCAACAAAGCGATCAAGGTTAGTAAGGGTCAGTGCTGGAATGAGCTCCTTGACGATGTCGAGGGGGACCCGTGGGGGAGACCGTATGGTGTGGTCATGAAGCGGCTGAAAAGCCAGCCGATGCCATCGCCTACCTGTCCCAAGCTCCTGAGAAAGATCGTCGCGGTGCTGTTCCCACAACAACCGGAGCTCGACTTCTCCACTGAGGAGCACGTCATGGAGGTGATCCCCCCAGTAACTCCTGCGCAGCTGCTGGAAGCCTGTGGCCGATTCGGAAACACCAAGGCGCCAGGACTGGATGGAATCCCCAACGTTGCCCTGAAGGTGACCATCAACACAGCACCTGGAATATTCCTGGATGTATACAACGCGTGTCTTCAGGTAGGGATTTTTCCTACAATGTGGAAGCAACAGAGACTGGTACTTCTTCCCAAGGGGAAGAAGCCACCAGATGAACCTTCGTCCTATCGTCCACTCTGCATGCTGGACACCGCCGGGAAGATACTGGAGCGTATAATACATAAGAGGATAGAAGATGTAGTCGAACCACAACTGGCTGACAACCAATACGGGTTCCGTAGAGGCCGCTCCACCTTGGATGCCATCAACCTAGTCGTCTCGATGGCACGGGACGCAATATCTGGCACCAGGTGGAAATCGAGCACAAAGCAGTACTGTTTGGTAGTAACGTTGGATGTCAAAAATGCCTTCAACTCTGCCAGATGGGACTGCATCATGGAGGCTCTAGCGAAGATGAACGTGCCAGGATACCTGCGGAGGATGGTTGGAAGCTACTTCACCGACAGGGTCCTAAAATATGATACGGATGAAGGCGCCAAGGAGTACAGAGTCACCGGTGGTGTTCCCCAGGGCTCAGTGCTTGGCCCTCTCTTGTGGAACGTCATGTACGACGGTCTCCTGAAGCTGACTCTGCCGAAGAAGGCTACACTCGTCGCATTTGGGGATGATGTGGCCCTCGTAATCGTCGCCAAACAACTGGAGGAGATCGATTACATCTTTGGCATCACCTACGCAACGATCCGCCAATGGTGATCTCGGTGGGACTGATGTTGGCAGATCATAAGACAGAGGCCGTGCTGATCACTAGCAGGCAGAAAATTGAAATTATCACGCTGCGAGTCGGGGACCACGAAATCACTTCCCAGTCGTCACTACGGTATCTGGGAGTGATGATCGATGCCCGGCTCAGCTTTAAGCAGCAGGCAGAGCACGTCGGTACCAAAGCGGCGGGACGGTCTTGTCTCGGCTCATGCCCAACATTGGAGGCCCGAAACAGAAAAGAAGAGCACTGCTGTCGTCGGTCACCACGTCAGTCCTTACATATGGGATTGCCATTTGGGCTGACGTACTGTTGATCCAGCACGCACGACGGAAGGTGGCGTCGGTCTACCGGTTGAGTGCCCTCAGAGTGGCCAGTGCATTCCGCACGGTGTCGGAGGATGCTGTGTGCGTTATCACTGGGATGCTGCCTATCGGAGTACTCGCGGAGGAACGAAGATGCCTCTACAGGCGAAAGGGGTCAACAATCCTAGGACCAGCTGAGCTAAAGACGGACGAGAGGACCAACAGTCTGCATCGATGGCAGTTGCTGTGGGACGCCAACGTAAAATGGAGTTGATCCCAACGGTAAATGGTGACCCAGCCGGGAATCGAACCCGGGACCTTACAATGTAAGATCAGGCGATCTAACCACTATGCCACCGAACCTTAGTCTGACGCTGTAGGAGTTCCGAATAAAATAGAACTTGCGCGCTCCTGGTGGACTTTTCATCACTTGCCATGACCAAATGATGCTTGCATGTCAAATTTCAGCTGAATCGGATAAAGCATTTGGGCGCTATCATCGAGGAATACACACAGACACACAGAAATGCGTTCACATTACTTTCCTCTGCCAGGAAAGTAAAGTAAAATAGTTTGTGTTACCGCAAGACTTTTCAGGCAAGCAACCCCCCCCCCCCCCCGCGAAAAAATCATCAACCTTCAACCAACGCCACCCTCATCCCAACCCTCCCCCCATAACCCCCTTGCCCCAAGCATTTGAATCAAATGAAGAATAGATTTTTAATTTTTGTCATTTGATTACTTTTTTTTATTTTTCCCTTTTGATGACACATCTACAGACCGAGAATTTTTTTAGACACCTCATCTAAATGTTTACATCTAGCCGTTCTCTCAATTTGGCGGTTACAGGAAAAACACGTTTCAAATTAATATACAGACTAGCTGAAACCCATCGAACTCGACGCTTTATTGACCGTAATGTTTCAAAATTAAACGGAAACATACTTATTATTTATGCACAAACAATATTTCTTTGGATTAATTCGATAACGTTGCGGTGCCTTGCCTATTTGATCTACGATCAGGAATGACACCAAGGTTTAAGAGAAAACGGACAGGAACAATCGAAGAGTGACGCGGACGTGACGTGGCAGGTGACAGAAAGTAAACAAAAACTTTCAGGCCAATTGAGTATATTCAGTTATTTCCAAGTTAGTAGGCATGTGTTCCATTTCAGTTGGCTGCATTGAAGTTGACGCTTGAGGGCTGGATGTTCTGCGCCTCTTTGTTTGGTCGTGCCTTTCTCGTTTCGAGTATTCTTCATCGAGCCTTGATACAGTTATATTTTGCCGTTGACTGGCAGTTTCTCGTCTTCCAGTAAGGCTTTTTCTGAGAGGTTTTAGGTTTTTTGGATTTTGGGCCATTGAAATCGATGGTAAAGGTTCAAAATCATCGGTAGTTTTAAATATTGCCCAAAATGACACAACTTTGACACAAACAGTCTTGCGATCTAAAACAAACAGTCTTGTTTCTCCAGGCAGAGTCTGATGAGAGGAATCAGCAGGCAAGGATGGAGAACGTGGAAATCTCCGGAATTCCGGAATCAAAATATGAAGATGTACCCAATATCATTTCTCGTATTTTTCAAGCCGTAAACTTGAATATATCACAATCAACAGTCCTTACAGCCCATCGTATAACACACCGTAACCGTAACAAAAATAGCTCCTCGGAAATAAACGTGCCTCCAAACCAAACGGACAGGCCGCGAAATATAATAGTTAATTTTGTCCATAGACGCCAGAATGATGAGCTCATTTCTGCAACCCGGAAAATGCGAGGTATTACAACTAAAGCGATTGGCATCAATGGAAATGAAAGGAAAATATTCATCAATGAACATTTAACACGAAAAACCAAAGCTTTATTTAAAAAAGTCCGCGAGCTTGTCAAGGATCGGAACATCAAATATTGCTGGACACGCTCTTGCCGAATCTACGTCAGGAAAAATGACTCATCGCCTGCTTATTGTATATCTTCAGAGTCCCAACTTAATAGTCGTGTTTTTTTATAATTTTATTTTGTGATTTTTTATACTACCATCAAACTATCATATCGAGATTTCAGCTCTCTAGCGCTGAGCATTCCCATAACAATAGACCCCATAAAAATAGCATTCCGATCCTCACATCCACATCCGCATATTTTATTTACACTTATCTACAATATCAATGCAGTTTAGCAGTCGTCCATTAGAGGGCCATCTGATTAAAAGTACAAAAGGGTCATTTGGCTGAGATTACTAAAAAAAGCTCTCGGTCTGTAGACGTGTCATCAAAAAAGAAAATTAAAATAAATCATTAAAATATAAAAAAATAAAAAAAGTTAATGCGCCATCTACTGGACTACGCGACCTTTTTATACGATCGCGTAGAGATCCACTAGATGGCGCTATAATTTTTTATTTTTCTATTTTATTGACCTTTTTAAATTTTTTTAGGCTATTGCATAGCTTTATCGCGGGCCTAGTAGGCCAGCGCGGCGATCGAATGAAGAAATTTCCTAACGAAAATTAATGATTTTAAACTGATAATTACGTCTAAACGAGTACTGCTTACGATTTGAAAAAAATATATGTTAAACAAGAACATTTTCCTAATATTCTTAGGTTTGAATATTTTAGATTTTGTTTATATTACATAGTGTAATTAATTTGTGAAATTAGGTCTAACCGAACACAAAAACGACTACTACGCAAATACTATCTGGCGTATTATTATGAAACCTGCACCATTTTAAAGGTAACTTAATTATCTATCTTTTTATCTACGATTTTTTTCGAATAATCCGGTTTTTTTGCTTTATCGAATAAAAAATTCGTGCGCGGCGCTCTATCGGAAGACGTTAAAATTATTCCGAATCATTTGCTACCGCAGCCGCAAATGATTCGGAATAATTTCAACGTTTTCTGATAGAGCGCAGTTATCTGATATCAGAAAAAATAAAATAAATAAATAATTATAATTGCATAAGTTGTTAAAAATGCTATGCAATAGCTTTACCGCGGCAGTCCCCGAGTGCCACACGTATTTTTTTTTTTTTGATGACACATCTACAGACCGAGAGGCACCTCAACCAAATTTTACATCTAGCCGTTCTCTAAACATGGCCGTTACAGGGAAAAACACGTTTCAAATTAATATATAGATACTAATTACGAATAACAACGATTTAAAACTAAACAAAACTTACAACAATGCAATGGATGGCACCAATTCGAGCGCAGGCTAGCATCGCCACAACAGACTCCAAGATCATGGGCATGTACATGGAAACGGGATCGCCCTTCCTTACGCCATGTTTCTTCAGCACATTGGAGAAACGGCATACTTCCTCGAGTAACTTCTTGTAAGTCAAGCGACTGTAGTCATCCGGATGATTGCCTTCCCTGTGATATAATGAAACAAAAACAATATATTAAAAATAATAAATAAATTTTTAGTTAAAAAAAAAACACTAAAAACACGCTTTTATAAATGCCTACTACCCTATTTACACGTCAATATACATGGTATATAGATATTTCAATATTATTCTATTTACACTCTCCATGTACAGGTCTATTTACATTTTATACAGGCACCTATGTCAATATTTACACTATTTACACTCAATATTTACAAGTCAATATATAATAGGTTTGTTATAATCTTGAAACCTGATCGTGTTCATAGTCCATTACATGACCTTTCTCACAAGTGCAAACACGACTATAATACGATATTCCATCATGGAATGCCAGTTCCTGTCTTCCGGCTTCATCATCAGACCTTGAAACCTAATCGTGGTCAAAGTTCATTACAAGACCTTTCTAACAAGTGCAAACACGGCTATGATACTATATTCCATCATGGAATGCCAGTGCCTATCTTCCGGCTTCATCATCAGACCTTGAAACCTAATCGTGGTCAAAGTTAATTCCAAGACTTTTCTAACAAGTCCAAACACAGCTATGATACTATGTTCCATCATGAAGTTCCAGTTCATATCTTCCGACTCCATCATCAGATCAGTTCGACAGTACCATATTATTGTATTGTAATCAGAACTACATACAGCTGCCAATTTTCATGACGCTACGATCCTTGGAAGATGGTTAAATTAGTTACCTTAGATTCCATTACATAGTTAGTTACATACAGGTCGACCAAATAAAAGTGTGTTAAAAACACGACTCTCGTTACAGCAAATAATAATTTGTGGTTTATGTATTTATCCATATAGATAGATGTATATTTCCGGAATATAATCAATCAGACCTTTCATTTGACACCAAACACGATATATTTATGTTTATTTATTGACTTTTAGACAACTTGTTGGACATTTAGACAACTACAACTAATTGCTATTTGGTCACTTAAGTTACCCTATGACACTCTAGATGACATACAGATTCTAATAATACCACACAATTTTAAATCGGTTCAAGCGATTAAAAGTTATATTGGAATAAAGAAACGGAAAATATACATACATGAACACTGAACACATTACTTTCATATTATGTTGGACAGTCGTGTAATAATTATGTAGCAAGAACTAGTGGTGTACCAGAGAACCGAATCTGCATCCAAGGACAGGGCCATATCATTGATTATATAGCGCATTAGATTGTTTTATGTCATACTATGATTTGGCAACTATTATTTTGCTACGAAACGCAACTTGTACACAACGCATAGTCCATAATTCATTATCTTCTCTTATTATGATCAATATGGCGACTTTCGTGGTATAACAGTATGGAGGCGTATTGAAATAGCGCTCTAAACGAACCTATATGTTATAATATACTAATATAATAACAAACGTATTTGCAAATCATAGCTCTTATTATTTCAATATTATCTTCATTGAGATGTCAATTTTCGATTAGGCATACTGGTTTCAAGACGTATTAATTACGCACTTGAATGTCACCATTTTCCGTTGAAATAAAATTAACGGAATTGCATTTCAAATCTGCCGATCGAATGTAATAACAAGACACACAAATACATATAAACACGTCATAGTAGGGTTGGTTGTAAGAGATTGTCATATAAACCCTCCCAATATGAAATTTCACAGTAGAGTAGAAACAAACAGACAAACAAATGTTCAGCTAGACAGGCTTTCTTTTTCTCCGTATTATTTTTGTGATTCCTATGTTAAAAATGCGATAGATGACACTAATAATTAAATTTTATTATTGTGCATTGGTAGCGAACGGTTACGTGCAGCTTGGGCTCCTCGTGCGGAAGGCTACCCCGGGTAAGACTCTCCCGTCTCAGTCTTCCTGATCTGATGAAACATAGTAAAGTTATACCATTATTTCAATCTGGCGATACTTCTGATCCCTCGAATTTTCGACCAGTTTCCGTACTGCCCACTTTGAAAAAATTTTGAAAAATTAATCTTTTTAACAAATATAATTTACTTCATAAGAAACAGTTTGGATTTACGAAGAGTTGCTCAACCATAGATGCGGGAACCGAACTATTGACATGCATATTAAATGCCTGGGAAGAGTCACAAGACGCATTAGGCATCTTCTGTGATTTGTCTATTGCATTTGATTGTGTACACCATGATACACTATTAGTCAGGAAATTACATGGCATTAGGAACAAGGCTCTCGATCGTCTGACTTCTTACTTGGGAAATAGAATTCAAAAGGTTGATGTAATCGGTAAAAGATCGCCAGGATCTATGATCACCAAGGGTATCCCACAAGGCTCCATTCTTGGCCCATTTCTGTTCTTAAAATATATAAATGATTTACCCTTTCACATAAGGAATAATCACGAAATTGTATTGTTTACTAATGATACTTCTTTGACGTTTAAAATTAGTCGACAATTGTACAATTATGACGAAGTTAACAATGCGGAGTGCAAAAGTTGTATATTGATTTAATGTAAATAACCCATTAAATGAAAAAAAAACAGTGATTAAATTTTCTACACCCAATGTTAAACAGGTACAAACCAATGTAGAAATAAATGGAACTAGACTAGAGCCTGTTGCTCCAGCTGTATTTCTAGGGATAACAATTGACTCCAAATTACAATGGGGCCCACAAATTGAGATAATGTCAGGAAATAACATGAACACTATACGCTGAGATAATGTATACGCTTCTATAACAAACTTCCTAATACTATTAGAGAACTATCTGTAAATAAGTTTAAAGCCACTATCAAAGCAAAATGGTATAAAAAAGCATACTATACAATATCTGATTAAATAACTGACCAAAAAGGCTTGGGAGTAAGGCTTGGGCCCATCATAAGAACATAAATAAATATTATTTAATTGTGTCTATATGAATAAAGAACATTTTGATTTAGATTTTTTTGATTTCACGTCTTACAGCTGGTGGATCGGTTTCTCCTCGCTGGATTGCATCCCGGCGCTACTTGACGGTTTGCGCACCGTTCGGTGACAATCGGTTGTGCACTCTGACTAATTGCTGAAGGTGTCTGGGGACTATGAAAATATACTGTCTCCTAAGCAGCGGGGGTGAATGTTGACCTGCTGTCATGTCACTCTTGAAATGACCTTGAGCCACCCGATCCTGGCACTACGGGCAAAGGACGCCCTGCAGGTCCGCGATAAATTCAAATTTAATTACCGCTGTAATACAGCAGGTAGAGGCCGCGTAAGCGGCTTCGGACCCGTAACCAGTCGGGAGGACGGAGGTATATTGAAGGTTAACTCCAGACGGAGATAACCTACCAAAACTAGTAGTTAGGGGGCGAGGCTGCCCGCTGTTTACCTTTCCCGGTGCCTCGCCGTAAGGCGTTGGCCTCTAACGGGCATGTTGGCGGAGCTAGACGGCAGATTGTCTTGTCTCTAAATGTTTTATGTCCATCCCACGGCTGAAAGAACGATCACATATCGTTATACCAGCCTGTGGTGACGGGTTCGCCCGTTATAGTCGACACTGCCCTACTGTTCATTAATTTAATTATTTTCCTTTATTAATAACAGTCCTCAGTCCAGTATCGGTCCTTTATAAAAGTACCCTTATAAAAAAATATTAGTTTGGCCGTCATTGCTATCAACGCCACCTGCATTTCGTTAGGCCGGCGTTTCGCCGACCCAAAAGGGTTGCCAAATCGTACTATGGAATTGAGTAATCTAATACAATATATAATCAATGGTCTAATTTAAGGGGCTTCAATGTCCCATTGCCAAAACTAAACAGTGAACTCAGTGCACCCCAAAAATTAGATATGGCCTAAGACGGTTTACTCAGGAAAGAGTAAAAAAAATATTTTTCGGACTTTTAGTATATAGGCTTTTAAAACTAGATATAGGCTATCAAAACTGATATACACGGTACCAGCTTCCGTAGAACAAAGTTTTTCTGCTTTAAAACGAATAAAAACCTATCTTTGAAGTATTCAATGCCAAGATAGGCTCAGCAATTTGGCACTCATATCTGTGGATAATGAGTTGCTGGCAGAGTTATGGAAAAAAAGACTTTTTCGATCGGGTCATCCAAAATGTCTTATCCGTGGAGGCTAGAGTCAATTATAGCAACAAATAAAATGTAACAAGACATAACATGCGTTTACTTACGGCTAATAACGGACTGAAAGTAAAATTATCAGTTAACTCAATCTGAACGCCTAAATATGGAAATGTGCTGTCAGTGTATTTTATTTATTTATTTATTTATTTAAGTAATTCAAGAATAATTTAAAACAATTTTATCTTAGGAACTATGCATTAAATATTTTAAACATTGAATAAATAGCAGAAAATGAATACATAGCAAAGTCCAGTGACAACGCCACCTAACTAGGCCGGAACCTGTTCTAAGGTGAACGTTTAATTTTGTGCGTGCTTGTTCATAATTGTGATTATTACAAAAACAAAATATTTTTGTAACAAAAAAAATAAAAAAAAAATAAAAAATTGTCGTAATAAAATAATTATTTGATCACAAAAGAATAAACATGCAACAACTACCTTAAAAACTAATAAATACTTAAAATTAGGAGTAGAAAATAAACATGTAACTAAGATTAAGAATATATATACACATATATACATACATACATACACATACAGATATATTTAAAAATAATAATATTAAATACAATAATAAAAAGTAATTTTAATATGATATAAAATATAGTATAACATAAAATTCTAAATATTAATGTGTTCGAATTAATACATTAATATATAATGTCCAATATTTTTGTGATTTTTTGTCGTCCCTCTTTTATAAGCCATTTTGTAAGTAGCCTTTTAAAGTGGGTCTTATTTTGCGTCGATTTTATATCACCAGGAAGAGCATTGAAAAACCTTGGGGCTATGAATGTATAGGAGCGCTGACCAAAAGCAGTATTCCTTCTGGGTACTATTATATTGCGGTCTTTGGAATACCTCGTTCTTATGGTACTTTGAGAAAAAATATTTATTTGGTCAAACTTAGTATAGGAGAGTGTGGCTTTTAAATATAGTTGCTTGGTATCCAACACATTATACTCCTTGAAAAGATCTTCCGAAGGATATCGATACGGCTTTCGCATGAGAATCTTTAAAATCGACTTTTGTGCAATATCTAAGGGGTAAAGAATGGTCTTAGAACAACCGCCCCATCCTATCACCCCGTAGCTCAAGATACTTTCACACAATGCATAATAAACGCTTTTTAGAGTTCTCGGGTCTAAAATATTTCTTACCTCTTTGAAGGTATATCCCAGTTTACGAACTTTAGATGCTAATAAATCTATATGTTCTTGCCATCTTAGTTTGTTATCTACGGTGATGCCTAGATATTTTGTCGATTCCACTCTTTCTAAAGTATGACAGCTGCAACCAATTTGTCTATTACATGTATGAATAATGACGCTGTGCTCCGATGGGGGTTGGCCTTTAATATTAATACTAAAGGTAATTAATTTTGTTTTTTCTATATTTAGACTAAGCAGCGAGTTATCCAACCAATTCCTAACTATATGCATGCCTCTGTTGGCTTTATCAAAGGTCGTTTTCCAGTCTTCACCTTCGAATATAATTGCAGTGTCGTCGGCAAAAGATATGGTTTTCCCTACTAGGTCACATAGGTTATTAATATAAATTAGAAATAGAATAGGCCCGAGCACACTCCCTTGAGGTACCCCAAACGATATATCGACAGGATTACTGACAGTATTATGTATAGCCGTGATTTGCGTTCTATTTGACAGATAGCTCTTGAACCAATCTAGAGCGACTGCTACACAACCAATGTCTCTTAGTCTTAGTAATAGTTTCTCATGCGAAACCGTATCGAAAGCCTTAGCGAGATCTAAAAATATGGCTAAACACTTGTTGCCTTTGTCCAGGATATTAGTAATTGTATTTGTCACATTTGCAATGGCATCCGTAGTCCCCATTCCCTCTCTGAAACCGAATTGATTGTTTGACAAAATGTTGTTTTCGTTCAGGTATTTCAAAAACCTAATTTTCACTATTTTTTCTATTATCTTCGATAATGTGCTAAGGATTGAAATAGGCCTATAGTTGGAAATATCCTGCTTGTTTCCACTTTTAAATATTGGAACAATTTTTGCACATTTTAAATTGTCAGGAAATATCCCCTCTCTAAAACTGGCGTTTATAATATGTGCTATGGGCTCACTTAACTCATTTTTTGATGTTTTGAATAAACCTGCATTCAGATTATCGATACCTGCAGAAGAATTATTTTTTAAAGAGGTTATTATACTAGCCACTTCCTTTGGCGTAGTCGGTCGTAGAAACAAAGATACGGGACTCGAGGTTATTGGTGGAGATACATTAGTCGAGCTTGATCTGCTCAATATGTCCGTAGCTAATCGTTTGCCAACACTGGCAAAATGATTGTTGACATAGTCTGCAAGTCTCTGTGATTTCTCATCACTAGATAATATTTCGTTACCCGTATTAATAACATCTACCTTAACCTTAGGACTGGCTCTGCTCGAGATTTCGTTAATTAGTATGTGCACCTCGTCCTTGTCTTACCTAAATAATGGGCCCGATTGCGTTTCTTTGTGAACTAAAACTAAAATTAGTCCAAGCGAACGAGACAGAGCTATACGTTAGAGCGGAATAAGAAACGAACGATCGTCGATAAATACTACCTGCCGAACTTATACTCGTCCGAATAAATTCGAGCATATTTCGTGCGGTGTAAGATTTGACCTTAATGGCGCGCAGTTTTAATGCGAAAAAGTGACAACCGGTCATCTCACACTCCGCTCTAGCGTATTGCCCCGTCTCGTTCACACGGACTAATTTCCGATTTTAGTTCAAGAAGAAACGCAATCGAGCCCAATGTGTATTAAAGTAACTGATATAAAATTTGAAGTACCTAATATTTCGGCGATGTTGCACCCGCCGTTGTCTAGGATAGACTGTCTATCCTGGACAAGGCGGTTGCAACATCGCCGATACGTCGTGTGCTACTAATTTCATTTGATAATCTAACCTAAAAATCGCGATTATTATAGTAGATAAAAAAAATCAGTTAAATCGAAGAGATAAAAACAAAAGAGTTGAAAAATCATATGCATATACATTATTGCAATAATATATAGCCGATACCTAGAGCAGTGACGCATTGTACGTCGCTTTATCAAGACGACATTTGGAAAGTATATGATACCGTGTATCAACCAGGTTTTTGCCTAATATGTTACGTTAATATTACATTAGGTTCTTTTATAACTGAAATACCGGTATATGCCTATGGGAACATAAATGAATTTGAATGAATCTAATGATCATATAAGAAATCAATGAATCAATTTGCGGCTATTAAAGCGCTTTAATCACGTTTAGAGCATTGTTACAAAGTTGTGTGGGTAATTAATATATGTATTAAGATGGCATTATTGCTTTTGAAAGACATGTTTTTATTTATGGGCAAGAAATAAGATAATTCTCCAAATAAAAAAAACCGAAATAAAGTCACGACACACAGTTCACTCACGTGGGCTCTGTGTCTGACGCTTTATCAACGCTGGATTTTTATTGGTCAAACCCTACAGTGTGACAGCTGTGACCCCGCCTATTTCTGGGGGGCCGCGCCCATTAAAGATATTTTTTCTCAGGTCTTATGTCGTCATGTCGCAGTCGATCTTTTTTCCCGTGGCGTAACAGAGGGCATCTCGCTCGCACGATGCCAGAAAGATCGTGTTTTTTTTTTTGCGGGAAGACGGTTTACAATATTTAAACATGGCTTTGCAACTAAAATATGTGTAACTTTATAGATTAAATAAAGAATTATTTAGATTTAATAAAGAATTTAATTTGAATTTGTATCAACATGATACTTCTTGGCGCTTTTTGCTCAAATCAAATCATTATAATGCTGTTTCCAAAAAGCAATATTATGTACCTAACCAAATGCTAGAAAAAGCGCCTTACACTCAAATAGTATTGTTAATTACAAACATGGCTTACAGTAAGTCCCTTATGGGGGCAAACAAAGTGGTTACCTATTTTTTATTATATTTTTTTGCTTTTTAGTTCAGTATTTAGAACTGACATATGTGTAAATTTATAGATTTAATAATAAAGAATTTTGAATTTGAATTTGTATCAACATGAAACTTTTTGGCGCATTTTGTTCAAATCAAATTATTATAATGCTGTTTCCAAAAAGCACTGTTATGCAATATTATGTACCTAAACAATTGCTTCTTAGTTCAGTACTTACAAAAACGTGTTTTTGTTTTGTTTTTTCGAAACAATTGTTTTATTTCGAACTCACTTGGTGAGCTATTTGTTACAAACGTTGTAGTACAACATTGTTACAGCCTAGAGTTTGGAATTTGCACTGGTTTCAAGTGCAATGCTAACTATTGTCTGTCTGCAGTTTCCGCAGTATGGAGTAGTAAGTAAACTAATAACGTGATATCCAAGCACTCGTGACAACCATAAACTTTAAAATCGATCGATATTGATATTGCTTTAGCGAGTACCTAATGATAATGCAGAGAGCTTTGCAGTAGGTATAATCTATTTAGCGCCGAACTGATAAAACAAAATATCGGTATTAAAAACGAATTTATTTTTTTATTTTTATTTTATAAAATTATCCAAAACAATACAATTGATTTTTGCGAAGCAGATAAGATTGCATTTGTGTGGATTTTATCCCCCCACTAGATTGTATATCTGTTCTGGGGTGATAGTATTTAAGACTTCACTTTAATCATAGTGACTTCACTTTCTTTCTTTTTTTTTTTTTTTTTTTTTTTTTCTCATTCATTCCGATCGCTCATTCATTCTTATAAATTTTAAGGTTATTATAAATATATAAATGTGTATATAAATTAAGAACTAATATTATTCTTCTTATTTAATTTACATCGTGAAGTTTGTAACACCCTACGTTTCGGCTATGTTGCAACCGCTGTTATCCAGGGTAGACTGATATGCTGCCAATCGTCATCGTCATTGTTCTTTATTGATGAAGACCCCTCCCCCCAGACATTTAAGACTATTTCCAGTGTCCGTCTGTCTGTGTGTGTGCATTCCTTCACAATATCGCCCAAACTCTCAATCCGAATGAGCTGAAATTTGGTATGATGGCATCATTTGGTCATGGCAAGAATTGAAATGTGGTTGAGATCGGTCCACCAGAGGGCGCGCTAGCCAAACTACGAAATCACATTCGGTTCACAAATAATATTTAGGTAAAGTCCGCCACATATTAATATAAAGTAATAAAAGTCCGCCACATATTAAAATAGTAAGGACATCAAAAGCGCCGACGCTTGCGATGCGTGGAAGCAATTACCTAATATTAAACACCTAATTTAACAATTAGTTGTTTAATGTGTGGAAAAATAAAGGTAGAAGTTTTAAAAAAAACTCCGGTTAATAATCTAGAATGTTGAATTTAAATAACCACCCATCCCAGAAAGATGTTCGTGTCCCGCGTAGAAACGATACACATACACACACACCCTCACCCTCTCACACACATACACCCGTACACACGGTACAAAGAGATGGTATTTTATGGTGATGATCAGATATGTGTAATACGGCGCAGCGCGCTCAAACGCTTCTCAACCGTTTATGTAACGGTCAACTTCTTCAAATTTTCAAATTTTAAATACACCAAAATTATTTTTTTTTCTAAGAAAAAAATGTTTTTTTAATTTTTTCCTTGATCTATACTATAGCCCATCTTTTCCGTGTAGGGAGGTTTTAAAAATTCTGAAGGAAAAAAACGATCCACCCTAATATATTTATGAGTATGCATATACATATACCTACGCATATAAATATCGGCCATTCCATGTCAAACTTAATTTTAATTAATTATTCCGATTTTTTTTTTAGTTTTCATTCGACACGTGAAATAATCGAGGTCGTATTCCTCGAAAAAAGGCACTTTTTTAAAGAAAATATGCACGGTTAAATGTTGCAAGAAATCGCGAAAAACGTCGCTTCGACGAACCTACTGTTTCGACGAATCTACTGTTTCGACGAACCCATTACAAAAAAAAATGCAAGATGTCGATTTTGAGTTATTCTACGTAGTGATGTATTTATAACGCGTTTGATGTTATTAAATTATTATCATTTTTATTACAAGTTTCATTAGCATTTTTGAACATTTACTCCACGACTGAAAATTATGGAAAAAAATCATCGTGTTCCCACTTTAATTCTAAAGAAACAGCGAAAATGAGAAAATGGTTTTCCAACGGGCTCTATATTTAAAACAACATTTAAAAGTCAATTTTAGGCGCCGGGCGGCCTAAAATGTCGCGTTCGCGCAGAGTATATTTACAGGGATGATAAGAAAACGAAAAAAACGTCATACATACATTAATGAATCATTTTATTTTTACACTTATTTTCAATAGTAGATGTGACTTTTACTTCCATTTTTCCGTTTAGTCGAGGGGTAAATGTTTGGTACGAAGTGCCGCGAATTATGTTCGCTTTCTCGAAACGGTTTTCAAGTGCTTGAGCTTCCGGTCTATAATCTTGAAGAAAAATGAATTCGGTATTGTAAATACCATACACCCTTAAGTATAAACTTCTCGACCAGAAATAACGATTTATGTCTTATTTTATGGAAACAAGCAAATGAAGCATTTTATTTTTATTTTGATTTAATGGCTGGCTGATAACGTTCCCAGCAACCTTATATCGTCTTTCTAAAGAGTGGATACATTCGAATTTTAAAACAAGTTTTCGATCTGTCATTCTGTATTTAAGAGGCGATTCAGTCATTGTGATTTTTTCATTATTTTTTGTTTTATTTTATCTTTGATAAAGACATTTTATTTTGGTTTGTATTAGGCTTCGTTTTTGAGATGTGGAAGGGCGATCGTTCGCTAGCGATAAAGGGATCTTAATAAACCTACATTGCACTTTCGAAAGTGGTGCTCATCCAAACATACATATGTACATCTCATTCATGAATAAGCATTTCCCAATCCAGTCCAGGAAAACCTTCTAGCTATGTGAGTGGCTTTATATATATAATAATAAATGCGTCATCGGCAAGTTCAAGGAGACATAGCCCGACACATCGCCGCATATTTGAGTTTATTTTTAGTAATTAAAATATACATTAAAATTAATTACGAAAATGGTAATTATACTGTGTAAGGCTGCGCAGTGGAATTTATTTAGTATTTTGGACTATATATTTTTACAAATATTACGGAGATGAAAGGTTCTATTACTTGTACGGTATTATAAAAATTCGTAAATGTACAAAAGAATTTGCATTCTAACAATTTTCATATTGTAAGAAACTCTTTGACTCGTTTCTATTTTAGAGAGCAGAGACCAAAACCCTTAATAAAACCAATAAAAAAAATAACAATGTCAATAGTACGGCGTTCAATAAAAAAGTGATAAAGTATGATGAAGTTAACTTTATTGAATATTCTGTTTATTTTCGGCACAAACACGTTTTAGGTTTAAACTCTTGATATATCTTTTTTTCTAAACGTAAAATACGCTTCCTAAAAAGCTCTTCATCCCGGTCATCTAAAAATTCCTGCAAATGCAGCTACTACTACATCAACATCATCGAATTCTCGACCTTTCAGATGTTTTCTTTAATATCGGAAATAGATACAAAACTTTAGCGGCAAGGTGGACGGTGAGTATAAAGGCTGTTCCAGTACTTAAAAGCCTTCTTCAATGGCAGCTATTGCAAATCTGGGCTTGTGGGCTGGGGCGTTATCTTCAAACAAAACAATTTTAGCAAGTTTCCTCTTCGTTTTTTATGTATTTCGTTTCGAGATTTTTTAATTTGTTCAGTTTATACAGCCCCCGTTACAGTAGCTCCATGATCAAGGTATTAAATCATCACGACCCCTTGACTGTCCCAGAAAAGAGAGCCCATGATCTTACTGGCGGATGGAAAGGCCTTGAATTCTTAGGAGTTTGGCTAGGAGTGCGGAGAGATATTTTAGATAATAGTTCAGGACAATCAATCGAGCCATTTAAAATTCGTAGTAAAAGTGAGATGTCAGCTATGTTTCTTCGCAAAGCCAATGGCAGCAAATGATGGCGGATACAACGAGAATAGTAGTCTGGATCACGTATACGACATTTATATTATATGTAGGGCAGAAATTTTCTTTGGATGGCCTCTATTCTTGATGCATACACCTCGTAACAAGGGTTCCATAACTGGGATGCATATTCAAGATGACTGCGGACGTAGGCACAATAGAGAATTTTTATGGTTTTTATGTTATTGAAGTGTTCGCTGGATCGTATAATAAATCCTAGGGCTTTAAACGCTTTCGCAACAATACTGTCGATGTGGGCATCAAATAGCAGTTTGGAGTCGAATGTAACACCCAGATCCTTAATCTTAGTTACCCAACTCAAAGCAGAGTTATTGAGAAAATAAGAAGAGAAAGAAGGGTTATTTTTACGACTAAAAGTAATGGTAGAGCATTTGGCAACATTGAGGTCTAATTTGTTGGCAGTGCAATAGCTGTTCATGCGTAACAAGTCCTCCTGCAGGAGGGAGACATCACCAGGAGTAGTTATTGCTTTAAGAATCTTCATGTCATCAGCAAATAAAAGATAAATAGAATTCTTAAAACATGCGTCTATATCCTGGATAAATAAAATGAATAATAGAGGGCCTAATATAGAGCCCTGTGGAACTCCTGAAGGAATATTAGACCAGCTAGAGGTAAACCCGTTAAGAACTACTGCTTGAGACCTATTAGAAATGTAAGAAGAGAACCATCTATACAAGTCACCGTGTATTCCGGCAGATAGGAGTTTTTCCAAAAGAAGAACATGGTCGATGCGATCGAATGCTTTGCTATAATCAGTCATAATTACGTCAACGTCCCTATTATTAGAGATGTTTTCCCTATTATTAGACATGTTTCAGTTATGTAGTCATTGGCTAGCAGTAGATTAGTTGTCGTTGATCTACCTCTCAAAAAACCATGTTGTTGAGAACTAAAGTAAGGTTTGAAAGCAGAATACAATTGCGTGTACACGGTGGGAGCTAATGGGCCCATGATGAGGTGGCCACAATGACCCATGTTTTCAGGGTCGGTCACACTCACGGGTCAACACCCATCCGATGGCCTCCACGCATGGGGTGCGAGCCTGGGTAGGACACTGGGTCAACCAGTCTCCCCTGGGAATCAATCCTCTGGCGCTCCTGGACGGTCTGCGCACCGAGCGGCGCAAGCCAATCGACTGTGCTCTCCGACTAACAATCGGGGGAGTCTGGGAACTGTATTGTTTCCTATAGAGCGGGGGTAGTTGTCTACCTTACGGCGACTGCTCTTGAAATGACCATTGGCCATCCGATCCCGGTTCAGAGTCGGGCAAAGGACGCCTTGGTCCGCGATAGATTCGGTGCACTCCGTTTCACCGCTTCGTAAGGGAGAGGACCGCGCAAGCGACCTCGAACTCGGAATCAATCGAGAGACCGGAGAAATCTGGTCACAATTGGAAGTGAGGGCGCGAGTATCTCGAGCCCGCCGGGTTTATTCCTGGCTCACTCGCGGTAAGGCGTTGGACTCTCACGAGTTGTGACGTAGCTGGACGTAGGATTGTACTGTCCAAAGTCTTCTACGTTCACTGCAGGGCGATAGAACGACTAATCGTTAAAACGTTCTGTGGTGACGGGCTCGCCCGTTGTAGTCGACACCGCAAGATGCGTGTACACGGTTTTTTCCAAAATTTTCCAAAAAATGCATAATTTAGAAATGGGGCGGTAGTTAGTAATACATTCCCTAGGACCCCCTTTATGAATCGGGGATACAAACGCTCGCTTCCATATTTCAGGCATAACACCTTCTTTCAGCGAACGACGAAAAAGTATCGACAAAGGCAATGCAATACTATCAGTATCAGCACAGCGAACAATAAATAGGGGAGCTAGGTCGTCTGGTCCAGCCGATTTCGTTAGGTCTATTTTTTTAAGTAAATTCAATACATCCTCCTCTTTGACTTCCACATGGTTTATGTCACCACTAGATGACGTTGTCGGATCTTCATGGTTAGTAACTGGATCACTCGGGGAATTCTACATGCCACAGAAATGAATCCTAATGAAAGATATAACGCCAGTATCAAGAAATAATCTCTATATTATATTCCTGGAGCCGGTGAAGTCGACACGACCGGTCAGAGTCCATGCCTTCGATCCCAACAAAAGTGTTTACCTATAAGTCGTTATTGTAACCACATGATTATTTTGCAAAGTATGTAAATATTTCAAAACAGCCTTGACATAGTTAAGTTATCTAGACAAAACGCTCAATTTGAATATCAATTGCCTACCTCTACTTAGTCATTCGCTCAGTGATGGTCAAACAATCCAGCAACAGTGCACATGACTGTTTTAAATAGCGCGGCTATTAGCCTCTCTAACTCTCTGGGTTTTCTACTGCCTACATATAAATATAAGAGGAATTTAATGATTTGGAAGAGTTCGCCGTACTTCAAGTGAGGCAGATTTCAAATTTTCTCTGGTTTTTATGCGATTTCAAAGTAACAAATTGTCCACACAACAAGTACACCGAACAAGGCGATCCGTGGCGGATATGATAGACGTCCGTCGAATGGAGAAATCATTTGGTCAACTAGAGCTGTCAACTACAACAGGCGAATTCGTCACCTCAGGAAATTTTAACGAAATTTACCGTTGAAGACTCGGGGCGGAAAACAATCCTCAGTCCGCCTACTCCACTTGCCCGTCAGAGATCAACGCCTTACGCCGAGGCACCGGGAAAGAAATCCAGCGGGCAGCCTCGCCCCTTGACTACCAGTTTGGAAGGATATCTCCGTCTGGCATTAATTTTCAGGATACCTCCTACCTCCTGACTGGTAGCAGGATCGAGGTCGCTTGCGCAGACCTCTTCCTTATGAAGCGGTGATACGGTGTCTACCGAATCTATCGCGGACCGCGGCATCCTTTGCCCGGCGGCTTATTCACTCGGGATCGGGTGGCCGAATGGTCGTTTCAAGAGCAGTTGCCATAAGGCTAACAACCACCCCCGCTCTATAGGAAACATTACATGTTCACAGACTCCCCCGGCTGTTAGTCGGAGTGCCCAATCAATAACTGACGACGCACGGTGCGCAAACGGTCCAGGAGCGCCCAAAGGTTGACTCCTAGGCTAGTCCGCAGGCCAGCGTCCTATCCTGGCTCTCCCTTCTGCATGGAGGCCGCCGGATGGGTGTTGACCCATGAGTGTGACCGACCCTGAACGAATGGGTCTTCGTGGCCAACTATAACAATGCCCATTAGCTCATAAATCCTTTGGTCAGAGAAACCTGATCAGTATAGGCACTAGGTCTTCCTACAAATTGGAAGATATCACAGGTGGCTTATGGATGACTGTCGGCAACTCGTCATGTTATCTACCTACGACATTTTCAACCCATTTATGTAGATTCTTTTGTAATCTATGGGCTCGATTGCGTTTCTTCGTGAACTAAAATCAGAAATTAGTCCGTGTGAACGAGACAGGGCAATACGCTAGAGCGAAGTGTGAGATGACCGGTTGTCACTTTTTGCATTAAAACTGCCCGCCAAGGTCAAATCTTACACCGCACGAAATATGCTCGAATTTATTCGGACGAGTATAAGTTCGGCAGGTAGTATTTATCGACGATCGTTTGTTTCATATACCGCTCTAACGTATTGCTCTGTCTCGTTCGCTTAGACTAATTTTAGTTTTAGTTCACAAAGAAACGCAATCGGGCCCTATGTTCTTGTTTATCTATTCCTTTTTAATGCTATTTTATTCGAAATTATATTTAACTGGTAAAATGCTTATTTTACGTATAATTTTAGAGCTTAGACACCCTTTCATGATTCCCAAACAGGATCAACTGATATTGTACTCTTTTTCAGACCTCCCTATTCAAGACATAAGAAATTTTCTTAATATTAATTATTAATAAACTAATTGAAGTTGTAAATAACGACAACGAAATAATAATTAGTATGAGTAATAGACATTTACGGTAAAGTGGTAAAAAATAATACATTGCCACTGTTATCGTTACATTAATAGGTTAACAAATTAGTCACAAACGAAAAATTCAGATAATTACATAGAAATTGTTAAGTTACTTGTTATTCTCTATTACTTGAAAGCAAGTCATTAATCGATTAAAATGAGTGACTGATCAGATATTTTCCTAATTGAGATTTGAGTGAAATCCTTTGGTCATATTGAGATGTCAACCACAACGGGCGAACCCGTCACCGCAGGACGTTTTAACGATTCATCGTTCTATCGACCGTGCAGTGAGCGTAGAAGACTTTGGACATTACAAATCCGACGTCTAGCTACGCCACAACCCGCAAGAAGCCAACGCCTTTACCGCGAGATAGCCAGTATGTTACCTGGCGGGCCGACACTCGCGCCCTTGCTTCCAATTGTGACCAGATTTCTCCGGTCTCTCGATTGGTTCCGAGTTCGAGGTCGCTTGCGCGGTCCTCTCCCTTACGAAGCGGTGAAACGGTGTGCACCGAATCTATCGCGGACCAAGGCGTCCTTTGCCCGACTCTGAACCGGGATCGGATGGCCAATGGTGATTTCAAGAGCAGTCGCCGTAAGGTAGGCAACCACCCCCGCTCTATAGGAAACAATACAGTTCCCAGACTCCCCCGACTGTTAGTCGGAGAGCACAGTCGATTGGCTTGCGCTGCTCGGTGCGCAGACCGTCCAGGAGCGGATTCCCAGGGGAGACTGGTTGAGCCAGTGTCCTACCCAGGTTCGCACCCCATGCGTGGAGGCCAGCGGATGGGTGTTGACCCGTGAGTGTGACCGACCCTAAACACATGGGTCATCGTGGCCACCTCATCATGGGCCCGTTAGCTCCGTTTGGTCAGAGACACCTGATGAGATAGGCCCTAGGTCATACAATACATTGGATATTGTCAAAGATGTCGCTTTTCTTGTTTTTCGTTCTTTTTTAATTTGACTATATCCAAAGTTATATTTTAAATTGTAACATGCATATTTTATGTATAATTTGTATTCTCTGACTATTTGATTATTTAACCATTTATTGCAATGTTATTTTATCGCCAACAATTATTATTTACTGCTATCAATTCCACAAATGCCAATTGTTCTACTACTACAACGACTGCAATTCAATGTTTTTTTTTTTATTTATTTTTTTTATTTATTTTTCTTAAAAACATACAGCATAAAAAAATACGTATAAGCATAATATATATATATATATATATATATATATATATATATATATATATATATATATATATATATATATATATATATATATATATATATATATATATATATATATATATATATATATATATATATATATATATATATATATATATATATATATATATATATATATATATATATATATATATATATATATATATATATATATATACATATATATATGTATATATATATATATATATATATATATATATATATATATATATATATATACATATATATATATATATATATATATATATATACATATATATATATATATATATATATATATATATATATATATATATATATATATATATATATATAGCAGTAACAAAGCCAATGATGTTTTAAATTATTTGCTATATAAGGATTACAAAATATGCTAAACAATACAAAATAAATAAAACCAAAAAGACGTTAAAAGTAACAGTTAAAATCGCTAGGTGCGAGTGTATGGATGTTAGTGTGTGTTTGTGTGATGGAGAGCGTGTATGTGTGAGTGTGTGTATGTGTGTGTTTGTATGTAAGTGTGCGGGTATGTATGTGTGTGTGGGTGTGTGTATCTGTAGTGCGAATGCGCTTGTGAGTGCTTGTGCATGCTAATTCAATCCGATCTGATAATCAGCTTTTCACGTACCTTCCAATATCCACGTTTTATTAAAAACATTATAACCAGCTCAAAAATCAATACTCAAGAGTCTGCAACATGTAAACGCGACAAAATCATTTCGTAGTCTCACTTTTGCAGCAATATAACGAATTATTTAAGTTTAATTTATATACGAATTGGTAGATAAAGATCTCAAGTGCTGATGAAGGCCTCATTGTGTAAACCCCACTTTTCCTCTTAGATCTTAAGCTGTTCTTTAATCTTATATTTCTTTACTTGACATTGTAACTACATTTTAATACAAACATTAATAAATAAATTAAAAAAAAAATCGTGTGGCACTCGGGGACTGCCGCGGTAAAGCTATTGCATAGCATTTTTAACAACTTATGCAATTATAATTATTTATTTATTTTATTTTTTCTGATATCAGATAACTGCGCTCTATCGGAAAACGTTGAAATTATTCCGAATCATTTGCGGCTGCAGTAGCAAATGATTCGGAATAATTTAAACGTCTTCCGATAGAGCACCGCGCACGAATTTTTTATTCGATAAAGCAAAAAAACTGGATTTATCGAAAAAAATCGTAGATAAAAAGATAGATAATAAAATTATCTATAAAATAGTGCAGGTTTCATAATAATACGCCAGATAGTATTTGCGTAGTAGTCGTTTTTGTGTTCGGTTATACCTAATTTCACAAATTAATTACACTATGTAATATAAACAAAATCTAAAATATTCAAAGCTAAGAATATTAGAAAAATGTTCTTGTTTAACATATATTTTTTTTCGAATCGTAAGCAGTACTCGTTTAGACGTAATTATCAGTTTAAAATGATTAATTTTCGTTAAGAAATTTCTTCATTCGGTCGCCGCGCTGGCCTAGGCCCGCGATAAAAGCTATGCAATAGCTTAAAAATATATTTTAAAAATCGGATTTTCACCGCGTATTTCCTATAAGATATAGAAGAAATAAATAAAACTAAATTTAAAACCATATATCTTCACCTAACTATTCGTATAAAATGTATAGCAGAAAGATTTGTAATTATATCTCGTATTTTGTTATGCGATTTCTGTGTCGTTTTTGCGCTTCCGCTCACATTGCCCGTTAAGAAATAATATTATTTTTAACACGCCAAAGAATTCTGCAGGGCAATCAAGGAAAAAATCTGTAATTTGCTTTGCACATTTTATGCATAATGACAGTTCGTTAAATCGCTATAGTTACTAAGCTGAATTCCGATGACCTGAAATAAATAAACGGTTATAGGTAATTCCGAGCTGTTGCTATGCAATATTTTGTTTCCCAAACAGTCTGCTATAACAAATTTAACAATGACAGCCATTGCTGTGTTGGCGATTAATTAATTTATTTTATTTTATCTGCATCCAAACTTTTCTCTGGTCGTAACGGTCTCCGTTCCATCGAGTTCAGAAGAGGGAGGAAGAGAGGGTGCACCCGTGGTCGCGCGCCCACCTGTGCACTATAATATAGCCTGCGCACTTGACTGCTTCCGAACAATGGACTCTGAGAAGATTAAAGAAGTCACTAGAATCTACAATGCAGTCGCTATGGCCGAACACGGCTAGAAGGATATATATATATATATATATATATATATATATATATATATATATATATATATATATATATATATATATATATATATATATATATATATATATATATATATATATATATATATATATATATATATATATATATATATATATATATATATATATATATATATATATATATATATATATATAATTGATCAATAAGATGATTATAAAGTAAATAATTATAAAAACCACTTACATCGTGACGAAGGATTCCCTTGATCGGATTCGGGAATGCTTTAGGTGTTAACGAGAATGATGAATGCCTCTCACTTGCGGAAAGAGGAGTAGGTTTAAGTTGGGCCCATTTTTCATTTTTATAATTATTTACTTTATAATCATCTTATTGATCAATTCTAAAAAGAATATATACACAAAACTATCAAATATTTCAATATATATATATATATATATATATATATATATATATATATATATATATATATATATATATATATATATATATATATATATATATATATATATATATATATATATATATATATATATATATATATATATATATATATATATATATATATATATATATATATATATATATATATATATATATATATATATATATATATATATATATATATATATATATATATATATATATATATATATATATATATATATATATATATATTTTTTCAAATTGAAATTATGTTTATCACTAAATAAATGATAAAATAATGAAAGGGCACTTATCTGGTCTGTGGTGACCAGGAGCGACTCCACGCCTTTTTCGTTTTCTCTTCTTTCAGTATTTGCGGTTTCCTACTGTGCCTTATTCGAACCTTTCTACTTTATCCTACAGCGGCAACACAACAATGCGAAAGACGAGAATGAATGCTGGAAAATAATAGGCGATTAGTGTTTCTTAAATATTAATGATTTTTATTAAATGTATATCAATATTTCGGCTCAGCCGTCGTCAAGATATATGACATTTCTGAAATCGAACAATTCGTTGAAAATTTAAATTCAAGGAATCGAACAAAAAGAAATGGATTAATAATATTTTACACGATTTAGTTAAGGTACCATAACCAACCGTGCAAAACGTTATTTTAAAATGAATGATTATAAATTAAAAGAAAAAGCATTTGATGATTATGATAATTGGATAAACCTTATTAATTTTGCCTATTGAGACCGGAACCTTTGCAAGCGCCTAAAATATAAATATAAGCCAATTCCCAAGATTTGACGTCCCTTTCTTTTGCATTATCCCCAAGGCATTTTATTATTTTAACTTTAAAACATTGATCAAAAGATAAATTATGCGCCCTGGCATGCAAAGATATTGGGAGTTGGCTTTCATTTCCTACACTAGCCCTATGATTATTTAGTCTAATATTAAGTGGTGTTGTTGTTTCACCGATATAAAAGGCATCACAAGTCCTGCACAGAAGTTGATATACTATATTTTTTGAAATACAACTGCAATGAAAGGGAACCCTGTAACTATTAGTAGTATTTGGACTGGTAAAAAAAGGACTTAGATCTAACAGAGGACAAGTTTTACAACGTGGACGACCACAAGGTTGAGGCCCAAAAGTATTATTACCAATAGAGAAATTTTGATTATTTTTTGTTTTGTTTAATATTGATCTAATATTAGGTGGTCTGCGGAAAGATAAAATT